>CM060949.1:214234632-214607132 GCA_030765055.1 Mantis religiosa | reverse complement strand
TAGAATGCTACATGGAGCAAATAATCTCCTACCTATTCCTCTTCTGCCGGTCTCAGCAGCAGGTGGCAAGATATCTTTCTCATACTCAAGAGGTCACCAGTTCGAATCTCGGTTAGGGTGAGTTTACTGGGTAAGGATTTATCCGGAGTTTCTCCTTATCCTGAAAGACGAATGTAGGGTAACTCAGAGCTCTATGGACCCTAGGTTTATTTGAGCACAATTTCATCCATCTCATACATCCTCCGACTTGACTTAACTTGGTTAATAGAGTCCAGGGGCCTTAGAGCTTAGTGTTACCTGACATTTATCTTTCAGGATAAGGGAAAACCTCCAACGTTAAGTCATATCGGATGATGATTGAAATGATGCTCAGGTGAGTCCAGGGTACATAGAGCTTAGAATTACCTGACATTAATCTTTTGGGATAAGGGAAGGCCTCCAACGTTAAGTCATATTGGATGATGAATGAAGTGATGTTCAAGTGAGTCCAGGGTCCATAGAGCTTAGAACTACCTAACATTTACCTTTTAGGATAAGGGAAAACCTCCAACGTTAAGTCATATCGGACGATGAATGAAATGATGCTCAAGTGAGTCCAGGGTCCATAGAGCTTAGAATTACCTGACATTTATCTTTTAGGATAAGGGAAACCTTCAACGTTAAATCATATCGGACGATGAATGAAGTGATGCTCAAATGAGTCCAGGGTCCATAGAGCTTAGAATTACCTGACATTTATCTTTCAGGACAAGGGAAAATCTCCAGAGTTAAGTCATATCGGACGATGAATGAAGTGATGCTCAAGTGAGTCCAGGGTACATAGAGCTTAGAAGTACCTGAGGTTTATCTTTTAGAATAAGAGAAGGACTCCAACGTTAAGTCATATCGGACGATGAATGAAATGATGCTCAAGTGAGTCCAGGATCCATAGAGCTTAGAACTACCTAACATTTACCTTTTAGGATAAGGGAAAACATCCAACGTTAAGTCATATCGGACGATGAATGAGGTGATGCTCAAGTGAGTACATAGAGCTTAGAATTACCTGACATTTATCTTTCAGGATAAAGGAAAACCTCCAACGTTTAGTCATATCGGAAGATGAATGAAATGATGCTCAAATGACTCCAGGGTCTATAGAGCTCACACTTAGCTGATATTTACCTTTCATGCTAACCTCGGAAAGCTTATCCACATAATCCACCCTGACCAAATTTCGAACTAGGGACCTCTTGAATATAAGGTAGATAGGCCACCAGCTACGTTACAGAGGCGGGCCCAATCAGGGTGATCTATTACTAACTCAGGCAGCAATCTATATGATGTCCACTACCAACCTGAAGTTTTTGGAAAAACTTTGGCGTAAGTAAGCAAATAGTAGAGAAAATAGAGAAACTGAAGTGTGTAGGCATGCCTAAGGAAATGTGTATTATTGTGTGTATCCCGCCGAGGACCCAGCAAACCGACATTTGGGTGCCGATGCTCCATGGAACTGGGTAAACAATATCATTGTCCTTCAGGGACAATTTAACCCGCCGGCGTTAGCAGATCCAATGACATGTCCTGTTGACGTTTGGCACGGTACATTGAACACTTAACTACTGTTGTGGTACTCGCACCGACCCAGTTTTTGGAGACTGTGGTGTGTAACAGCATCTTAGACAGCAACAACATTATGGAAGCTAAAATCTCCGCTAAGAAACGCTTTCAAAGACTGAGTTAAAGAAGTGTTAGATTTACGTGACTTACTGTAACCTTTATCCTTTATACGTGGGATGTACAGACCACTCTTATAAAAGCACAGAGCGCAAGCTCCACCGTGCAAATACTGTCTCTCTAAGCAGCATGGACATTAAGAAGGGAGTGCAGTACTGTCTACCCAGGTCAAGAAGGCAAGCTAGAGGAATGTGTAACATAATCCACAGGGCTAGGAAGTTCGTATCGCTCCCCGTTGACCCTCTCCCGGCATCCAAACAAGTCATAGATACGAAATGCACAACGGAGAGGCATTGAAACCGGTCGCGCAGAGGAATAAATGACTTACGAGACATTCATAAATGCACCCTATTTAGATCATTATGTACAACAAATTCTTATACATTACATACAGGTTTGTCTCTAGCTGAGATCATTATTTAAATAGGCACATTGTGGCAACAGCCAAGCAATTATAACGTGGATTGTAACATTTCCTGATCGAATGCAAAGTAATATCCAAGTAATCAGATTAATTTCTTAAATATCTGAAGCTCTTACTAGACCAAATGCCAAGGCAGGAATTTTACTACATATTTACCTGTCTGCGGCCATATTACTAAAAACAATAATGTAATTCTGAAGCCTTTCAAATGAAAAACTCATTCTACATCCCGTAAAACAAGATTTAGTTGGTTGATAATCTGTTGCAAATTCGTTAATGATTTCGGCTAATTTACTTTCCCGATCTGGTTTCTCCTTTTTTCCAAGTTTGCTGAAATGCAAATGTAAATAATGAAGTAAATAAGGACATGAATAAGTACACTTCTAGAAAACATACAATGGTTGTACAGCAAATTTAGTTGCTCATTTTTGAAGCACAACAAAGATGTTATTCGAATGTCTTCCTTCCTACCAACGTGCTCTGTGTCATGCAGTTACACCTGTTTTGCAGTAATGAGTTACATTCTACGATGCTCCTTACCCTTGCTAGTAGCGCTGCGTTGTATAGCCATGGCTGGCCGCTCTTACACTGCTCAAGGAAATCGGTACGAACTTCCTAGCTGTGTGTCATGCAGTTACGCCTGTTTTGTAGTAATGAGTTGTATTCTACGATGAACCTTGCCTTTGCTAGTAGCGCTGTGTTGTATAGCCATGTCTGGTCGCTCTTACACTGCTCAAGGAAATCGGTACGAACTTCCTAGCTGTGTGTCATGCAGTTACACCTGTTTTGCAATAATGAGTTGCATTCTACGATGAACCTTGCCTTTGCTAGTAGCGCTGTGTTGTATAGCCATGTCTGGTCGCTCTTACACTGCTCAAGGAAATCGGTACGAACTTCCTAGCTCTGTGTCATGCAGTTACACCTGTTTTGTAGTAATGAGTTGTATTCTACGATGAACCTGGCCCTTGCTAGTAGCGCTGTGTTGTATAGCCATGCCTGGTCGCTCTTAAACTGCTCAAGGAAATCGGTACCAACTTCCTAGCTCTGGTAATCACTTTTGCTGTCCGCACGGTGTTATGCTCTCCTTCCGAGTATGACAAGGATGCTAGATTTGTTTAAAATATGCAAGTGTTGACAGAAAACCAGACATAGGATCTCGTACACCTTATCGATCGATGTACGCGCACAGGTACTGTACAAGCTCAAGCCAGACATCAACAAACGTCCGTGTCAACAAGTATACCGATGGGCTGAGTGTGTACAGTCCGGTACGGATACAAAGTGTAAGCTACATTACAATATACCGTCCTCCTCATTGCTTTGGATGTGACAATAACTGTGAACAACCATGTTTATTCGTAAATTGTCGAAAGTGGGTTTTCTGCACCTCTCACTGAAACAATATAAAAATATTGGGAGAAAGTTTGTACAATGTCACATGACGTGAGTGGTGCATATGTGTAGTATAAATCATTTTCTGGTTTTTGTCCGGGGCTTAGTTTATTTCTTATATTACGCAGCACTGAAAATCCAGTATTTTTATGTGGAATACTGGATAATTTATTTTTTGTTCATTTGGTAGGTGGTGCATTCTCTATATTGTTGATTGTTGCAGACACCTCCTCGAGTGCTTTTACACAGCTCGAAAGTACATTCTTCAAGCTATTTAATGGTTGTTGATAGCACCCAAAACTTTTTACGTATTACATGCAGATTGTCCAATAATTGTGAAATTGATGCTATTAACAGAATATGTCAAACAACTTGCACACCCTGGAAGGCAGATTTACCTCCTTGGCGAGCAGTTGTAATGAAACTAGAGCTACACGTTGCGAACCGGACTATCTCTGCGTGTTGTTCCCGCAGTTATATACTGCGAGACTCGTAAACTACGTATCCATTTAAAGGTGTACGAGCTCCGCTGTCTGAACATAACTCACCAACACATAATACCTATTACTGCATCGAGCATTAGATCTGGCAGCATGGGTAACTCATATGTACTCTCATACACTTATTTCGTAGTAAAGAGATCCACTACCAGAGCACATTTACAGTTCAAACCCCTCTCCCCTTCATTCGTTTCTGCCTTCTTGTGCTGGGCAGACAGTACTTAAGAATGGGACGAGATTAGCACTCCAATACCCTCCCGGGTTTGATTCCCGGCGAAGGGGTGGGGATTTTTCTCCACCCGAGGTGATTCCTCATTTTTCCCAGAGTCTGGAAGTATGAAGAGTGTGACTGTGTGTGTGATCTAATAATTAAAAAAGTAAAATCCAAAGTAACAGCAAGCCAACGTCTACGAGATAACACCGTCGCGATATGTTCCAAAGGAAAACGGCGGCGGATAGGACTTTTGCAGTCAAAGGCGGGGTTAAATGGTGCAATAAAAAATTGCGCTTCAACAATACATTATATGGGTAACAATTCTAAAAATGGACTGATGTCGGAGGGTTCAATAGAATGGTATTGGCTTGACCAGCACACGCAAACTAGAGACGTAGTGACGTATTTTAAGGGAGTAAATTACAATTAGCGTGAAAACCAGACGTGATACACAAAAACAAGTGACATTTCTGAAATGAGGACACCTTAATTAGTCATAATCACTTACCAGATGCTTTGCCGCAGAAATCATGCTGAGTAGAGATAATGTGAAACACCTGTATTTTGAAGAGATGTATATCTTTATATAGTAGGTATATTATGCAAAATTGCTTAAGCATGAAAATTTCTCAGGCTAGTATCAGCAAATTTGTGACATGCAGTGTGACATTTAGATACATTGATCATATAATTTAAACAGAATTATTATATTAATTTCTAAGAAAATACAAAACTTCAAAGGAATCTTGGTGAAAGGTATTTGGTGTAGGAAGATACTTTTGGAAGTCTTCGTCTCGTACCTTTGTAAGATGCAGCTTTTTAATTAAAGCAGTTTTTGCGTGTGTTCAGGGACATCATACATAACTGAAACTTTGTGCAAAGGCGTGTTTGTTTCAAGGGACCTCAAAACATATTTTAGGTAAAATCGCGTTGGAGTACAATACCCATTTCCCCCCAAAGAACATAAAAATGCTAACATGTTCTATCAATACCTTTAGATCACACGCCAGTCGACAAAAATGTGTTGAGAAAAGCGTATACTCTATTACTTGAGAAAGACCGATATAAAATCGCTACATTTTGGAGGGTTTCCCAGCAAAGAACTTCAGGGATTTTCTCTCTCACCCCTTACACTTTCTCAGCGCCTTTCATTTTCAATCTGCCGCCTTACAACGCTGTGCGTCAAACTGAATTTTACTCTGGTATACCTCACAAATAGAATTCTCCATCGATTTACAACTGATCAGAGTCAAAACCTGTTACAGTCTTTTTGTTTAACTTTTGTGCCTGTATTCCAGCTTTCTAATATTTACTTGCTTATTTATTTACTTCTTTATTACATTATATACTTACTTATATACTTACCTATTTATATACTCATTTATTTATTTATTTATTTATTTATTTATTTATTTATTTATTTATTTATTTATTTATTTATTTATTTATTTATTTATTTATTTATTTATTTATTTATTTATTTATTTATTTATTTATTTATTTATTTATTTATTTATTTATTTATTTATTTATTTATTTATTTATTTATTTATTTATTTATTTATTTATTTATTTATTTATTTATTTATTTATTTATTTATTTATTTATTTATTTATTTATTTATTTATTTATTTATTTATTTATTTATTTATTTATTTATTTATTTATTTATTTATTTATTTATTTATTTATTTATTTATTTATTTATTTATTTATTTATTTATTTATTTATTTATTTATTTATTTATTTATTTATTTATTTATTTATTTATTTATTTATTTATTTATTTATTTATTTATTTATTTATTTATTTATTTATTTATTTATTTATTTATTTATTTATTTATTTATTTATTTATTTATTTATTTATTTATTTATTTATTTATTTATTTATTTATTTATTTATTTATTTATTTATTTATTTATTTATTTATTTATTTATTTATTTATTTATTTATTTATTTATTTATTTATTTATTTATTTATTTATTTATTTATTTATTTATTTATTTATTTATTTATTTATTTATTTATTTATTTATTTATTTATTTATTTATTTATTTATTTATTTATTTATTTATTTATTTATTTATTTATTTATTTATTTATTTATTTATTTATTTATTTATTTATTTATTTATTTATTTATTTATTTATTTATTTATTTATTTATTTATTTATTTATTTATTTATTTATTTATTTATTTATTTATTTATTTATTTATTTATTTATTTATTTATTTATTTATTTATTTATTTATTTATTTATTTATTTATTTATTTATTTATTTATTTATTTATTTATTTATTTATTTATTTATTTATTTATTTATTTATTTATTTATTTATTTATTTATTTATTTATTTATTTATTTATTTATTTATTTATTTATTTATTTATTTATTTATTTATTTATTTATTTATTTATTTATTTATTTATTTATTTATTTATTTATTTATTTATTTATTTATTTATTTATTTATTTATTTATTTATTTATTTATTTATTTATTTATTTACTCACTCACACACCCATTCATCCACTCATCCACACAACTACTCACCCTCTCACCAACTCAGCCACTCATCCACTCACTCACACACCCACACACTCATCCAACCACCCACCCACTCACGCACTCACTCACTTATTCACCCACTCACTCACATACTCACCCACCCACTCACCCACTCACCCTCTAACCATCTCACCCACTCAACCACTCACACACCCACCCACCCACTCACTTACTCACCCACCCACTCACTCACTCTCTTACTCACTGACTCAGTCACTCACTTACTCATTTTCTCACTCACTTACTCACTCACTTACTCACTCACTCACTCACTCACTTACTCGCTCACTTACAACTTACTTACTCACTCAGTTACTCACTCAGTCACTTACTCACTTACTGACTTACTCACTCACTTACTCACAAACTCACTCACTTATTCACTCACTTATCATTCACTCACTTACTCATTCACTCACTTACTCACTCACTTACTCACTTACTCACTCAGTTACCCAGTCATTCACTTACTCACTTACGTACTCAATTACTCACTCACTTACTTACTCAATCACTCACTCACTTACTCACTTCTCACCTACTCACTCACTCACTTACTTACTTACTCACTTGCTCACTCACTTACTTACTCATTCACTCACTCACTCTCTCACTTACTTACTCATTCACTTACTCACTCACTCACTTACTTACTTACTCACTTACTTACTCGCTCACTCACTCACTTACTCACTCACCTACTCACTTACTTACTATCTTACTAACTCACTCACTCACTTACTCACTCACCTACTCACTTACTTACTATCTTACTAACTCACTCACTCACTTACTCACTCACTTACTCACTTAATTACTATCTTACTAACTCACTCACTCACTTACTCACTTATTTATTTAGTTACAGTTAAGGCCATTAAGAATCTCTTCCAATCTATCAGGCCATCCAGTGCAACGTAATAAAAACAAACTGCAAAGGTCAAAATAAAACACTAAAACTCCAGAAAAAAATAATATAGGCTGCGCAATGGTTCTTGAAAACTGACATATTTAAATGAAGTCTTTGATGTGAGTCACCTACCTGTTTTCCCTATCCTTCAATGGCAGTGATACCTCATTCTGGTGGTTTCAGCCTCTCAACTATCACTGGGTTGTTTAACTGAAGGAAATTAATTATATCTTTACACAAGCCGTATATAGGCTAAGGTCGTTTGTGGCGACTTACTATCGTAAGTACCTGAGTCCCAGGCTTCAGTTAACTCTTATCATCTTAGTTGATTGAAGGAAATTAATAATTTCCTTACACACGCCGTATATAGGCTAAGGCTTTTGATAGAGTCAATATGAAAAATTCAATGCCACCGCCAGGATTTGAACCACGTTTCCGTCCAGTTTCTCTAACCCATTGAGCTACCATGGCCAACTTGCCGTCATGACATTAAATTCTCCATTTGACTCGTATATTTCCCCGGTAAACCACTAGGGGCTCTCGCATTCGAGATACACCGTTTGTGGCGACTTACTATCGTAAGTACTTGATTCCCAGGCTTCAGTTAACTCTTATTATCTCAGTTAATTGAAGGAAAATAATTATTTCTGTACACTAGCCGTATATAAGCTAAGGTTTTTGATAGATAGAGTCAACATGAAAAATTCAATGCCACGGCCGGGATTTGAACCATGCATCTCCTAGTTTCCGTCCAGTCGCTCTTACTCATTGAGTTGGATTGCTTATTCCGGTAATCAGGGACGTCTTACAGTCTCGCATGTCAATGCGAGAAGGCGTATCGACAAAAATTCATAACACAGAGATGTTTACCTCAGCTTATCGCACATACACGGTGAGTCCAGTGTATGCATAGTCTGTTCAGATGTAATCATGTCTTTTGGACAGCAACGTGTCATACATCAGCAGGTGCGAGAAAACATATCATATAGACACACGCAGCTTCCAATCGCTGTATTTGTGTTTCGTAGCTTACTGTACGTCAACTTACTAATATTCCACTCTTCTAATCGACCAGATAAGTCGCGATAAGAGACGATCTCAGCGCTGGTCTCCTCTAGGTCGATACGCCTCAACGTTCTGTCGAGTAATACTATAATTCCAGAAGGATTTTCCACTCACTTACAATAACTTAGCACGGAATTACACAATTTAGCCTTTAAGCACATTTTAATTCTTCTAAGCCTGACTTATCTTCCTCTATTGAGTCACTATTGCCGCCATCCTCGTCACTCTTTCCATCCTATTATCTGCAATTATGGTTCTTTCAATTTATCTTTCATTAGTGCGACTTTTTCCTAATACTCCCGTTTTATTTCATTCACATTATGGTGCAACGTTTCCCATTACAGTTGTCCAATTTTCTCAACTAATTAGAAACAGGTTTCGTATTTAATTTTAAAAGTTACATTTCTGCAAGCAACTCATTGTTTGGCATCTGTCCATATAAAACAGTTTAGGTATTCCTTTCTCTTTCTAACATTTCTGGAATCTTAAACAGAGATGTGGAGAGTGAACAACGATAACGCCTCTTCATTGGTTCATTTTGTACACCTTGAATGTATTTTACAATTTTTAATTAAAAGAGTACGCATATAAACTGCTATATTGTGAATCACGCACACCTAGTATTGAAACGTGTGCAATTTATTCGCTTAGGTTAAAAAATAACATTTTAATGTCAGATTTGTGGCTTAATTTTAGTCGCTGATTGCCCAAAACGGCTGGCTATGGTGTCATTTAGAACATTTTCACGAACGATCAACATTAAAGTAGCCAACTTGGGCTGACCCAGATGTGTTTCTACGTCTCCAAAGTCCACGTGTCCCCTGGGATGCTGGGACATTGATGGCAAGCGGTTTAACTTACGGCCGCACAAATTAATGCAAAAGAGGCAAAGAGAGCTCCCCTCGTTTATGTATTCATTTCACCAAAGCTCTGCAGCCCTAGATGTTATATCTACAGACCACAACTTTAGTCCGAAGTCGTGAAAGTTAAACGAAATCGGAAGCTTTGTAATACCAGATTGGCTTGGAATAGATAAATTATATATGATACATTACACCAGATAGCTTACTTAGATGAGATATCTTAGACAGATAACATTAAATGCAATACATACATTAGATAGAGACGTAGATAAGATAGGCTATGTATATGTAGAAAAATCTGCCTAAATTGACCCCTTGTATGCCGGGGACCTGGAAAAACGGAAAATAAATTTGGCTACGACAATATTCTAAGCCACTAAATTACCTAAAGCGGAAACGGAAAAGTTTTTCTGAAACTATTTGCGTAAATAACCTGATTAAAACGTATTACTTTGTGTAATGGGTTACAACGTACGTGTTCTAAAACGTGCAATAATCTTGAAGACGCCTGTACTTCACACGAAGTTCTATGAAGTATAAACTGTAATGCTTCGAGGAAAATAGGCCACGCCGTGGCTCAGTAGTTAGACCGCTTGACTCTCACCAAGGCGGCCCGGGTTCCATCCCAGGCGACCGCAAAGTGAGATTTGTGGTGGACAACACGGCGCTTGGGCAGGTTTTCTCCGGGACCTCCGGTTTCCCCCGCCATCTCATTCCACCGGTGCTCCATCTTCATTTCATGTATCATCAGTGTCATCCCAGGTTCGATCCCAGGCGACCGCAAAGTGAGATTTGTGTTGGACAACACGGCGCTGGGGCGGGTTTTCTCTGGGACCTCCGGTTTACCCCGCCATCTCATTCCACCGGTGCTCCATCTTCATCTCATGCATCATCAGTGTCACCGCCTGCGGTGCCGTATGTAGTAAAAGCGGGCGTTAAACACTACACACTACACACACTCGAGGAAAAGGAAAATCAAACATTAGCTCTCTCAACTCTCTTCCAACACACATGGCAAGGGTACAACTGGTTTATAGCGTGTTCATTCACATTTTCTTTGCTATAAGTGATCAGGTACGATAGGAAGAAAACTGTGAGTTTTGGTGATTTTAAAAACAACGTCTCTGTGCACACAAATTCTCTAAAATGAATTCTAAGCATAAAGACATTATCATGGAAGGAAAATATAAAGGTTATTGAGAAGAACAAACGTCCAGCTAAAGAACTAACCATGTTGTGACTTCGTGGGTTCGTGAAATTAAAAGTCCAAGTTACAAACACCAAAATCTGCTCATTATTTCTACAGAAACACAATTACGTGACATACACATAAATCTTGCAAGGTCATCGACGACAAACAAAGTCCACTTTTACAGCTGTTCACACGTACGCGTCCAATTACCGACTGACTGTCTCCCAGTGGCGGAAGGCGGTTCCCTTTTTATAGATTACTCACTATCCGGAATGTTCTCAAACTATAAAGACGACGGTACAGGAAAGACGAACTCTCTAGAAAATCGCCTTCCCCCCCCCCCTCCTCCATCGTTTCGGCGAGCTTTTATTTCTGCACTGCCCGTATCTTTGAGCTCATTGCCCGCGTGGCCTCAAATCAATAATGCGCTCGCGACAAAATTGTTTAAACTGGAGAAAATTCATATTTACAATATTTTGAAAACATAAAAGTTAAAGACGAGTGTTTAAAGGGAACGGTAGGGCATGTGAAACGCATCACAAAAAACACAGAGTATGACAAACTAAATCATACTGTGTTCGAGAGCTTTGTTAGTACGCACACTAAAGGAATTCCCATTTCTTGACTATTGCTTGAGAATCAAGCTTTAGAGACAACAAGAAAATTAGGTAAAGACAACTTCAGACCTTCCAATGGATGGCTCGAGGGTTTGTTAGTACGCACACTAAAGGAATTCCCATTTCTTGACTATTGCTTGAGAATCAAGCTTTAGAGACAACCAGAAAATTAGGTAAAGACAACTTCAGAGCTTCCAATGGATGGCTCGAGGGTTTCAAATATCGCCATAACATTGTTTTGAATGTTGTGTGAGGTGTAACAGATGATGTTTGTAAGCAGACAGTTTCAGATTGAAAAGGGATAATTCAAAATAACCGGATAAACTAGGCGATATACTACATCTTTTGTATGCACGAGGGCTGTTCAATAAAGAATGATCACATTTTTGGACACCTACCTTTACTCTTCCTCATAATTTTGATGATCTTTCTCAAAATAGTCTGCCTTGAATGCGATGCACTTGTCCCAGCGTTTCTGCCAGTCTTCAAAGACATACTGGAAACCATTTTTGAGAGATCCTTCAAAATCGCCTCCGCAGCCTTCACCACTGCTTCTGATGATGGATAATGCCTCCCACGAAGTTGGTTTCTTCAATTTAGGGAATAGAAAAAAGTCACATGGGGCTAAATCCGGACTACAGAGAGGGTGAGGGATGCCTTTCGAGTTGATTTTTGTAAGATATTCAGCGGCAACATTGACAATATACGGCTGCGCATTATCTTGGTGCAGCATCCAGCCTGCTTCCTGGAAATGTGTGTTTTGTACCTGATATGGACTTGCAATGTCTTCAAGACATCCCTGTAGTGTTGTCCAGTTAGTGATGTGTGTGCTGGTACAACATGTTGATAAACCATTTCACGAATAACAAAGAATGAGATGACCAAAACTTTGCCAGCAGAAATAACCACTTTTGCTCTTTGGAGGGTTGGTGATGTAGGAGATTTCCACACTGAGATTTACCGTTTGTTCTCAGGATCAAAATGATGTAGCCAAGATTCATCAGCAGTGATTACGTTTGAAAGAAACTCCGGACCTTCCTGTAACATCAACTTTAACTGCATGCGAATGTCCTTTTGATCGGGAATCAACAGTCTTGGAACCCTTCGCCCACACACACGTCTCATTTGTAGTGTATCTGTCACCAACGTGTCGGTGGCACACATTGAAATGTTCAGTGTTTCTGAAAGTGATCTTAAGGTAACTCGTCGATCCTCTCTCACAGTGGCAGCAGCAGTGCTGATGTTTTCTTCCGTAAGAGTAGTAACTGGAGCACCGGGTCCACCTTCCTTTGAAATTGTTTGTCTCCCCTCTTTGAACATTTTAAACCACCTTCAAGCTGTGCTGTAGGGAAGAACAGACTCTCAATAGGCCTCCAGTAACATTGTATAGGCCTCAACTGAAGATTTGTTGAGACGAAAGCAGAATTTCAAAGCCGCATATTGTTCCTCGCGTGTTACATCCATTGCAGCGGTAGGCGATACAGAACATGTCTTAACTTGCCTGGTTCTCACAGGCGGGAACCAGGAGTACCAATAATGAAACTACTATGTCGTGTTTTTTTCACATTAGGCTAACAGAAAATAATAAGTTTGAATTTTAGTGCAAAAAATTGACCGTAATATATTATGATCATTCCTTATTGAACAGCCCTAGTAAGTTAATATTATAGTACGTAATACATGTCATCCTATTACTATAACACGTAAGTCTCTATTATTCCTTCACTGTAAGCCTATTTAAAGTTTCTTTGTATTCAAACGCAGCCTTTTGTGAGACGGAAAGCTGTTAAACTGAAAGCAAATGCAGGAACGATCGCATTCGTTTTAGTTACCAATTATGCAAAAAAGTCATTGTTAATCAAACATTTTTTTACCCTTTTTGAGAAACAGCTAAATCTTCGAGAAATTTTCATGTAAAGGAGAATGCTATGTTTATCTACTGAGTTTTTTGTTTTTAAAAAATATTTTGAATTTTGTACTGCAAAAAACAGAATATTTGGTAAAATACAAACTGCCTCTAATTAATGTGAAGATAAACATAAGTTTATCTATGTGTGTTGAGGAGGTAATGGGTAACCTTGGCATATCTAGGTCGTGACAAAGGTAAACAGGTCCCTATCAGAGCCCATTACTTACCTGATAACCCTATTCCTAACCAAGGAGATTTGGGGTTTGATAACTAGATACAGTCATTATATGCCAATATGTAGTGTGCAGTATGCGCGCGATAAGAAGAGCGATCGGTTTCCAGGTCCTCATTCGGCAAGTTTCGTTTAACTCCGTAACTTAGATGGCAACCTTGAAATTTGAAATGCGCTATGCACTGACATCTAGTGGCTAATACACTAAGCTTTATCATGTCCGCCGTATTTCGTTTTGATCAATTTTGAGGTTAATTAGCTAACCAGTTTACAACAATCGTATGTTAGAGTTAGAATTTTAGTTCATCCTTGGCAACGTGTACATGTTACGAGACACGCAAAAATGTATAAATACAGTATATTCATAAAGTCAAATTAATTACATACAATATACACAGTAGGCAGCCTTTCTATGGTTTCATGTGGTATTTGTATAGACTAATTTACTACAAGAAATGTCATAATATAAATATTACAGGTTTGTGAATGTACTATGCTCCCGGTGCTCATTTACATGGTTATAGTTCTAAAAATTTATTAACCGTGTAAAACAGTGTGCATGCAAAAATATCTTAACCTTATTCTTAAAGTGTTTTAATGATGCAGCTTGTTTAAATGGATTTGGAACTTTATTATATAACATTATCCCTTTGTAGTTAAAGCTTCCTTCATAAAGGTTCGTTTGGTGCATTCGAATTGCCAGTTTATCCTTGTTACGAGTGTGGTGGTAATGTACATCAGCATTTACTTGAAAATGATTTATATTTGTATGAACATTTGTGGATGTTATGGCTCTTGAAAGGGGACACATTATTACTCGTCTACCTCCGTATAACTGTGAGCTAAATGCAATTGGGCTGGCGTGGGCAAAACTAAGGAATGTTTTCAGAAGATGCAACGTTAATTGTGATATCCTCGCTTATCTTACACCCTATTTGGCTGAAATGAGTTTTTCAGGGTTGACCGCACTGCAGAAACAAAAGAGCATTAGCTCTCGCTTCTTCCCCCTCTGTCCGCACCACACCATAAATCCAGCGCTCAGTTATTTTGAGCGTACTGTACATTTACGGTCTTAGTGTCTTGAAAAGTTTTGGATGTATAAACAACAGTTCAGCTGCCTTGAAACTATGTCACAGTTTACAAAAGTTAAATTATGTTCAACGACTTTAAACATACCTTAGCATTAGAACTTTTAGGCATGGATAACATTTGTGCAGTCATGGAAGAAAGAATACCTTGTCAAGTGTTGCTTAAGAAGTGTTTTAGTGTGCTTTTTTAAATTTAAGTCCTCCAACACTAAGTCATATCGGACGATGAGTGGAAGGGTGGAATGACGCCCCAATGAGCCCAGGGTCCTTGGAGCTGGGAGCAACCTGACATTAATCTTTTAGGATAAGGGAAAACCCTGGAAGAAACGTTATCCAGTAACTCACCCTGCTCGAGATTCGAACCCGGGACCTCTTCAACGTGAGGCAGACATGTTACCATCTACGCTACCAAGGCGGGCTGCTTTTTTGTTGATATTATAACATGTGTATTATGCAAATATTTAATTTGCAAAATTGTAATGCAAATGTGTACTGGTCACGCCATGGCTGCGTTTTTAGACCCTTTGGCTCTTACCAAGGCGTTCCGGCTTCGATCCCAGGCGACCGCAAAAGTGAGATCTGTGGTGGACAACATGGCGCTGGGATGGGCTTTCTTCGGGTACTCCGGTTTCCCCGTCAGGATTCCAACGATAGCTCCGTCATCATCTTTCCTATCACCTCACCTCTCTCGTACTTGTTGGGCTGATCACTCACCCCAAAATCTCTCTGATCAGGATTCTGATTCTCAACACGTTTTCTACGGGCCTGGAGGTTGCGCGGTTCAGCAGGCCCTACAATTCCACTTAAGGAAATATAGGAATTCATTCATTCAACATATTACGGGCCTTTATAAGATACACACAAAATTTTGAGCATTTATTATAGTTTTTTAATATAAAAAGGCAAAATCCAAGCAACGGCAGTCAAATGTTACACCATCAACATCCAAGCATGCCATCACACCGATTATTTTACTTGGGACCTCCCCGTCCTTTACCACAGACACATTTGAACCACAGATTCGAACACACGTCGTTCGGCTTTGAATGGATGGCCAGTCCAATATGTATCGCTTTAACGACCCATTCAGTTGCTGTGATGCGGTCGCTGAGGGACGCTAGTACTCGTGGTACTTCTGACATCACTAGAAGTACATCGGCGGAACTTTCCAATAGGAGCTGTTCGGATTAGGTTGGTCTCGACAATACCCGTCGTGATTGGGTACGACAGACTAGTTTGGCCACCCGGACAGGGTTGAGGGACGCCTAAAGGAGTCCTGTGTACCAGCCTGCCCTGCGAGGTTTACGATCGTAAGGGACGTATGCACTTCCACCCGAAAGTGCTGGAAGGGGGGGGGGGATTTAAAATGATAAGGTATTACCCTACTGGAAAAAAAAAGAAGCATGGATAATATAGTTTCTTTGGTTTAGAGGGGGAGTTACGACTGCGGGAGCGTCGTTCGTACCTTACATCTCCAAACATTCTCTCCACAAAATGCTCCAGAGTAACCTTTACCCGCATCTTTCTCACAGTCATTTCATATCATTTCCTTCCTCATTCTCATACCATGCCTACTTTCTATCATCGAGGATTTGATTGAGCAGCTACATACATCTGACTCGAAAATCCCGGGAGGTTCAATCCTAACATGAGAAGAAATAACCGAGACAGCACAAAGATAAATACTAAATTTGGTATATAAGTTCAGACGTTTTACTAGGATGCGACACTTAGGATTTCAGAAATATCTCCCCGTTGCATTTACACGTGACAGTATTCGAAAATGATTCAAAACATTTTCATTAAAATAGCCATCTTTAAGGTACAAAGTTAAGATACCAGTTACAATTTACTTCGTAATTGGAGATAAAGGTATGTAGAAAGTGCTTTATCGTATATTTTCTTATGGTTAAAATGTGAATAGAGAACTAAGCTTCCTTAAGCGATTGTCTAATCTTTCAAGAGCTACTCATTATGTTAAAGCTTAAATTATAATTGTCATGGTATGATCATGAAAAAACTACAACAATAACAACAATAACTAATAATCATAATGGCTCCCTACTTAAAGTACTGGAAAATTCAGACCTACAACCAGCAATGTGTCCATAATGTTTAAATTCACCTATAAAAATGTGTCTTACGTAAGTTTCTTACTTTTATAATATCCAAATTAATTGTATCTCCATAAGTCTTTGTTTATCATTATGTTCAGGGTAGATATAGCTTAGATTACCAGACATTTATCTTACAGGATATGGGGAAACCTCTAACGTTAAGTCATATCGGACGATGAATGAAATGATGTACAAATGAGTCCAGGGTGCATAGAGCTTAGAGTTCCAGGCATTCATCTTTCAGGATAAGGTAAAACCTCCCACGTTAAGTCAAATCGGACGATGAATGAAATTATGTTCAAATGAGTACAGGGTGCATAGTGCTTAGAGTTACCAGACATTCATATTTCAGGATAAGGGAAAACCTCTAACGTTAAGTTACATCGGACGATGAATGAAAAAATATTCAAGGGAGTACAAGCTACATAGAGCTTAGAGTTACCAGACATTCATTTTTCAGGATAAGGGAAAACCTTCACGTTAAGTCATATCGGACGATGAATGAAATGATGTTCAAATGAGTGCAGGGTACACAGAGCATAGGGTTACTAGAAATTGATCTTTTAGGATAAGGGAAAACCTCTAACGTTAAGTTATATCGGACGATGAATGAAATGATGTTCAAATGAGTACAGGGTCCACAGAGCTTAGAGTTACCAGACATTCATCTTTTAATATAAGGAAAAGCCTCCAACGTTAAGTTATATCGGATAGTGAATGAAATTATGTTCAAATGAGTACACGGTACATGGAGCCTAGAATTACCATATATTAGTCTTTCAGGATAAGGGATAACCTCTAACGTTAAGTTATATCGGCTGAAGAATGAAATCATATTCAAGTGAGTACAGGCTACATAGAGCTTAGAGTTACCAGACAGTCATTTATCAGGATAACGGAAAACCTGTAACGTTGTTATATCGGCCGAAGAATAAAATGATATTTGAGTACAGGCTACATAGAGCTTAGAGTTACCAGTCATTCATTTTTCAGGATAAAGGAAAACCTTCAACTTTAAGTCATATTGGACGGTTAATGAAATTATGTTCAAATGAGTCCAGGGTACATAGAGCATAGGGTTACGAGACATTCATCTTTTAGGATAAGGGAAAACCTCTAACATTAAGTCATATTGGATGATGAATAAAATGATGTACAAGGTTCATAGAGCTTAGAGTTACCGGACATTCACCTTTCAGGATAAGGAAAAACGTCCATCGTTAAGTCATATCGGACGATGAATGAAATGATGTACAGGGTTCATAGAGCTTAGAGTTGCCACATATTCATCTTTCAGAATAAAGGAGAACCTCCAAACTTCAGCTATATCGAACGATTTACGAAATGTTACAAAAATGAGTACAGGGTGACATAAAATATGAGTTAACATATATTCCTCTCTCTGGATAGGGGAAAACCCCGGAAAATACACTATCCATGTAACTCACACAACCAAGAATCGAACTCGGGAACAGTTGAACGTGAGGTAGACACATTTTCTCCACACTACCATGGCAGGTGGCAAATTATTATTACATTTTTGTGTTCGCTCTATACTGAAGAATTGCCGATAGATCCAAGCCCTATCAGTTCGTGACCCCATTATTAGCGTTTCATTTAACACAATCAATCACTCGTGTATATGGGACAGCCGGTATGTGAAAGTGAAAGGTATGTAGCACTACGACCCGCAGGGTTGGGTTCCCGACATTCCCATATCCTGGCATGTCATGCGGGTGTAAGATAATGTCATACTCAGGCGGTTCTCAGTTTACTGTACATCACTCCGGGTATGCAATCTACAGTTCTGACAGCTGAAAGTTAGTTCCCCAAAATCTGTATATAACTGTTTTATAATGTAGTAAATCTCTCCAAAACAGATTCAGAATCCTAACAAATATTTGATCTGTAAGTTTAAGAAGGTTTTAAAGAAATAATGATAATTTACTATTCTGCTAGTTACTACATTATAAAACTGGTTACCATATAAAATTGCAAAACTCTGACGTGTTCAGAGTGCTCAAGAAAACTGTGCAATGCTTGTGGTGCTGACATATTTTTTCATCCATAGCACGATTATAAAGTTAAAATTCTGCCTAGCTTTGTACGAGGGCAGTTCAATAAGGAATGATCATAATTTTTTACGGTCATAACTTTTAGCTAAAATTCAATCTTATTTATAATCTGTTAGCTTAATGCAAAACAAACACGGCGTAGTAGTTTCATTGTTGGTACACCTGGTTCCCGCCTATGAGAACCAGGCAAGTTCAAAGGTGTTCATTATCGCCTACCGCTGCAATGGAGGTAACAAGCGAGGAACAATATGCGGCTTTGAAATTCTGCTTTCGTTTCAATAAATCTTAAGTTTAGGCGTATAGAAAGTTACAGGAGGTCTGTGGAAAGTCTGTTCTTCCCTACAGCACAGCTCGAATGTAGTTTAAAATGTTTAAAGAGGCGGGACAATCAATCTCAAAAGAAGGTGGACCCGGTGTTCCAGTTACTGCTCTTACGGAAGAAAACATCAACACTGCTGCTGCCATTGTGAGAGAGGATCGACGAATTACCTTAAGATAACTTTCTGAAATACTAAAGATTTCATTGGGTGCCACCCACACGTTGATGACGGAAACATTACACATGAGACGCGTTTGTGCGTGATGGGTTCCAAGACTGTTGATTTCCAAACAATAGGACATTCGCTGATGTTAGAGGAAGATCTGGAGTTTCTTTCAAAAGTAATCACTGCGGATGAAACTTGGCTACGTCATTTTGAGCCTTTGAGCAAACAGCAAAACTCAGTGTGGAAATATCCCTCATGACCAACCCCCCAAAAGGCGAAAGTGGTTGCTTTTGCTGTGAAAGTTACGGTCATCTCATTCTTTGATATTCATGGAATGGTTTATCAGCATGTTGTACCTGCACACACATCAGTAACTGGACAATACTACAGGAATGTCCGAAAACCTTGCAAGTCCATATCAGGCGCAAAAGACCACATTTCCGTGAGGCAGGCTGGATGCTGCACCAGGATAATGCGCGGCCGCATATTGCTAATGTTGTTGCTGAATATCTTGCAAAGATAAACGTGAAGTGCATCCCTCACCCACCCTATAGTCCGGATTTAGCCCCATGTGACCCTTTTCTATTCCCTAACTTGAAGAAAAGCCTTCGTGGGAGGCATTATCCATCATCAGAAGCAGTGGTAAGGCTGCGGAGGCGATTTTGAAGGATCTCTCAAAAATGGTTTCCAGCATATCTTTGAAGACTGGCAGAAACGCTGGGACAAGTGCATCGCATTCAGGGGAGACTATTTTGAGAAGAACCATCAAAATTATGAGGATGAGTAAAGGCACGTTGTCAAAAAAAATTGTGATCATTCTTTATTGAAGAGCCATCGTGCAAACACCATTAAATGTACAATTATATTTATTGCAGTAAGTTACTGTGTAAAACATTTAAAACAAATACAACCATCTCATAGACGGATGTTCCTTATACGCAATGTTCATTTTAATTCGTTATTTCCCGCCCTACGATTGAGCAAGTATGATGCCATATTTGACTGGTGAGTCTATCTTGAAATCATAGCGCCCTCTACGGCGAAGAAGCGGTGATGTTTGTGGAACAGTAACGCAACAGTAACTACAACGCTCTGAGTGTGATTGCGCTGATAACTAATACAACCGGCCTCGCCTTTCACCCCTCTTTACAGTAATCATTATTACCTCTGGGCAACAAAAATAATTTTTGAATTTTTCGAGCACTTCATGAGGTAATTCCTACTAATTTAGAGTTTAGAGAATCAAATATAAGATTGAAAAATTTTTTATTAGCTGTAGTTTCTATGATATACACAAGGTGGAAGTATTACATATTAACTGTTTGAGAGAAAGGGATACATTTTAATTACATACATGCTAACAACAATGAAAATGCATTTTATTTTTTTAACTGGTTAATTACATGCTAAGAGTTCTAAATTGCTGGAGAAATACTTCTCAGATAGTCGTGTCTGAAGAGAATCATGTGGTGGCCTATTGACTTCGTCGTCTTTTAGCTTGCCTCTTGTGATGGAGTTCCGCAGACCAACAGTAATCCGCAAGCATTACTTCATACCAACGGCCCTGACATCTTTGTTCCATAACAGAAATGCCCTGATGGAATCTCTCCCCATGTTCATCACTAACAGCTCCACAACTAGGAGGGAAGAAGTCTAGGTGTGAGTGGAGAAAATGGATCTTAAGGGACATGTTGTATCCAAGGTTACGATATTTTTGCAGGAGCACTGTCACCAAATGCTTGTAGTTTTCATCTCTTTTGTTGCCTAAAAATCCATGAAAAACACCCGTGAAGGCTTCCCAAGCTTCCTTTTCTTTCCCCTCCAAACTTTGGTCAAATGCAGGATCCTTTACAAGTTCTCTTATTTGTGGTCCTACAGAAATGCCTTAACTTTTACATCACTTAATTTCCAAAATTTCTCTTTGATTATGTTTTTTTATTTTACAGGTGTGCCAACTCCCAAAAAAGTTCTTCAAATTTAAAACCTTCACCTTTCACCATCTTTTTTCTGAGTAGTCACAGACGATGCTTATTGGAAATTACGTGCATCCTGAAACAAGCACGTTAGATATATATGGTGCATATACGTCCTCAAAATGCATTTTTCCACATTTTTATAATAAAGTCATTTTATAACATTTAGGTGGATTTTCCGGCTTTTTCACGAATTTATTGAACACTTTCATCTATAGCCCGCATTCGGGAAACCCGAGTACAATTCCCGTGGCCAACTTGACCCTGACCCATGGGCATTTTTTAAAATAATCTGTGACTAAAAGTTCATTTATATATTTTATGAAATAATAACTTTGTAAGTGTTGTAAACATGTAATTAACACAGGCCAGCGTCCTAATAGTGCTGGTGCCCGCCTCGGTAGCGTAGATGGCAGCGTATCTGCCTCACGTTCAAGAGGTCCCGGGTTCGAATCTCGGTCCGGGTGAGTTACCTGGATACGGTTTTTGCGGGGGTTCCCCTTATCCTTAAAGATTAATGTTGGGCAGCTCTAAGTTTCATGGACCCTGGACACATATGAGCATCATTTCACCCACTTCATTCACCGTCCGATATGACTTAACGTTGGAGGACGTAAAATTACAATAAAAAATAAGGAAAATAACAGTGCTGGTGAATTTATGACGCAGAAATTGGATGAATCACCAATTACATAATAGATTACGTGTAGATTGCATTAGTCAGGACTTCAGGAGCTAGAAGTGTCCCAGTAAGGAGAGTAGTTGTGAGGTGTGTAAATTTGTTGTGTTGTGGAATTAAAGTGCCGAAACAAAATCAGTCAACTGCACTCCGTTTGAAACAGTATGTTTCAGAGTTTGGTGGAAACATATACTTTATAAAATTGAAAATTACCTGATGAATTTTGAATTTATTTATTATGTAGAAGCAGAAATTACATTATTTACTAAGAAAGTTAATTTTGAAATGTGGGTATTCGAAACATATATATTATTAGTATTTGTCTGTGAAAATTATTAATTTATTATTATGAAAGAAATTGTTAATTTTTGTTAGGTCATTTTGTACATTTTTGTGCAGTTTTTATATTTTAAGGGAATTGTTTACCAATTTTTAGAAAATTTTTAGGTCAGCAACTTTCGAGACCTGGTAAGTATTCAATGGTACACCTATTGGCGAAATATGGGTTGTAAATAATTTGTTAAATAAAAAAAAAGTAGTTTCCTCACGTGGGGACAGCGACCTACAACCCCAATCAACGCCAATCTGTCATCAGCGCCATCTGTCGGCAGTTCCATACACCACGAACCTGAACGTTTATGGTAAGGAAATCGTGATACACTAGTTGCGGTTAACTGCGAATCATTTCCTCCGTCGGTCTCAAAGCAGCACGCCTTTGCAGTTCACCTATTTCGGGCGTTTGTGGCGATGTATCAACGACAGCGGTGCCTTCACATATTACCGAAGCTGACTGAAGCGGATTCCTTACTCCGCGACATCAAACGTGCCACAAAAGCGGCTTCTATTGAATTTTCTTTAAGCATTAACGTCATTGTAACTTCAATGTTAACACCATGCCATGCATGGACCATCAAATGAAATCCTACTAGTGAAAGTTGCTCCATAGAACAAGCAATCTGCGCTGTTTAAGCTATGAATAGCGAAATGGATACGAGATTTCAAATGAATACGTGGAGGAAACAACAGAAGTTTCAGGGCCACCTCTAATCTGCTTAGGCAGCCGTTAATTCAGAATGTAAATAGCCATACACAATCCGGCTTTTCGACAGAGCTCAAAGGCTCTCTAATCAAAGTTTGTGTGTGCCTGCTTCATCGGGTTTTCATGCCCTAACTCAATAGTGAAACATACAGACAAACTGACAATAAAATCATTTCATCTGTTTCGCTTAATCTATGAAAAATCTGCATACCTTATTAGTGGTTTTTATACAATTCTTATGAACTAATATTATAAAAAATAATTTTTCAGTCTATTTTATATTAATCTAAATTAATCTTTAAATAAATAGCTTCAAGACACATTTTGAATTAAGTAAAAGGCATCAAACTGACTGCTTATTGGTAATTTTAAAGCATCGTTTATGAGTTTCTCAGGAACAATTGCAAAAATATCATCAAGATATCAACATATCTTTACTATTTACAAGATAAAG
Source organism: Mantis religiosa (assembly GCA_030765055.1). Lineage (NCBI taxonomy): Eukaryota > Metazoa > Arthropoda > Insecta > Mantodea > Mantidae > Mantis > Mantis religiosa. Next base: position 214,583,604 of record CM060949.1, on the reverse strand, counting down.
CTATACTAGTTATATTAGTAACTTAAAATAATGGATTTCTTCCTTTTCTATATCTGAAGATAATAATAAATTAAACTTTGGTATTTATAGAAAGTCTACTCATATTGATAATTACATAAAAACCAAAAGTTTTAACCCTTTTCCACATAAATTTGCTGTTTTCAATAGTTTGATTTATAGATTAATAAATATACTTCTGAATAAAGATGAATTTAATAAAGTATATAAACACATTATTAATACTGCTTTAATTAATTGTTTTAATAAATCCTTTATAAATAAAAACATTAAAAATTTGAAATATCAAAAAACTGTTAATGATACTTCTAATCTTAAAAATATAAAAGACGATTATAATTTCAAAAAATTTACTCACCATCCTTGGGTTAATAAACATTTTCAAAAAAATTTTAAAGAGCTCGGTACAACTTTAGTTCCTTATAATAAATATTGTTAGCCAATCGGCGAACTTGCGGTCGGCTGCGAGAGGGGATGATCGGTGGAGGGGAGCGTGTTACATCGGGGCCGCACCCTCGCCGGTCAGCTGGTAACTGCGGAGACGTGACAGGCTGGAGAGAGGGAAAACCACGTGGGTGGCTGAATCTAGGTCTCCCCCTCCTCCTGCCTTCCGAAAGAACGCGAAGTCTCCGGAATATCTTTCCTCTACATGGTAAAGAATTCTCTAGAAACATTGAGCTACCTATAAATAGAAGCACGATGCGACCAAGAGTCAGTTCTTGGCGAGTAGCCGTGAGGAGCGCCGAGGGAGTGAACGGACTGGAAGACTGTGTACGTGTATCAGAGGAGTTGCACGTAATTGTGGGTGTGGAGTGGACCTGTGACAGACGAACTGATGGATTGTAATTGTGTGCGCAACGTAATTCTATAGAATCGGCAAGTGTTCCAACTGTAATTCGGTGGAAATAAAGAACATTTTGAGTTTGTGCAATTGGACTTTTAATTTCACGAACCCACAAAGTCACAATATAGTATTAAAATTTATTGTATATCTCTATAACAGATAAACTTCCAAATAATAAAAAAATCTGGTATTTATCAGTTTGGTTGTTTCGATTGTAATAAAGTTTATATTGGAAACACAAAACGTAATTTAGAAACCAGAACGAAAAAAAAACAAAAAATTTTCGTAACATTAAATATAAACAGATAAATCGGCCGTAGCAGATCATTTTTGGTCATTTAACCGTGAAATAAATCCATAAGTTAAATTCTTAAAACAGTTAAATGTCCCGATAGATTTAATTGACGGAAACCAGGAGATCCGTGGTTCAAATCCCGGTCATGGCATTGAATTTTTCATGTTGACTCTATCCATAAAAAACCTTTAGCCTATAACCGCCTAGTGTGGAGAAATGATTAATTTCCACCAATTAACTAAAATAATAAGAGTTAAATGATGAAGCCTGGGACTCAAGTACTTACGATAGTAAGTCGCCAAGGGCAGTGTATCTCGAATGCGAGAGCCCCTAGTGGTCTACCGGGGAAATATACGAGTCAAATGGAGAACTTAATGTCAGGACGGCACGTTGGCCATAGTAGCTCAATGGGTTAGAGCGACTGGACGGAAACCAGCAGATTCGTGGTTCAAATCCTGGCCATGGAATTGAGTTTTTCATGTTGACTCTATCCATCAAAAACCTTATCCTATAGTTAGTGTGGAGAAATGATTAATTTCCATCAATTAACTGAAATATTAGGAAAATATATTTATTTAAAAAAAACATCGCGTAAAGAATTTTGAAATACCGGCAGTTGATTCTGTTTTTAAATGTGTTTTATTTTCAGATTTAGATAGTACTAACAAGAGCATATCAATGTCTAATGTTTGGTAACTATGGCGACAGCTTTGTTTTTCCAGCTGGAGATGTGTATAAATATACATGTAATCGCGATCCTGGAGAATTTATAAGAATCATCATCTTTTCTTATAAATGAAGTTTTAAGATACACATTGTTATATTTGTGTATATTTGTTTGCTTCATTTTTTTGTTTTGCTATTTACGTCTTCCAACCGTAAGTCATATCGGACGATGAATGAAATGGTTGAAATGAAACTTGAATGAGTCCGGGGTCCATTGGATAAGGGAAAATCCCGGATAAAACCCTTATCTAGGTAACTCACCCTCACTGATATTCGAACTCGGGACCTCTTCAACGTGAGGTAGACACGCTACCATCCACGCTACCGAAGCGGGCTGTTTGTTTCACTGTTAAGAGCTTCATATTTTACGTATTTATTAGATAATCTATTTGTTATGGTTTACCCATTATATGTCCTGTGCCATGGCATAGCGGGCTAAGGCAGGAATGCCTTGGTCCCTGGCCACGGAAAGCGGCCTGGGTTAGATCCCACCCATGGGGTGGGGATTTTAGGTGCCGGTGCGCACTGAGTATCGTGAGGAATGGTGAGGCGGCCCTGGTCACGGAAACAAACATTCCGGCTGGGGATGCCGAGATGCTGACCACATCTCCTCCCCTAATCGGTTGGATGATTATCTCTGTAGTGCGTAAGTGGGCGGGAGGCTGATAGTCGGGTTGGTAGGCCTTGGCCCTCTTAGGGCTGTCAGGCCAGTGGTTACATTATCCATTATACAACATTACAGAATTACCTAATACCGGGTGAGTAAAAATTTGTAAAAGGTATGGAAGAATACTTGTAAACCCGATCTTGCAACTCTATGAAGTGATATGCTTTGAAATAACTGTAAGATATCAACATTCCCTCACTTTACTCTTATTACAAATAAAGGACCTGACATTTTTTTAATGGCGACATTTCTTTTTTCTATATTCCTCCAGTCTTCCAGTCTCAGAATTACAGCTACCCTTTTAAACCACAATTTAAATATGTAAGGAACTTGCTGCATGTGTACCGAGCGTAGGAAAAGGCAAAATTTCTTCAAATTGACTACTTATTGAATTAAACAATACAGCAGGCCACTTCAATATGTGGTTTTGGATTGAACAAATTCACACAAAAGCTAAGTTAATAAGAACAACAATGCTTTAGTTAATTGATGGAAATTAATTATTTCTCCACACTAGCCGTTTATAGGTTAATGTTTTTGATACATAGAGTCAACATGAAACATTCAAAGCCATGGCCGGGATTTGAACCACGGATCTCCTGGTTTCCGTCCAGTCGCTCTAACGCATTGAGCTACCATGACCAACGTGCCGTCCTGACGTTAAATTCTCCATTTGACTCGTATGTTTCCCCGGTAGACCACTAGGGGCTCTCGCATTCGAGATATACCGCTTGATACCGAAATTAAGATTTGCCATAAGTAAAGAATCATGATGGATGTCAAAGGAATGTTAGTTATTTGTTACAGCACGTGCAAGGGCAGTGGAGTCGAATAGCAGTTGTGGGTGAATAAGTTGTTTTAACAAAAGAAACGTAAGAAAGTGTCCTTAGCAGATTTCTAAAGGATGGTATTTGACTTGTTGAATAGGATATTCTTTGGATCATTCATAATGGCGACAAAGCAGCCACAACGGGATCTTTGTGTGAAAAAAGGGCTTTCAGAAAGTGACATATACACCCACACACGCAACTGTGGACAACAGTCTTCGGCGTGGAGCCGATTAGAGCACTTCGTGGCGGGCAAGCCATTGAAACGGGTTCGATCCCAGGCGACCGCAAAGTGAGATTTGTGGTGGACAACACGGCGCTGGGGCGGGTTTCCTCCGGGACCTCCGGTTTCCCCCGCCATCTCATTCCACCGGTGCTCCATCTTCATCTCATGTATCATCAGTGTCACCGCCTGCGGTGCCTTATATAGTAAAAGCGGGCGTTAAACACTACACAATTCACATTTTCAAGCCATTGAAACAGTCCGAGGCGTGAAGCCTATTAGGGCGGTCAACTTGTTCTGTCTTGGGCCAGGCATACCAGAAATGTGAGAATATATTTGTCGGTTCATATATACGTGAGGAACGAATAAAGTTTATTGAGTAATAAACATTCTACCGTCAGTAACTCTAAACAGGGATATTGGTAACCCTTGGTCGGCAACTTCAATTTCGATGTTCTAAAAAAAAAAGCAGTAAATAAATAAGTTGGAAACGGGCATTCCAGTGTCATTAAAATCTCCTTCCCACACACATCCACGCATACCCTGTGAGAAACCTCATTGTTTTACCCTGAGCCACACATTATAATAGCTTCAAAGTAGCATCAACGTGGAACCCTTGCCAATCATCTTAGTTACAAATTGTCGCGACAACGTGGAACTTTGTTTGATACAAAACATTATTGTGTCACGTTTGTGGCGACTTACTATCGTAAGTACTTGAGTCCCAGGCTTCATCATTCAAAAACCTTAGCCTATATACGGCTAGTGTGAATAAATGACTAGTTTCCATCAATTAACTAAAATAATAATAGTTCACCAAATTAGGAGAAATCTCCATATTTAGATCTCCAGGAAAACATCGAGCAACTAAAAAACGCGCTACCACCTTAGACAATTTTAAAAGTGTGTTTTACGTAGAACAATAAATGTATTATTTATATGACAAGGGTGAATATCCAACTGCCAGAAGGCTGATCAATTTAATGAGGGGGGAACATAGAATACACGGATTCTGTATCTTCTATGCATAATATTCTGATATCTTTTGGGTTGAAATATAGGAGAACCAAAGATGGTCGCAAATTTCTGCTTGAGGGACGCAAAATTGCTGCCGCAATACTACAGTTTCTGCGTAAATTTCATGGTGTAAAAATGCTTCATAAATACACATTTATATTCTTCCGTATCTATTAAGTTTTTAATTAAACAAAAATTGGTTTCAAGTCCATTACAGACAGTATACAAACCTGACATCATTGAAATAGGAACTATATTCAAAAACAGTAGAGCTGTCACTACTTTGTTTCACTGTAGCAAACACCTTCTTTCATGGGACGCATCTAATTTGAGTAATTCTGTTCTGTGTGCATATAAACGATAGCTATGTAAACGAACTGTTCTCCAGTTCGAGGTTTTAAGGTTCAGATTATGCAATAATCATTGTATATGTTCCCACACACATCCTGAAATATTAAGCGAACTTCTCTGTCAGCATCTGTATCACTGTACGTCTTACGCTGTCTAATACGAATGTCGATGTCAGCCATTTTGCAAGAGGATACAGTGCTGCCACCTCTTGACTTAGGAAGTTACTACTGCAGGGAATTGGAGAAGAAGGTTTGAGGAATTGCGCCAAATTAAAAGTTTTCACATAACTTTCTTGTTTAAGGAAAAAAATAGGAGTCATTACTTTTTGACCAACCCTCGTAAAAGCCATCAGAATGTTTTTGAATGGTCTGTAACTGTACTGACATGGGGTGTCATAAATCTGTCCAGAGAGGGTGTGGGAATCTTCTGCAATTCACCTGCGTCTCAGGGCTCGGAGGCTCCGTTCCTTCTGAGGTGTATGTACAATAGATTCAGTTATAGGTCGAAAGTGCTACGTATATCCTTCCTTTTATTATTTTAGTTAATTGATGGAAATTAATCATTTCGTCACACTCGCCGTATATAGGCTGAGATCTTTGATAGCCAGAGACAACATGAAAATTTCAATGCTATGGCCGGGATTTGAACCACGGATCTCCTGGTTTCCGTCCAGACGCTCTAACCCATTGAGCTACCATGGTCAACTTGCCGTCACGACATTAAATTCTCCATTTGACTCATATATTTCCCCGGTAGACCACTCTCGGATGCGAGAGCCCCTAGTGGTCTATCGGGGAAATATATGAGTCAAATGGAGAATTTAATGTCGTGACGGCAAGTTGACCATGGTAGCTCAATGGGTTAGAGCGTCTGGACGGAAACCAGGAGGTCCGTGGTTCAAATCCCGGCCATGGCATTGAATTTTTCATGTTGTCTCTAGATACCCTTTCTTACCTATCTAGGATCATATGAAAATTTTATATATAAAATGAAAGAGGTAATAGTTTGGACAATGGTTACAAGGCACTAGAAAGTGAAAGGAATCAAGTATCAGCAAACGGCTAAAGAGCTTCGCACACCACTTATAAAAATTAGATATCTTGTCTGTAACAAAATCAGTAATAATCAGTTCCTATCCGTGTGCAAGACAAGGTAGAGTCGACTGGAAAATTCAATTTCAAAGCAGGGATTTGAGCCACAGATCTTCTGTTACCCGTCCGGTTGCTCTTATCTATTGAACTATTATGGTGGCATATTAACCTATTATTTGTTTAACTATGAAGCCTGCGACTTAAGCACAGTAAGTCTCCACAGACGGTGCATATCTCATTTTCTATGAGAACTCCTAGTGGTTTACCGGAACAAATACGAGTCAGTTGGAGAATTTAATATCATGCTGGTATGTTGCTCAATGGTTAACAGCAACCAGACGGAGACGGGAAGTTTCGTGGTTCACATCTGGCTATGACATTAAATTTTTCAGTCTGATTCTACCTATAAAACATGAATAGTATATTGCTGGCAAATATAAATCTCGTATGGTTCAGTGTAAAGAAACCTCGTGATAATGATTCAATGGTTCAAACAATTCAATGGTTAACTGGTTTGAATTTTTAGATACTTAAAATCAATGTGTAATATTCAGGCCACTCATTGTCGGTTGTGTCCATTTCGGTTCCTGAAACACTTGTACATCCTTTCGGTACACACTATTTGACAATACATCAGAGATAAAGGCAGTCGATCTGCACAGCACAGCATCCACAAAGGAGCTGCAATCGTTAATTACGTTCACAGACTTCAAATAGAACCTGCTGTGTGCGACTAGACAATACTGTACTTCGAGAGAATCCCGTTTTTTAAAAGTTAATTAACATTCCTTCCCATTTACCTCTTTTAAAGAGAGACAAATAACCAAATAGATTCAGTTTATTCACATAGTAATGGAAAATGTCGCAAACAGATGACTGCATGTTCGAAACATAAATTGCAAATATCCAGCGCTAAATGCATATAGCCGAATGAAAAACAAGCAATTTTGTAACGTTATTACAAACTGTTTCTAGAGTAATGAAACATGAACTTTAATTACGTTTTCTTTGGAATATGTTCGAAGATATTTAACTAAAATTAGTTTTCCTATACAATGTTTTAGGAATTATTCCTACAAAAGAATTTTTAAATTCTCTAATGTATGTGTGTGTTTGTGTATCTGTAGACTTTCCAAACAACGGCTCCAATGTTTAAATTACTGTATGTCAGTGATGTATAAATAAAAATTAATTGTGAGGTTTTCATTCTGGAATACTTTTGTATAACAGTTAAACTATTCGAGACAGAAAAAAACCTTACTTTATAATAATGAAGGCATTGTTAAAACATACAATTTTTCTAAAATAACTTTCATAAAAAACTTCTAAGATATCCTTAATTACCACTTGAATTTTTAGTACTTAAAATTTTCTCTAATGGCAAGTGGTTTTCGTTTTTATTTGTTCTTATCTTGCAAATATAAATCGTTTTGAAGCTCCCACATGGCAACTGGTACTTAAAAGATTTGACTCTTGGCTTAAAGCATAGCCTGTCTACATATCTTTGTGTCTATTATGAAAAATATAATAAAAAACTTCTACAAAAGCTTACTTCAATGGAAGACTGAACAGGCATTTGAAAAAGTGATGTGAGAGAAAACAATACCTTTTATTTTATTTTATGGTACATCCTATGCATTTATTTTCCCTGAATTAATATAGTCCATACATTTTAGCTTATAATTAATATTCTATTCCTCACAACAAGAAAAGTGTACAATTTTTCATTTGTTTACCTAAGGAGTGTTCATCTTTAAGTCAAAATTTATGAATGCAGACTATAATTTACCAATTTTGAGGTATCCAAAATTGGAATAATACGCATTCCTTAGTGACAACTTTGAATCAATTCTCGCCCTGAGTATAGTTTTATTTACGACAGCTGATCAACTAAGGCTAACAGTGATATTTTCCTGTTGCTTTCGTGATAGCTTCGTATCTGTAACCTAAAAAATTGAAAATACCATGTTTTTCTCTATAATGTCCGTAGGTGGCAGCACTCCACTCTTACATTGGTAGGTTGGTAGTAATACTCTGTTTTGTAAACGCTAGATGCACTTCGCATACCAGGCAATGGAGTGATACATCTCTTTGCTGATGGAGGGAATGCGTTTTTTAAATCAATTACCACCAGTGATGAGTCAGACTGCATCATTGTTATCCTGAAGGAAAACAAGCCAGTACAGTTAGGAAATTGCCAGGTTCTCTAACACCAAAAAAGGCAAAAGTTGTTGCATGTGCAGAGAAAGTGATGGTGATCACATTTTTTGACTCTGATGCGGCATGCAGTTCCCCTTCAAACTACTGTTACAGCAGCATACTACACGTCAGTATTGGCTACACTGAGGAAGCACATTGCAAAGAAACGATCATAGCTTTCTCGGACTGGGTGACGGCTTCATCATGACAATGCACGGCCTCACGTCACATGCAGTTCCCCCTCACACTACTGTTCCAGCAGCATACTACACGTCAGTATTGGCTACACTGAGGAAGCGCATTGCAAAGAAACGATCATAGCTTTCTCGGACTGGGTGACGGCTTCATCATGACAATGCACGGCCTCACGTCACATGCAGTTCCCCCTCACACTACTGTCACAGCAGCATACTACACGTCAGTATTGGCTACACTGAGGAAGCACATTGCAAAGAAACGACCAGAGCTTTCTCGGACTGGGTGACGACTTCATCACGTCGCAAATCAAGTCATGCTGTTCCCCCTCACACTACTGTTACAGCAGCAGCCCGTATTGGCCACACTGAGGAAGCACATTGCAAAGAAACGATCAGAGCTTTCTCGTACTGGGTGACGACTTCATCCTGACAATGCACGGCCTCACGTCGCAAATCAAGTCATGCAGTTCCCCCTCACACTTCTGTTACAGCAGCAGTCAGTATTGGCCACACTGAGGAAGCACATTACAAAGAAACGATCAGAGCTTTCTCGGACTGCGTGGCGACTTCATCATGACAATGCACGGCCTCTCGTCGCAAATCAAGTCATGCAGTTCCCCCTCACACTACTGTTACAGCAGCATACTACACGTCAGTATTGACTACACTGAGGAAGCACATTGCAAAGAAACGACCAGAGCTTTCTCGGACTGGGTGGCGACTTGGTCATGACAATGCACGGCCTCAAGTCGCAAATCAAGTCATGCTGTTTCTGGCTCGATTCTACATTATCTGTGTACCACATCCACCTTATAGCCCCGATCTGACACCCTGTGAGTCATCACTAAATGCAAGGCTTAGGGGTATTCGATTTGAGGACTCTGAAGCAGTACTGAAGAAAAGTGAGGTGATTCTCAAGGACCTGACAAAGGATGGTCTCCAGCACGTGTTCAAGGACTGGCAGAGACGCTATAATAAGTGCATTGAAGTAGGAGGAGACTACTTTGAAAAAGATCATGTAAATATTGAATTGCAGTAATATACATCTGTGAAAACAACCAGTCTCAGTGTTTGTTTATCAGCCCTCTTAGTTAAGTTGATTCCTAATTTCTAACCCTATTCTTCATTTTATACGTTTACGACCTTTATTAATATGAGTAAAATTGGAAAACAATAACGGTGTTGAGTTATAAAGTACATTGTTGCTGGTATTAAATCTACTAAAATGCTTTGTAGTGAAATATGGTATTTATGCCTCTGTAATTAAACACATTCACTCTGGAATGCCTCGAAGGCCTACAATCGGAGATGAGCATCAAAAGAGTGTAACATTTAATTATTTTACACATCCCGATTTGTGTTCTCTGAGGGGACAGGATTTTTTTGTTTACATTACATGAGTTTTTACGTTCTCTTCCTCGTAGTGAAGGGTATTGTATACGCCTACGAAGTGCGTTCAAGTTATAACACATATTTTCTTCAGGACGGACCAGAGAGTAACTTCTGTTTTTCTTAAATACACGTGGACGTTTAGTAAATGCGTGATAGATGGCAGCACTGCACAGTGCATAGAAGTGACAGCGACGAGAGTTAGGACTGTTTTTGATACTTAAAATGGCGACGATTTCATTGCAAGAACAGCAAGTAATCACTCGTTTTCTCCATTTTCGTGGTGCAACACCTACTGAAATTCATCGCCAATTGAGTGAGGCATGTGGTGATGGTACCATGAATATATCTAATGTGCTTTCCTAGGTGAGGCAGTTACAGAACACTTATCGCATTTTTAGATCTTCATGCAAGATTGTGTGCACAGATCCGACGGAAATGTCAATTTTGGAGGCGATGTCTACAACGCTCAATCGGCGAACCTCCAAAACAACGCACTCTACTCGCTGCATCATGTCGTCAGACTGATTGTTGCGAGGCCATGACTGTCTTGGTTTGTTGTCACACGAGTCGTCACTTCGAACCAGAATCAAAACAACAAAGCCTCCAGTGGAAGCATCCAGGGTCACCACCACCACCACCACCACCACCACCACCACCACCACCACCACCACCACCACCACCACCACCACCACCACCACCACCACCACCACCACCACCACCACCACCACCACCACCACCACCACCACCACCACCACCACCACCACCACCACCACCACCACCACCACCACCACCACCACCACCACCACCACCACCACCACCACCACCACCACCACCACCACCACCACCACCACCACCACCACCACCACCACCACCACCACCACCACCACCACCACCACCACCACCACCACCACCACCAAAGCCAAGGCCATCCACACAGGTGCAGGAAAGGTTATGCTGATATTCTTCTTTGACCAAGATGGCCTCCTTGATACACTTCCTGCAGGACGGGACAACAGTGAATGCTCAGTGTTATTCGCAATCCTTCAACTTTCACCAAGATACGAAATCAAAATGACCAGGCAATCTAACCCGTGGGGTCATTCTGCTCCACGATAATGCGAAGCCTCATACGTCCAACACAGTCGCGGCACGCCTCCAGAAATTCAAATAGGAGGTCGGTCACCCTCCATCAGTCCAGGCCTTTCTCCCTGTGATTACGTCATTTTTGGTCCCCTGATAAAGGCTCTGAGGGGCAAACTGTTCACCTTGGAGGACGATATCCAGCTATATGTGTGGAACTGACTCACATTGCAGCCCAGGGACCTTTATGAGACAGCCAGTCATTCACCGCCTTGTGTCACAGTGGGACAAGTGTCTCAACAGCCAGGGCCAACACTTCTAACATACAGATACCGGTTTCTGTAAGTAAGTCTCCGGCTCGTTTCTTTTTGAACACACCTTCTATATGAGAGCTCCTAAGGTAGCTACAAAATAGGAATGAACATAAGGCAGGGCTAGGCGCGGCTGTTCTATCGCTACTAGCTCATGCGGTGCGTGCAACGTTGTACAGTTAAGCACGCATACTGGCTCGCTTTACCGAAGCATAAGGATAATTTCTTTGCGCGCTCTAAAGATACTAATTGAAGAATTATTTTGTTTTTCCCATGTTACAGAGCTATTTCTTCTGAGGATTACTGTCTAAAACCCATGTTTGTAACACATCTGGTGTCGGAGATATGGAAAGATAAGGCGCTTGACTAGAAAGAAAAGAATTATTAACTGTCAATGAATAAAGGCACACATGTGCTATGTTACAGTTGCACTTTGTACCTTACATTAAGTAAAGTGGTGATCTTTTAAGAGCGCACACGTGTTTTTCAAAGTTAGTAAATATACCGCTTAGCAAGTCTAGTACTGGCGCGCCTAGTAGTAACTACGAAACAACTCTTAAGATTTTACATAAATGGGCTACAAATATGCTTGTCAATGTGTGTTCCTTTCTCAAAGAAATGTCAAATAAAGAAATTTTCGAAAGTAAAAATTTCGCTCAGAGTCGAGAATTAATGTTCCAAACTTGTCACGTGAGTGCTCATTCTGTGACGAACATTGTTAAAGAAGGCAAACAGTTTACCAAATTAGGAGAAGTTTTCATAGATCTCCAGGGAAACATAGAAAACGTGCTACCAGCTTCGACAATTTTCAAAAGTGTGTTTCACGTAGAACAATTTATGATTTATATGACAAGGGTGAATATCCAACTGCCAAAAGGCTGATCAATTTAATGAGGGGGGAACATAGAATACACGGATTCTGTATCTTCTATGCATAATATTGTAACATATCTTGGGTTCAGATATAGGAGAACCAATGATGGTTGCAAATTTCTGCTTGAAAGAAGCGATATTGTTGCTGCAAGACTAGAAGTTCTGCGAACAATGCATAAGACTAGTACATGAGATTCATGGTGTAAAAATGCTTCATAAATACACATTCATATCTTCCGTGTTTATTAAATATTTTAGTTATACAAAAATTGGTTTAAAGACCATTACAGACAGTATACAAGTATGGCAACATCAGAATAGAAACTATATTCATAAATCGTTGAAATGTCACTATTTTGTTTCACTCTAACAAACACTTTCTTTCGTAGAACGCATATAATTTGAATCATTTTGTTTTGTGTATATATGAACGATAGCTATGTAAGCGAACTGTTTTCAAGTTCAAAGTTTTTAAGGTTCAGATTATGCTATGATCATTGTATGTGATCTCACACACATGTCAGCATTGTATCACTGTACATCTCAACATCTGTATGATACTAATCTGTGTTTTATATAACCTTGCCCCGCTGACGTGTATCACTCCGCGTGCAACTACCTTCCCCCTATCCTAATTGGCTAATTAATGCTTTCGTGCCAAAGGCCATAGGCGGTGCCTTCCCTTCGCATTAAATCTACAGCAAGCGTCATAATTGCCAGGAAGATAGATAAAATCATACAAATAAAAATATGAAGGCATGCAAAAATACAAGTTCAAAATGAAACTGAGAAAGTTAAAACTGAATGAATGAGCAATGAAAATGAAACAAGTTTATAGGGCTAGGCCTTCGGCCTTTTCCACTGGGATTTTATAAACCGGCACACATACCTTGCAAAAATGCTTGTCTTTCAGTCTTAAAAGTCGTGTCACGCGATACTTGTCGTGTGTCCTTCATTCACCCAAGTCGTCAAGGTAGTATATTTTGAGATTTGCGTCTCGGTACAGTCTGATTGTCCTTAAATAACGTCTTCGCCACACAGCAATATCGCCCCTAGAGTGCTAAGTTTTCCTGTTGTCTCAATTTCATGTCGCGATGTTCCTACGCATCTAACACTCACACCTGTAAGTTCAGAACACAGCTGTTCGATTTCTCTCACTGACAAAGACGGATTCCGCTCTGTGAGTGCATTAAACAAATGCAACAAAATTCTTTTTTCGCCGCTTTGTAAAGGTTTTCCCTTGCGATGCTTCAGCGAAAATTGGCGCTAGTCTCTGGCATTAAACAAATAATAAGTACACGCGCAATAAACGATCAATAAAATAATTTAGCCTTCGCACTCGGCACAACACACCTTTAAATGCCGATATATGACTAATCCAGTTCAAAACAAGGTCAGCGATGAAGGTAATATAAACAAATATGTCATCACTACCGCTAAATCACGTGCTATCGTGTGCACGTGCTTGAGAGCAAAGGAACCTCCTCTTTACTTCGTTTAAGAATTAACATACATTTCAGATAAATCAACTCTGTTGCATAATATATTTAATTTAACCAGTTACGAAAATATAAATTTGACAATTCTCTTTCAACATATAAAGATATATCACCATGTTAAATAACGAGCTAATTTTTACCGCACAACAGTCTATACTGCAATAGCAGCCAATGAGAAGTAATAAGGTCACGTGACCGATAAGAGATACGAGGCAAGCTTATGTGAAACAAGGATTAGATTGAGACAAAGACAGATATATCTTCCATCACTGTCGCCCGCTTGCCGTGGAACTGGCAACACCAAGACGATAGAATAACCATGTTGGCTTAATTCATGTTCAGTCTTGTTTTGTAGCTACTCTATTGGATTACCGTAAGAAAATACGAGTGAGTTGGAGACTTTAATGTTATGCTGGCAGGTTCACATGGTAGAGCAATGGTTAAGAGCAACCGGACCGAGATCTGTGATTCAAATCCCGGTTATGGAGTTCACCAGTGCTTCATTTTGTATATCCTACGGTTTCTACAATATTTTTCATACTCTCCCTCTCTGTATGTGATAGATTTTTCACAGAATAACTTTATTTTTTAATACCCACTAAACAGATGACTTCTCATCCGTTAAAACCCTTGTTGTCGTGCGATGTGTGTTCAGTCAATACGCAACGTTCGATCCGATTACCTCTAATACGGTTTAAATATTTTGCGTTCTGTAACATGTGCAATTCTAAAGATACTCTGAACAAAGCACATACAGTATTGCCAACTTGATTTAACATTCCCCGCACATCACGTATAAAACGTGCAGAACGACAGCATGCAATTTTATATTTCCTTTCTTTCCTGGAGTATACCTACGTGCAGCTGCAGATCTGGGATTGAATTGTATATAAGGATCATTGAATCGAAAGTCGAAAAACTTGAATAGAAAAGAAAGTGTGTCGGTTATTTTTTCGACTTTGGTGCTTTCTAAATCTATCTCTAGCTGATACTGTAATTCCTGTGAAGTTGAAATTCCTGCTGTGTGCTTAACATAGATGTGAATAAAATATATTGGATTTCCAGCTATAAATATTTTATTTTTAAGTTTATTAATCTAAGAGGAACATAAAAGCCCCAATCCCGATTAAAATGTTCATTATAAATGTCTGGATACATACAGTAGCTAAACACTAGAGACAAGCAAGGAAGGAAAATATAAATAAATATAATAATCTCGAAAAAGAAATGAGTAGAAAGAATTATACTGGTGAGTCACCCGCGCCTTATCTTTTTTGGAAGGTAGGCCACCCATCAAACAGCACGTGAGCCTTAGTCCGGTTTTACGCTTACTAAAATATATTGCATGACGTTCTTATAAAGAGGAATGCGCAAAATTCAGCTATCGTTAGATATCTTTAGATCACCTCCTTTTTTACAAATACACAGAGTAAATATCCCTCTCTCATGTTCCAGTATGTCTCTGTTGCACGCACTGACATGCACTGCTTGTAACTTCTCCGACGTACACACAACGTTTCCATTCTGCTTTCCGACTCGGAAACAACTGCGATATTCGCTGATGAACTGCTCCACTGCACTGCTCACACTGCCTAAGACACATCACAACTGAGCTGGAACTGTACTTCATTACTCGAAGGCTCTCTCTGAGTTTCGACTCCTCTGAAGTGGACTGTCAGATTTGGCACCGCCTCTCTGTTGCGTGCACTAACATGCGCTGCTTGTAATTTCTACGACGTACACACAACGTTTCCCTTCTGCTTTCTGACTTGGAAACCACTCTGATATTCGCTGATGAACTGATCCACTGTATAGCACACATTGCCCTAAGACACATTAGAACTGAGCTGGAGCCGTCGTTCATCACCCGAAGGCTCTCTGAGCTTCGGCTGATCTGAACTGGCCTGCCAGGTTTGGCACCGCCTCTCTGTTGCCCCCACTAACATGTGCTGCTTGTAATGTCTACGGCGTACACACAACGTTTCCCTTCTGCTTTCCGACACGGAAACAACTCCCATATTCGCTGATGAACTGTTCCACTGCACTGCACACACTGCCTAAGACACATTACAACTGAGCTGGAACTGTAGTTCAGTACCCGAAGGCTCTCTCTGAGCTTCGACTGCTCTGAACTGGGCTGTCAGGTTTGGCACCGCCTCTCTATTGCACGCACTAACGTGCACTGCTTGTAATTTCTACGATGTACACACAACGTTTCCCTTCTGTTTTCCGATTCGAAAACAACTCTGATATTCGCTGATGAACTGCTCCACTGTATAGCACACACGGCCTAAGACACTTTACAACTGAGCTAGAACCTTAGTACATTACTCGAATGCTCCCTGAACTTTGACTGCTCTGAAGTGGACTGTCAGGTTTGGCACTGTCTCTCTGTTGCACGCAATAACATGCGTTGCTTGTAATTCCTCCGATTTAAACTCAACCTTTCCCTTCTGCTTTCCGACTCTGCAGAAAACTCCGATGTTCGCTGATGCACTGCTCCAGTGCGGTACACACACTGCCTAAGACACAGTATAACTGAGCTGGAGCCTTAGTGCATTACTCAAAGGCTCTGTCTAAACTTTGACTGCTCTGAACTGTCAGGTTTCGCACCGCTGGAGGCGGCGAGAAGGATCTGGAAATGAAATGCTCTCAATTTCCGGACGTTGAACGGTCTAGAGGGAATCTCTTACGATAACAATGCGATTTGGCCGTGTGATGTCAGCTGGAATGTTTTGACTCACACTTGATTTCTCACGGCAGGCATCGGCTGTCGCCATGACAATAATTCAAAGTTTGATATTTGAGACAGAAACGTCTGTCCACCCCGAAAATACTTCTCATGCACGATTTATGTGCTTATATATTCGTTTATATTATATGCACACAAGCACAATGTTCTCGACTTGTTGAACAATTTAGCGAACGCAGACAAACTTACTTCTTATAAGGGGAAATTTTATTACTTTGTTGTTGACTGGTGAGCATTGTCAGCGGCCCTAAGGGTAGAAGGCTTTTGTAGAAGTTTGTGTTCAATGTTGCACCAGAGCGTCTGTTTTTGGTAAAATTTAAGTAAACAAGGGAAAGACAGACATCAGCAAATATTGCAGCCTATCAGAAGGAAGAACGCCATCCACTCAGTGTATAGCGCCAAAATATGGCCAATGGTGGCTTAGCTGAGATGAAGCCACGGGAATGCAGTGCTGTGTACAAATATCAGGCCTTCCTACACACCCAGTCCGGCATACCATACGTTGAGGACGTCGTGCATGAACGAACGCGCACGTTGTAGGCCAAAATTACTCATCACCCAAACCAGCTGGTGAACACACTGGGTCAGTATGACCACCGTCTCTCCAGGAGACGGAGCAGCTACCGCCTCCCCAAGAATCCCTTGGGTGATAAAGTCTGCCTCTGCTCCTTCATCCCCAATCACCGCCAGGTCCCGGTGCACCTTGGTCGTGGCTGGAAGGGTGACACCTGCAACTTCGTCGGAGAGCGCGCGCACGACCTGGAAAAACCTAACCTAAAATCCTGATTGCATCGGACCCCTCGCTACTGGTTCCCCCCTCTGCTTGACGGATCGCTAGCTTCCGCCTAAAGCGAGGTGGAACGCGCACTGCCCCTGCTTCATCGAAGGGACATCCCGGCACCAGAAGCATCAGTAGAGGCCAACTGCGCCGTCTTACACAAAGACACGCAAACTCCCGCAAATTGCTATATCTTTTATACCGCACGGGTAAATACGCGCAGAACCAGGGCGACCTGCACCTGCTCTTGGCTCTCTTGGCTCTTAGTAAACCCCAGGTTTTACTCAGACCTAGTGACGGGAAACTTGCGCTACTCGTGAGTAGATTATAGCACCTAAAATGTCCTTTGTGTGATCATTAAGTGAAAGGTAAACGGGAGAAGTAATTCGAGCCACCAGCAAAATATATTCGCTGCTGTAAAACCTGCAAGCAGGTAAAACAGACATAAATGAAACTGTATCCGAGTTTTTTATGTGTGGCATCGACAATGTCACGGCAACAGGCATAAAAGTTTCGGCACAAATAAGGAAACAGTTGGCGGATAAAGTTTCAGGGTAATCATGAGCCTTGCTAAGCAGTTAATGATAACGCGGCTATTGTAAACAAACGCCGGCAAGCAGAGATAACTGACGTAAAGAACTCGCCGGTATAGATTAGGTTACGCTTCTACAATGTGATAGAATATTTCGTTTCTTTATTCTTCCGGAAATTTCTGGACTGATAGAGATTGTTTAGGTTCTGGCTTATTTTAGAACAATCTAGAGTTACGAATTAGGTATTTAAGGACGTGACGGCTCGCAAAGTTGGTGAAAAAACAGAGTAAGCAGAGAACAGCTGAGAGTGTTGTTGTTGAAAATACAGTTGTGTAACAAGAGTGTTGTTGTAACGAGAGAAAATGTAATCAGCTGTCACGCTTTGTTATTGTCACCGACCTTGGAAGATTGTGTTATTATGTGATGTAATTATTACGTGAGAATTGAACAGTGTATCTCTACGGAAATAAAGGATATTTTTAATTTCTACAACTCGGCCTTTTAATTATATGAACCCAAAGTCACAATAATAATCTGTTTTACATCAAAATTCCTTGACGTGTGATTGAAGCTTCCTACCTCTCCGACGACCCTGGATCTTCGACCTGTGTAGTAAGTAATGCACAGATGAGTGCTTGCTCCTTATGTTCCCGAAGTCCCTGAGTATGCCATTCAAACAAAACTTACCATCACAAAATTTCTCGACCCGAAAATACCAATTCAACGCCGGAGAAAGACGCAGAAGTAGAAGCCAGGAGCCACCGTTTTCAGAGGACCTCAAAACGCTCACGGAGACTTCGCGGACGCTACCGAGACCAGGTGTCCCGTCCCATATTTCAGCAGGTTTTCTTTTTTCACTACTTCTGTTTACAGAAAAACACACAAGTATAAGGGATCTCTTATTTTGTTTTCTTTAGAATCTGCAAGTTTCCAAACATAATTTTGGGCGAAATTTCATAATCGAATTTTCGGGTATGTAATATTTCCCCTCTTACTTTAAGTACATAATAACGAAAGTAATAGTCATAGCTCAGTCGGTAGAGCACCTGCCTGCCATGCTAGGGGTCTTGGGTTCGATTCCCGACGGTTGGGGTGGGGATTTTTCTCGGACCAAGTTAATTCCCCATTTTCCCCAGAATCTGGAAGTATGAATGAGAGAGTGAATGCGTGTGTGATCTAATGAAAAAAAAAAAAACCAACGAATAGGAGTTAACACCTTCGATATGTTCCAAAGGAGAACGGCCGCCGATATGACCATTGTAGTTAAAGGCGGGGTATAAATGTGTACGTGATCTAATGATTAAAACCCAACGAATACGAGTTAACACCTTCGATATGTTCCAAAGGAGAACGGCCGCCAATATGACCATTGTAGTTAAAGGCGGGGTATAAATATGTACGTGATCTAATGATTAAAACCCAACGAATACGAGTTAAAACCTTCGATATGTTCCAAAGGAGAACGGCCGCCGATATGACCATTGTAGTTAAAGGCGGGGTATAAATGTGTACGTGATCTAATGATTAAAACCCAACGAATACGAGTTAACAACTTCGATATGTTCCAAAGGAGAATGATCACCGATAATACCATTGCAGTTAAAGGCGGGGGCATAAATGTGTACGTGATCTAATGATTAAAACCTAACGAATACGTGTTAATACCTCCGTTATGTTCCAAAGGAGAACTCCCGCCAAAATGACCATTGGAGTTAAAGACAGGGTATAAATGTGTACGTGATCTAATGATAAAAACCAACTAATACGAGTTAACACCTTTGATATGTTCCAAAGGAGAACGGCCGCCTGTATGACCATTGGAGTTAAATGAGGGGTATAAATGTGTACGTGGTCTAATGATTAAAACCCAACGAATACGAGTTAACACCTCCAATATGTCCCAAAGGAGTTCGGCCGCCGATATGACCATTGGTATAAATGGAACAAGTAGAAAAAAAAACAATCGTCAGAAATGTTACTATGCAAGTATACCTGATGATTTTTCTAGTACCTAAACCTATGAGGAAATTTCATCCTTTTCGAATACGTTTTTCCGTTACCAAAACTCTGCCCTTGTTGCCACCCCTTTACAGTTTTGACGTTACGTTTATTTTAGCCTTTGCTGTGATATGCCAGGGTCTTTTGTCTAAAGTAATGCACAAATAAGTAAACACGAATCACGTATAACTACAAAGGGAAATTCTGTCACCAGAAGTACCAAGAACAACAATCAATGCTTCTGTGTTGACACAGAGTACATATTCTGTTTGAAATGGTAATGGCCTGTGCAAATAACTGTAGCTATGCTATTGTTATTATTTTATTTCTGTGCAACGGCCAAATGGTACTTTCCCATGTAAATGTTGCGTATTTACGCCACCTCGTTTTTATGTACAGTAGTTCTTTGTCATAAACAGTAACAATTGAACAGCTTCACATACCTAATTCGAAACGTAATGCTTTTCTATACTACATTGTCGAGTCCATGAGTTTCCAGAACACATTCAAAATTAAGTAATGTTGCTTAGGAAATGAAAGTATATTATATTGAAGTTATTTTCTCCAGTCACTGTTCTGCCAAATATTCCTGTATTCCTGTAATACATAGTGCTTCCTTATGAAACAAAGATGTTTAACTCAAATTTCGAAATATTTTAAATATATTTTTATGCTTTACTCGCACTTACAAATAAAATAAAATAATTTCTGTTAAGCTCGAGTTGTTCTTGGGAAGCAAGCAGCCGAAAAGACGATTAGAAATTGACGTTTCGGGAGTGTGCATCTCTCCCATTATCAGGATATTTACTAAATGAATCACTAGATATAACACAAAAGTAAAGAAAGACAAAACACTAACAAAATTTGCATTACCGAACAAAAGACTGTTTTCAGTAAATTAAATGCCAGGCCAGGAGATGGCGTGATTATAGAAAATTAATTGGGTCAAAGAAACGTAACTATTTAACTCGATTATCAAGCTGTATAGATCTGTGCTTCATAAGTCGATGAATTTCCATTTTTAAGGCCATTTTCCAAGAGGAGCTGACCTGAAATCTAGCATCACGATTAAGCGTGCTCCTCACGGAGGAAATGGCCAAAGCCTCCTTAACTCTCCGCGTCCAGTAAGTTACATTTTGCCAAGATGTTCACTTCAAAACAATGCTCTGCCAGCCCAGATTTCTCACGTTGTATTGAACGAATGCTCCGTTCATGTTCGTTTGGAACTAGGAGGAACCTAACTGCCACCACTCCCAGCATACAGCCCTGATCTCGTACCTTCAGATTATCATCTTTTTTATCCATGAAACATTTTGAACTTGGAAGAAATTTTGACAAAATTTAAGCAGTGCAAGTGGGTCCCACCGAATGCTTAGCATAAAAAAACACAGACTAGTACCATCGTGGGGATAATAAACCTCGCTCAATGACGGCTCAAGACTATAGTATCTAATGGCCTATACTTTCAAATTTAGTAAATCGCTTGTCATGAAACATTTCAAATAATTGTTTTTCTTAAAGACATTTCTTATGAAACAGTATCCTAATAATTCCATTTTAAATTCAGAACTTCATCCCTCTTCTCGCATGGGGCTTTTCTGGTGCTACCCTGGGGCTATCTGAAGAGCCATTATCTCCCATGACAAACAGATCCGGTTTTGTTTATTTATTTTAACTTGATGTATATGGCGAAACTAGGTAAGTAGTATTGAACTTCAAAGTTTCGATTCGCTTTTTGAAATTTTGACTATCATATCTGACTCTGATAAAAATTTAGGGAATTCATCTCCATTAAGAAAGGTAAAGAGAAGAACAGATGGTAACTTTAGATCACGAATTACGAGGGCCGTTCAATAAAGAATGATCACAATTTTTTTTACAACGTATCTTTACTCATCCTCATAAATTTGATAGTACTTCTTAAAATACCTGGTCTCCCCTGAATGCGACGCACTTGTCTCAGCGTTTCTGCCTGTCTTCAAAAACATGCTGGAAGCCATTTTTGAGAGATCCTTCAAAATCGCCTCCGCAGCCTTCACCACTGCTTCTGATGATGGATAATGTCTCCCATGAAGGCGTTTCCTCAAGTTAGGGAATAGGAAAAAGTCACATGGTCCTAAATCCTGACAATAGGGAGGGTGAGGGATGCCTTCACGTTGATTTTTGCAAGATATTCAGCAACAACATTGGCAATATGCGGACGCGCATTATCGTGGTGCAGCATCCAGCCTGCTTCACGGAAATGTGATCTTTTGCGCCTGATATGGACTTGCAATGTTTTCAGGACATCCCTGTAGTATTGTCCAGTTACTGATGTGTGTGCAGGTACAACATGCTGATAAACCATTCCATGAATATCAAAGAAAGGGATGACCATTACTTACCCAGCAGAAGCAACCACTTTTGCTTTTTGGAGGTTGGTGATGAAGGAGATCTCTACATTAAGCTTTGGTGTTTGCTCTCAGGATCAAAATGATGTAGCCAAGTTTCATCAGCAGTGATTACGTTTGCAAGAAACTGCAGATCTTCCTCTAACATCAACTTTAACTGCATGCAGATCTGCATGCGGATATCCTTTTGTTCGGGAATCAACAGTCTTGGAACCCATCGTGCACAAACACGTCTCATGTGTAATGTTTCTGTCATCAGCGTGTGGGTGACACCCAATGAAATATTGAGTACTTCAGAAAGTGATCTTAAGGTAGTTCGTCGATCCTCTCTCACAATGGCAGTAGCAGTGTTGATGTTTTCTTCCGTAAGAGCAGTAACTGGAGCACGGGGTCCACCTTCCTTTGAAAATAACTGTCTCTCCTCTTTACGCATTTTAAGCCACCTTCGAGCTGTACCGTAGGAAAGAACAGACTCTAAATAGGCCTCCTGTAACATTGTATAGGCCTCAACTGAAGATTTTTTGAGACGAAAGCAGAATTTTAAAGCCGCATATTGTTCCTCGCGTGTTACCTCCATTGCAGCGGTAGGCGATACTGACCATGTCAAAATTTGCCTGGCTCTCACACGCGAGAACCAGGAGTACCAACAATGAAACTACTACGGCATGTTTGTTTCACATTAAGGTAACAGAATATAATATTATTGACTTTTAGCACGAAAAATTATGACCGTAAAAATTATGATCGTTCTTTATTGAACAGCCCTCGTAGCATGATTAAATCCCAAACAAATTTATTACACACGATCTGTGTAAATTATAATCACAGAGTAAACCTTAGAACCGAAATCTTAGCTAGCTAATTTGTATATTAACCTTGGAGGCATCCTCCGTAGTGCGTTACGGTGGTTGATCAGGTGACTTTGTTCATTATCTTTTCGTTTTGAAGGCTTCTGGAATATTTCAAGGATGTGTTACATCATTTTCGAGCCAGACTGCATCCTCTTGCACACATCAGCGACTTTGTGTTTTTATTTGACAGTATCGTAACCTTAGAGTTATCAAAAATTGCATAAATCTTTTTCAGTATTAGATATTTTTAAATATTCATAGTTACTCATGAAAATATTCCACTTTTTAACCAGTATCGGATCATTCAGAATGGAAACTATCATATATAGATAATATAAAAACAGATGCTTGTTTCATGTTGTTTTGATGCATTGCTTTATAAGGGTAAAGCTGTTATGGCTAACATAAATGCACAGCATATCAAGCAGAGCTACTGGGTGTACAAATGGCATTAAACTGAATAAAAGACAGTCTGAAACCTGTAATTAAATTTTCCATTTACAGCAGCCCTGAATGCAATCGAAAGAAACAAATCAACTACTCTCATTGTTAATCAAATCAAGATAGATCTTCAAAATATACAAAGTATCAACCAAGTTAGTTTCTACTGGATTCGAGGAGACACTGGTCATTATGGGAACGAAAGGGCTGACTTTGTTGCAAAATCAGACTCAAAGCCCCAAAGAACAATAGCATACGACAAACTACCTCTGTCGCTCTGCAAAGAAAAGCTCTACCAATTTTATATAAACATCTGAAACACGCTGTACATTTCGTCACCCAAAGTCAGCAACAGTGGTGTCGCTGAAAAGTGAACCTCGTCCTCAGAGCCTTCGACATTTTGCCATTTCGGAACATTGTCCCTTACTGGTATTGTGGTGTGGATTTTATGAGAACGGTGGGCAGATGGTGACATGGGTAATTATTTTTTTTTAATTTAAGTTAGTGGTGATTGGTAAGTTCTGTAATGACTTATGGTGGGGCTAGCACTGGTCTGGGGCGCTTATAGGTTTCGCTGGGGTCGATATCATATTCCCCCAGGCCTCGGATAGGGCTTTTGAAGCTGGATGGGAGTTTGTTGAAAGAAAAACTGAGGGATAAACTAAGGATGTGAGCGGTGAGTTTTGGGAAGGATAGGTAAGAATGGA
Organism: Mantis religiosa; assembly: GCA_030765055.1. Taxonomy (NCBI): domain Eukaryota; kingdom Metazoa; phylum Arthropoda; class Insecta; order Mantodea; family Mantidae; genus Mantis; species Mantis religiosa. The sequence goes on along the minus strand of CM060949.1, from coordinate 214,559,544 downwards.
TGTTATGGTCTGGGATGTACCAATCGCAGCTGTTGTTATCCAAAGGAAACGGTTTTGTAGAACTTGGGAGCTCCCACACCAAGCTATTTTTCCCTAACGTACCTACCAGATAGAAAACAATCCTAAATACAAAATTCATACTCACGAAATTCCTTACAAAGCACGGAAAGTTCCTACAATACCTGCATAGGATTGGGAAAATACCATGAGCGAGGTGCCCATGCTCAGAAGATGACCAAACAACCATAAACCTTCTGCTGCACTGCGAACAATGAGTCTCCAACATACTTCTAGGAAAGGTAATTTCATTTCCACAAACAATCAAGTTTATGTATGAAATCTACAAGACAAATTTAAACCTAAATAATTATTTTGTTTTATTTTCCTGAAACACTAAATCATAAATGTTTATTATAAAGGTATTTTTAAATATCATGAATTCCTATTTACTAAATACCCTGCGATATGTCCTCAGGGTGAAAAGCAGGTTGTACGGGAGCTGCTCAACAAAGACTGCCACTGATTGTTTTCATAGTTGTTTATTACTGAAATTCAATGTTTACATGATCATTTTCAAGCTAGTCCCCTCCTATTTCAATACACTTTTTATAGCGTCTCTGCCAGTCCTTGAACACGTGCTGCAGACCGTTCTTTTTCAGGTCCTTGAGAATCGCCTCAATTTTCTTGAGCACTGCTTCAAAGTTCTCCAATCGAATACCCCTAAGCTTTGCCTTTAGTGATGGAAATAAAATTTGTCACAGGGTGCAAGATCGGGGCTACAAGGTGGATGTGGCACACAGGTAACGTTGAATAGAGCCAGAAATTGACTGACTTGATTTGCGACGTGAGGCCGTGCATTGTCACAATGAAGCGGCCACCCAGTCCGAGAAAGGTTTGGTCGTTACTTTGCAATGTGCTTCCTCAGTGTAGCCAATACTGACGTGTAGTATGCTGCTGTAACAGTAGTGTGAGGGGGAACTGCATGCTGGTAAATCACTTCATTACAGTCAAAAAATGTGATCACCATCACTTTCCCTGCAGATGGAACAACTTTTGCATTCTTTGGTGTTAGAGAACCTGGCGATTTCCACACTGTGCTGGCTTGTTTTGCTTCAGGATCATAATGATGCATCCATGACTCATCACCGGTGATAATTGATTTAAAAAAATGCATCCCTTCCATCAGCAAAGAGATGCAGCACCGCAGGGCTTGTCTCCATTCACACAGCCTTTTGATCGGGAGTCAATAGATGTGGCAACCAACGAACACAAACTTGTGTCATATTGAGATGATCGTGCATAATTGTAAACACACTGCCATATGAAATTCTCAATACTTCACTGAGGTTACCTAATGTTATACGCCGATCCTCTCGGACAATCACAGCAGCTGTGTTAATATTGACTTCAGTCACAGCAGAAGCTGAAACACCAGCCCCACCTTGCTTAACACTGGCCATTCGGCCTTCTTTGAAGTTCTTGAACCACCAAAACACTGTTGCATCTTCACCGTAAGCTTGCTTCAGCTTTTCATAAGTTTCGGTGGCTGTATGGTTTAAACGAAAATAGAATTTGATTGCCCTGTACTGCTCCTCTCTTATTATTTGAGTTAATTGATGGAAATTAATCATTTCTTTACACGTATATATATATATATATATATATATATATATATATATATATATTGGAATGATAAAGCCTGGGACTCAAATACTTACGATAGTAAGTCGCCACAAACGGTGTATCTCGAATGTGAGTGTCCCTAGCGGTCTACCGGGAAATTATAAGAGTCAAATGGAGAATTTAATGTCAAGGCGGCAAGCTGGCCATGCTAGCTCAATTGGTTAGAGCGACTGGATGGAAACCAGGAGATCCGCGGTTCAAATCCCGGCCATGGCATTGAATTTTTCATGTTGACTCTATCAAAAACGTTAGACCGTAAACGGCTAGTGTGAAGAAAGGATTAATTTCCATCAATTAACTAATATAAATGATTATATTTGTATATATTTGTTTCACTGTTAATAGCTTTATATTTTAGGTAATTAATAAATCTAATACGTATTCTTCAGCATTAGGCCTTTTCGTAAAATGTTTTGCTTTTATTCTGTGCCTTAAAACGTGCATTTCCGGCAGTGGATAAAATAAAAGTAGGTATGAGAATCCTTAGGTTTAGAACTGTACGTGTTATCATACGTCTACCAAAGGGTTGCACGGCACGTTCTGCGGTACAGCAGATGTGGTTAGGCGTTTGTTTCAAAGTCACGACCGTCACATTGACCTTTGTGGGAATGTTGTGTTGTACACGCACATTTCTATTGCACATTTATCAGTTGTATTTGAATGTATTATCAGTTAAACTACTTTCATTCTCTTACAAAAATAAATATTTTGTACATTAATTGTTCTGGTTTGGTAAGTTAAACTCATACTGAAGAATTCAATGCTACAGTTGGGATATGAACTACAACGTTTTGATACGTTGCCATGATAGCTCAATAGTTAGAGCAACAGGTCTAAGACCGGGCGATCCGTGGTTCAAATCCCGGCTATAGTATTGAAGTTTTCAGTTTGAAATTACGCTTGCAGTATATATTTTATTCGACGCTAGTGGTGTGATTAAAACATTAATCTGAAATAATAACTTGCTTCTGCAGTTGAACATGAAACCAGAGTGAAAAAACCATGTATGTAATAGGTACCAATAGATGTAATTGAGAAAAGGAGTTATCCGTACAATGTTATGTTTAAAATAATTTTTTTTTTCACAACTTTAATTTTGTAGTATTTGTTTTCATATGAGACACACAACCGAGTGCTCGAAGCTCCTAGTTTGGATCAAAATATGTACAGATGTATTATTTAATCTTGACAGGAATCCTGCGCGGTAGGGATGAGTAGCAACTGTGGTGGGGAGAGTGCACCTATCGCCACATTGCGTCCCACGCGTAAGATTAGGAGAGGGGAGGGCGGTGCATAAGGTGTCTAAAAACAAATTTCATTCTCGAAGCCAGTTTTGCAGCTCTTATAAACTAAGTTGTAATTCTTACTATGATAGTAATCTCCACGCTTTTGTTGGATCTTAAATAGTACATAGGCATTTGGAACAAAACCCTGTTCTCCTCCAGCAGGCATGATAAACAACTGTTGGCCTTTCATTATCGCTGCAGAGTCCCTGTAACGTATTTCACTCCAGGCATATGGTCCAGTATGTGCTGTATTTATATAAGTTTCATCCATATAAAATATATAAACTTCACTTCGATTTCTCCGAATATATCGTAAATATTTAAGTCTTTTTGCACGTATGGTGCAATGTTCGGTTAAAATTTGTCTGTCACGCTTAGTGTTTTTTTCTTCAAATAACCCTAGCTTCAAAAGAACTCTTCTTAATGTTCAGACACTGCCTTGGAAGTCAGTAGAATTTTTAGCTTCATAAGCACTTTTCTTCAAAGTTAATCTTTGTTTTTCTGTGCTTTAAAAATTATTCATATTTCGCCTAACTACTTCTGAATTAAAACATCCAAATTAGATTTTGTGCATGTTCTTCATCTTTGTTTACTGGGCATAGAGAAGGACGTTGTTGCACTAGCACCAATGGCTTTTCTTTCCTTAATAACTCTCCTAAACTACTTTCAGACACAACTGTTGCCTCAGATACCCTTCCCCAGATTTTTATAGCTGACCCAGACCATTGTTCCTTTTTTTATAAGTCTATGGATATTGGTTATTACTTCTCGTGTTTTTAAATTTAGCACTTTATTTCCTAATGTGCTGCTAGGAGGCGTCATTTATAAATGTCCTCTTGGAACCAGGAGACAAGCACATTTTGAAACAAGCTGTAGTGTTACCGAGTAGCTCTGCACCTATTTAGTTGCTCGTAACTGGTACGCAACTGACCTGCCCTCCTCTCCAGTTGCAACCGTTCTGAGGTGGACTCGTCCAGATACCACTGCGCATCGCTCTGCACTTTTCAAGATAAAATAAGTACATCTGTAAATCTGACGTACTCGCTTGTGAACTCTTGCACTGGAGAGACGCTGATTGTCCTTTGACATGTTACCGGGCACCATGCACGAATGTCGTTCGTTTTTATACATGTACATATGCTCTCTTTTTTCGTGTTCATTTGTCGGTGAGCGGTAAGCAGGCCGTCATGTTATCCCATCTATTTCAGCTACTCTTATGTTTGACTACATACAACCTGTCTAAAGAATAAATACAGAGGCCACATGTAGAAACTTGCTTAGATACAAACAGTTAAGAAAGAGTCTAGCAGTATTACGTCATCATTCCATGTACCATTCAACAATACAGCAGTTGAGTCTCTTAAACTAGTCTATATTTAAAAGCTTTTGCCTCTGAAATAATCGTCATTCTGAATCAATTTAGTATCGCTAATAAACCACGAGAGAATGGCAAAATCACAATGCTATGCAGTTCTTGAAACACACGCCTTTTAAATTTAAAAGTATGAGTACTTTTAGAGACCTATAATTAATGGTTGATATACTAGGGCTGTTCAATGAAGAATGATCATAATTTTTTATGCTCATAAATTTTCGCACTACAATTCAATCTTATTATATTCTTTTAGCTCAATTTGAAACAAACACGCCGTAGTAGTTTCATTGTTGGTACTCCTGGTTCCCGCCTGTGAGAACCATGCAAGTTCAGACATGTTCAGTATCGCCTACCACTGCAATGGAGGTAACACGCGAGGAACAATATGCGGCTTTGAAATTCTGCTTTTGTCTCAACAAATCTTCAGTTGAGGTCTATACAATGTTACAGGAGGCCTATGTAGAGTCTGTTCTTCCCTAAAGCACAGCTCGAAGGTGGTTTAAAATGTTTAAAAAGGGGAGACAATCAATTTTAAAGAAAGGTGGAGTCGGTGCTCCAGTTGCTGCATCAACACTGATGCTGCCATTGTGAGAGAGGATCGACGGATTACCTTAAGATCACTTTCTGAAATACTTAACATTTCACTGTGTGCCACCCACACGTTGGTGACAGAAACATTACACATGAGACGTGTTTGTGCGTGTGTGTTCCAAGACTGTTGATTCCCGAACAAAAGGACATTCGCATGCAGGTCTGCATGCAGTTAAAATTGATGTTAGGGGAAGATCCGGAGTTTCTTTCAAACGTAATCACTGCTGATGAAACTTGGCTACATCATTTTGATCCTGAGAGCAAACAGCATATCTCGGTGTGGAAATCTCCTTCATCACCAGCCCCACCAAAAAAGCAAAACTGGTTGCAACTTCTGGGAAAGTTATGGTCCTCTTATTCTTTGATATTCATGGAATGGTTTATCAGCATGTTGTACGTGCACACACATCAGTAACTGGACAATACTACAGGGATGTCCTGAAAACATTGCAAGTCCATATCAGGCGCAAAAGACCAGATTTCCCTGAAGCAAGCTGGATGCCGCATCACGATAATGCGCGGCCGCATATTGCCATTATTGTTGCTGAATATCTTGCAAAAATGAACGTGAAGTACATCTCTCACCCTCCCTATAGTCCGTATTTAGCCCCATGTGAGATTTTTCTATTCCCTAACTTGAAGAAACGCCTTCGAGGGAGGTATTATCCATCATCAGAAGCAGTGGTGAAGGCTGCGGAGGTAATTTTGAAGGATCTCTCAAAAATGCCTTCCAGCATGTCTCTTTGAAGACTGGCAGAAACGCTGGGACAAGTGCATCGCAATCAGGAGAGATTATTTGCGAATGATCATCAAAATTATGAGGGTTAGTAAAGGTACGTTGTCAAAATAAATTGTGATCGTTCTTTAATGGATAGCGCTCATATGGTTCATCAGTCCGAAGTACATGTTTTTTCAGTCAGCAAAGTTTAAGCTTAATCACAGATACATAGCTTTGGCCAAACTCAAGGCACAGAAAATGAATGTTAAGTAATGATGATCAAAGAAATTTCTAAGTTTGTCTGAGCCATATTACCAACCGTGTGATTGGTTTTTAAGACCTATAATTAATGTTTGAAATGTTAATCTACACCAATGATATAAAATGACTTAAATCCAATATGGGTTATATTTTCCTTCTTGCTGGTCATGTATTGAGAGTTTAACCACTACCCAAATACTCATTTTTGTTGGCTTGCATTTTTAGTGGCATATGTTTTTCCAATGAGGTCGTTATATTCTATTCTATGGTCTTTCAAAAGTTATGGAATTTAAATAAAATTCTCTTTGATTTTTTTCTGTAACGAGCAACAAAATGTGTCATCGTGTGCTAAAAATGTTATTGTTTTCGTAATATGGCAGGATTAAACACTAGTGACACTGGGGGAAATATTATATGATATTTTCACTCTTATGTTGATTATTTCCCTTATAGGCTATATATTGTATATTGAACTATCAAAATAATGTTGGATAAACAACACGCAGGGTTATAACACCCTGAAGCCTAAGGGATCCCGTAGTTGTATTTACTCTACCAAAGCGTTTAACCCACTGTCACATAATGCAGCTCTATGGTTTGCAATTCTGTTTACCAACGTGCCACTATATAATCTCCTTAAACTATTTACAAGCAGGCTCTGTAATAACAAAGCTTAAGGTTTTAAAGAGAAATAACCTCCTGATTTGCTGCCCCACAGGGAATACCCTTCGTGCAGCTGCAAATCAACATAGAAAATCTAAGCTTTAAGCTTTTATGAAACAACTTTAGGAGTCGAGAGCTGAGCGAATCCTAGAAGTATAGATGGGTAAATTGTTTCATATCCTCAGAATTATGTGTGCAATACAGTTATCTTGCAACATATTTGACTAGTTTAGCAATAAACTTTTAGCCCTTCTAACTGTTCTTTATGATTTCCGTTTTTTATAACCATGTATATACCAAGTATATAAAATATTGCACTCATCCCAAAAATACGAAACCAACATTTCATGAAACACAGGTTATGGGGTTCTCCAACGTTAAGTCATAACTGACAATGGGTTAAATGATGTTCAAATGAGTCCAGGGTATAATCAGCTTAGAGAACAGATAGTAATCCTTCAGGATAAGGAAAAACCTCCAACGTTACGTCATATCGGACAATGAATGAAATGATGTTCAAATGACTCCAGGATACATAGAGCTTAGATTTACCATACATTCATCTTTCAGGATAAGGGAAATCCTCTAACGTGAAGTCATATCGGACGATGAATGAAATGATGTTGAAATTAGTACAGCGTACATAGAGCTTAGAGTTACTAGACACTCATCTTTCAGGATAATAGAAAACCTCTAAAGTCAATTCATAGCGGGCGATAGTGAAATGATGCTCAAATGAGCACAGCGTCCACAGAGCTTAGAGTTATCAGACATTCATCTTTCAGGATAAGGGAAAACCTCTAACGTTAAGTCATATGGGACGATGAATGAAATGATACTCAAATGACTCCAGGATACATAGAGCTTAGATTTATCATACATTCATCTTTCAGGATAAGGAAAATCCTCTAACGTTAAGTCATATCGGACGACGAATGAAATGGTGTTGGAATGATTCCAGGGTCCTTTGAGCTTACACATTCATATTTCCGAATAAGACAAATCCCCGAAGAAACCTTGCTCTCTTAACTCACTCTGACGGAGATTCACACTCGGGAAACAGACTCGCTACCATCTACTCTACAGAGGCAGACTCTGAAGTACGTGCCGTAAAGATATAAAGTTGTTTTATTTACACATTTGTATTTATCTGTGCATTTGTAAATTCTGTAACCGGAGGGAAATGTTCGAAACCTTTTTGTATTTACAAATGTACTAATCACAGCATGCTTTATTCTGTTGTATTATTTTTTTCATCCACTGTGTTTTGTTTCATATAAGATTATTATGTATACTTCTTATTTTAGAATGTTTGGCATCCATAAAATTCAATGCGTATATCTATAGAAGTGTAATAAATCATATTCTGGCATGCTGATTACTTCATTATTTATACTATTTGATAAACTGCAATATAAACAGATTTAAGACAGAATCGACTATCACTTTTCTATTTGTTGAACAGCTCATGGCTATCAAAATATGTGCCTTGTTGTAACATATGACAGGCTTTTGTTTTTATACATCAGTTTTCTTAACAGCGCTGTCAATTACAAAATGACATCATTGCCCCTAGGTTGCTAGAGTTCTTTTATTTGTCAGTAAAGCTGCTGTAGCTTTCAAGCACACCTAGAAACAATTGGTCTAGATCGAGTTTGAACCCTCCACCTTAGCACTATTAGTTTTTATACTCCTTGGAGTTAGCAACTGCTTATATTCTGTGATGTAATAACGTTCCTTCTCTATGGCACTCTCAATTCATGGTCAAGGTATTTTTGTAACTGTATTGCTTTATACGTAACAAATTCTTTGAATTGAATCCCAAAATTCTGTAAATACTTTTCAGTGACAAAATTATCAGGATAACGTTTGAGTGGGTTTTAGCATTTTTCTGCATAAACAAATCAAATATTCTTTCTTTAGTTACATCAGTAAGACTGCGAATTATTCGCACGGATTGAAGCCAAAACAAATATCACAGTTCATATGTTACCATAAGGCACGTAACTGCTCTTTTGTTTGACATTTGAAATTTTCGCAGGAAGTTATTACCTATGACATGATTGAAGGCGCCTTGATGACAAAATCAATAGCGATATTTTGGAAGGGCTCTGAGTTCAACAGTTGTTACCTTGCTGTAAAATGAAGCACACGCGACAGGTGTGCATCGGGAAATGAGGCAGGATGAAGTTTAGGATAGATGAGAATCTGTTAAAGCTAAATGGAAAGCTGGAAAGAACTTTACAGGTTATTTCCAAACATCTTTCATTTCTTCCTCTTTTAACTTTTTTAAAATTTATTATTTGACTGACCAGCAGTATTGCTATACCAGCCATTGGTAAATTACGTAAGTACTGCACACAAATTAACAACTGAGGAATTACTGCCCTCTAACTTATACAATAGGTGATAAATTTATTATATAAACAAAGAGAAAAAAATTAAGAACACATTTAAATGAAAGATAATAAAAGACAAAGTGTATAACAGGATAACTAACACATACAATAACATTAAATAAGATGGATAACAATTGAAAAGAGAGGTTGAATATGCGAGGCTAGATTATGATCAATGGTGTTATGAGAAAAATAGAGGATAGACTCTGAATTAGTGAAAAAGTCACTATCTTCTGAATCAGTGAGTAGGACGTCTTGAGGCAGTTTTCTTTTCAATCTGCTCCTTTCGAAGTTTCATTGCCCAATGTCATAGGTTACAGCGCCTGGTACTTCGGATAATTTAACGAAGAATGACTTTGATATCAATTTGTAGTACAGATGTATGGGAAGAATACCAAGTTCCTGATGGGAGTTGATCATTTTTAATGAACCATGGAGCGTTTGTAATACTGCGGAGAAACTTGTTTTGTATAACCTGAAGTCGATGAATGTCCACCCCATACAGGAGCAGCGTAAGGAATTATGGGGCGTATAAGAGATTCGTAGATCAATATTGAGCACTCCAGACCAAGCTGTGATTTCTTCTGTAGCAATGGATACAGCTTTTTAATCCTAGAAATTGCTATTGTGGAAATGTAAGATATATGATAATTCCAGGTTAATTTAATGTCAAGCATTACGCCTAAATATTTGACTGGTGTTTCTGGAGGCTTCCATGTTAGTTACTTTCAATGCAGCTCCAAGGGGGGTGGATTTTGATAAGATCTTAAGAAGAATATTTTTGTTTCCGTTTTATTAGTATTTAATACTACTCGCCACATTTTGAACCACTTAGATAACATATTTATGATATTTGTAGACTGTAGATTGCAGTACTTAAATCTGGATGCGAGTAGAAAATAACAGTGTCATCGGAATACACAGCTGTGGATATGGGATTATCTTTCATTTCTGATTTTTAATTAAAATCGTTATGAGAAAATAAATAAAAGGAAGCTATACTCTTGTCTCGCACTAGTTTAATCCTGCTGTAAACAAGGCGGAGCTGACTCAACTCGCCACGTGTTAGACGCTACATACACACACATAAGTTTTGTAACGCTAGTAGTATATATCACAGCGCTAACTTCTAATTTAATGAATAAAGAGAGTTGGGTTACACACAAACGTACTAAATCTATGAGTTGTTTCATTTTTGAAAAAAAAAATAATTATGAACTTTACTGCGTATAACACTTTTCGTAAAATCGTTGTATTTCTCCACACGCTGTTTACATTTACGTGATTTTCGCGGTGTTCCAGATGCTTGCTGTTCCATTCTAACACTATGTACACCAAGGAGATCTTCAGCTTCTTTCTCGATGTTTTTATAGACGATTCCGGGGTTCTTTCCTTAAGCACCGCAAAACAATGCCCGGTCATTCGCCTCTCGCACCTTTTTAAAGGTTGGCCTCGCTTTTTTTTAGTTAAGCGCAGAGGTTCTACTCAATAATTCCAAGAGCCTTAGGTCCAAGGACCCTGGCCTACTTCAACCCGGGACCGAGGGAAAACTCCGGGGCTCTTTCCATAGGGCAATACCTGAATTCTTAAAATGCCCCCCGTTGACAACAACGTCAAGACGGGATGGAAGTGGATACGCCACTTACGCGCGTCACACCCGCAGGGAAGACTACCGTAAACCTCGGCGCGGCCGCCTGTTGATCTAGCACACCTTCTACTAGCGCTGCAGGCTAGTACACGGGACTTATTAGGCAAACCTCTATCCCCTCCGGGCGACCATAGCCTGGCAGGAGGTACCCAATTCCTCGTGGGTGTCGGGAACACACTGCCCCCTCGAGTCCAAACCAATCCGAACAACTCCCCATCGGGAGGGGCTCGGCAGTTCGGTCCGAGGTTCCTCTAGTAACGTCAGAGGTACCACGAGTGCTAGGGGTCCGCAGAGCCCGCACCACGGCAGCTGAAGGGGACGGATGCCCTCCCCTACGGGTGTTTGCCTCGGTTGTGTTTAATTTCAGCTGAAGCACCGGCCTACTCCATGAGGAAAAGCTTACTGATTTTAAATTACATATACATAAATGTTCTTGGGTTGTGAGGTATAGAAAATACAGTGATAAATATCACAAGCAACTCCACAACATAAACAATATCATCTTAATCAGCATTCAACACGATACAGACCTCGTTGTGAGAGAGCTGCTTGGTATAGGAATACAGGCATATATTATAACAGCAGTGTCCTTTAGTAATTGTTAAATAAAATGCAGCTTAATTTGACATAATAAGTTACTCGCGTGTATAATTCCATCTGTCTTCTGTCTAATCTGTATACAGTGTACACAATACATCTATAAAGTATATGAAGCAGAGAAATAAAATCTGGGGCTATTACGTTTATAACAATCGAAACATTTGCATACTTTTCTCTCTCCGAAATTAGCTCGCACAGAGCAGTGATCAGAAAACAACTTACAGTACTGTACTTAAAGAAGGAGTTTATCGTACGTATGCAAATAAAAGAAACCGCCTATTAACTTCGCTAAGCTAATCAACAGCTTAACCGCTTTCTGTCCCAATATCTCTGTCTTTTCGCACCCAGGTGTTTACAACAGGATTAAACTAGTTTGAGATAGACCTTAATAACGTGTATTTTGATTTCATCGTTTTGCTCCATTGGAAGATAGTGAACCTATTTTACTAAAGCTTCACTGTTCTTCTAAAGACAACAGAATTTCCTTTATCACATAACGACGAGATTTAATATATTTGACTATCACTTAAAGTTTACCATACGCCAAAATTAAATGTTTCTTTTGTTAATGACTATTTAATGACGGTATCTATTGCCAGGATCATTCACCCTTTGACCACAAAGAAGCAGACTTTCCAAGTGTATAGTTCTCTAAGTGCACATCGTCCCCGTAGGGGAGGGGATAGGACGCCTTCAGCTGCTGTAGTGCGAGCGTTACGAAACATTAGTACTCGTGCTACCTCTGACGTTACTAGAGGAACCTCGGGCCGAACTGCCGAGCCCTTCCCGTAGGGTAGTTATTCGGATTGGGTTGGACTCGACGGGGGCAGTGGTTCCCGATATCCATGGGAGATCCAGTATGTCTCCGGATGGGGTTCGGGGAAGCCATATATTCTCACGTACAGCCTGCATAGCTAGTAGAAGGTGTGCTAGATCACCAGGCGGCCCTACCGAGGTTTATCGGTAGCCTTCCCCTTTGGACTTGGCATAGATTTACGACAGGTAAAATAACGTCTAGTCTGATAAAACTTTTACGCACAATATACATAGGCTGTCTGCAAAGTTTCCGACCTAATGAACATACAAGACATTTTTTCAGATTTTATTTTTATTTTCTTATTTTTCAACATACTCTCCTTGTAACTACACAATTCTCCCAGCTATGCTCCCATCTCTGTAACCCGTCCAAATAGTACTCGGTGTTTTCCAACATAGTCTTCTTGTAACTACACACACTCCTCCCAGAGATGCTCCCATCTCTGTAACCTGTCCAAATAGTACTCGGCGTTTTTCAACATAGTCTTCTTGTAACTACACACACTCCTCCCAGAGATGCTCCCATCTCTGTAACCCGTCCAAATAGTACTCGGTGTTTTTCAACATAGTCTTCTTGTAACTACACACACTCCTCCCAGAGATGCTCCCATCTCTGTAACCCGTCCAAATAGTACTCGGTGTTTTTCAACATAGTCTCCTTGTAACTCTACACACTCCTCCCAGAGATGCTCCCATCTCTGTAACCCGTCCAAATAGTACTCGGTGTTTTTCAACATAGTCTCCTTGTAACTCTACACACTCCTCCCAGAGATGCTCCCATCTCTGTAACCCGTCCAAATAGTACTCGGCGTCTTTCAACATAGTCTCCTTGTATCTCTACACTTCTCCCAGTGATACTCCCATCTCTGTAACCCGTCCAAATAGTACTCAGCGTCTTTCAACATAGTCTCCTTGTAACTCTATACACTTCTCCCTGCGATGCTCGCATCTCTGTAACCCGTCCAAATAGTACTCGGCGTTTTTCAATATAGTCTCCTTGCAACTCTACACACTTCTCCCAGAGATGCTCATATCTCTGTAACACGTCCAAATAGTACTCGGCGTTTTTCAACATAGTCTCCTTGTATCTCTACACACTTCTCCCAGTGATACTCCCATCTCTGTAACCCGTCCAAATAGTACTCAGAGTCTTTCAACATAGTCTCCTTGTAACTCTATACACTTCTCCCTACGATGCCCGCATCTCTGTAACCCGTCCAAATAGTACTCGGCGTTTTTCAATATAGTCTCCCTGCAACTCTACACACTTCTCCAAGAGATGCTCCTATCTCTGTAACACGTCCAAATAGTACTCGGCGTCTTTCAACATAGTCTCCTTGTATCTCTACACACTTCTCCCAGTGATACTCCCATCTCTGTAACCCGTCCAAATAGCACTCAGCGTCTTTCAACATAGTCTCCTTGTATCTCTACACACTTCTCCCAGCGATGCTCCGATCTCTGTAACCCGTCCAAATAGTACTCAGCGTCTTTCAACATAGTCTCCTTGTAACTCTATACACTTCTCCCTGCGATGCTCGCATCTCTGTAACCCGTCCAAATAGTACTCGGCGTTTTTCAACATAGTCTCCTTGTAACTCTACACACTTCTCCCAGCGATGCTCCCATCTCTGTAACCCGTCCAAATAGTACTCAGCGTCTTTCAACATAGTCTCCTTGTAACTCTATACACTTCTCCCTGCGATGCTCGCATCTCTGTAACCCGTCCAAATAGTACTCGGCGTTTTTCAATATAGTCTCCTTGCAACTCTACACACTTCTCCCAGAGATGCTCCTATCTCTGTAACCCGTCCAAATAGTACTCGGTGTTTTTCAACATAGTCTCCTTGTAGATCTACACACTTCTCCCAGAGATGCTCCTATCTCTGTAACCCGTCCAAATAGTACTCGGTGTTTTTCGACATAGTCTCCTTGTAACTCTACACACTACTCCCAGCGATGCTCCTATCTCTGTAACCCGTCCAAATAGTACTCGGTGTTTTTCAACATAGTCTCCTTGTAAATCTACACACTTCTCCCAGAGATGCTCCCATCTCTGTAACCCGTCCAAATAGTACTCAGCGTCTTTCAACATAGTCTCCTTGTAACTCTACACACTTCTCCCAGAGATGCTCCCATCTCTGTAACACGTCCAAATAGTACTCAGCGTTTTTCAACATAGTCTCCTTGTAACTCTACACACTTCTCCCTGCGATGCTCGCATCTCTGTAACCCGTCCAAATAGTACTCGGCGTTTTTCAATATAGTCTCCTTGCAACTCTACATACTTCTCCCAGAGATGCTCCTATCTCTGTAACCCGTCCAAATAGTACTCGGTGTTTTTCAACATAGTCTCCTTGTAAATCTACACACTTCTCCCAGAGATGCTCCCATCTCTGTAACCCGTCCAAATAGTACTCGGTGTTTTTCAACATTGTCTCCATGTAACTCTACACACTTCTCCCAGAGATGCTCCCATCTCTGTAACCCGTCCAAATAGTACTCGGTGTTTTTCAACATAGTCTCCTTGTAAATCTACACACTTCTCCCAGAGATGCTCCCACCTCTGTAACTCGTCCAATTAGTACTCGGCGTTTTTCTCTGCAAAATAATTATTCATGAAGGAGACTGCCACTTCTTTTGACAAAAATATCTGTCCTCCCAGTGTAATTTTCAGATGAGGAAGCTAAAAGGAATGGTTTGGGGCTAGATCTGGCGAGTAAGGTGTGTGGTCAAGCAGTTCAAACCGTAATTCGTGGGTTTTCCCCATTGCAACCGCTGAGGTGTGAGACGGTGCGTTGTCTTCTTGAAACAGGGTTTTCTTTTTCTGGAAATGTTGGCGTTTTCCCGCAAGTTCTGCCTTCAGCCTGTCAAGTAATGATGCGTAGTATGCTCCTGTAATACTTTTTCCTTTTTGAAGATAATCGATTAAAATAACTCCATGACTATCCCAAGAAACAGTCGCCATCACTTTCGCAGGTGAAGAAACAGTTGCTTTTTTTTGAGCCGATTTCACCTTTGCAGTCCACTATTTTTTTTTTTTTTTTTAATTTACGTCCGCCCCAACGTTAAGTTATATCGGACGGTGAATGAATTGGGTGAAATGATGCTCAAATGAATCCAGGATCCATTCAGCTTAGAGTTACCCGACGTTCGTCTTTAAAGATAAGGGAAAACACTAGAAAAAAACCTTATCTAGGTAACTCACCCTGACCGAGATTCGAACTCTGGACCTCTTGAACGTGAGGCAGATATGCTACCATCTACGCTACCAATATTTGGAATGGATTTTTGTTGCGGTTTAATAGTGGTGCATCCAAGTTTCATCTACAGTAATTAATCGGCACTAAAACTCGGATATATTGCGCTTAAACTGCACCAACAGAGCGTTGGAAATGTTCATTCGAACACGTTTTTGGTCTAACCTGAGCAAACGCGGAACCTAACGCGTGGACAAACACGTTCTTTTGACATGTTCAAAGCCTCTGCTATCGTTCTCACTTTGACTTGGCGGTCGTCTAACACCATTTGGTGATCTTTGCCGATGTTTTCGTCGGTAGTTGCAGTTTTTGGATGTCCCGTATGTTCATCGTCTCCCAAGCTCTTAGGGCCACGTTTAAATTCAGCTACCCAAAATTTCACTGTGGTAAATGATGGTGCAGAGTCCCCATACACAGAATCCAACTCATCTTTGATTTGCGTAGGCGTATTGCCTTTTGAAAACAAATATTTAATGACAGCTTGATACTCGTTTCTGTCCATTTTCATAAAAACACTCACATCAACTCACTCAAACGACTGTTACATAACAACTCAGCGTCCAAAATGGCTGATACTTTGGTGAGTAACTGTCAACAGATGGCCAACGAAGTTCACTAGCTTTTATTTACGAGTGCTGCCATCTTTCTGTTGAGGACGGAAACTTTGCAGACCACCCTCGTAGAATGACATGCTGGGAACCACAGCAGAAAAACAGCGTCCATAAATAAACTTTAAGAATGCCTCAGTTATAATTTGTAACACTACTGATTCTTTCTGCATTTTTCATTTCGTCTACAATGATGCACGATTCACACTCTAACATAATTCGCATTAACACATTATCTCTAAAACAAACTCGTAGCTTTAGTACCAAGAGACGCTTTCTGTGCCTTCAACTTTTTATACATTAGATGTGAGTAAAACTTCTGTGGAACTTTTTTCCATTTTCAGAAAGTGTATAGTACGCCTTCTGTTTCCCGATGTCGCTAGAGTAGTGTTGGGTTCATTTGTAGCCCGTGGCATAGTTCAGAAATTCATTCAACAGCTGACGTCTGACTGCGAGGGCGTGAAGAAATGCTAACAGATGCCGCTCCTGTTGTACGAACGCTAAGGCATTTACTTGCACTGCAATATATCTGCGTACATATCAACTTATTAATTCACCACGGTATGTGACATCAGCGTCTAGCAGAGAGCACTTGCATGACATTCCCTATACATTCTGCTATAAGTAATTCTTATTCTTCCGTTTCACAGATGTAATGACGGACACCACCCTAAAATGTATTTACGGGCTCGGAAAAAAAAAGAAGGACGCGGAAACATTACAGATCAAAGCCAGCGTTTGCCGGATATGGTTAGGTAAATTCGTTAGGATTGTTATGTGATCTCTTTGAGATTCTATATCTTTGGATGTTCACGAGGACAAAAGAAAGAAAGAAATTATTTGTGATAATTTGTTTCTTTTAATTAAATTTGCACTTTAAAAGTATAGTAAGATTTTATCTACTCCTTATGGTTAACCAATTACATAAAAGTAATCCAGAATGACTTGCTACTTACTAAATTCAGTCGGTAAATCATCATTATTATGTGTTTCAAATGGGAAGAGTTCTCGCTTGTAGCGAATCAGATGGGTTAGCACGTTCAGCGTTGCCACTTTGTTATCCCCACTTTTTTTATATTTCTCTCTCTCTCTCTCTCTCTCTCTCTCTCTCTCTCTCTCTCTCTCTCTCTCTCTCTCTCTCTCTCTCTCTCTCTCTCTCGCACACTTGCGCGTTTTTCTGTAATTTACGTCCTCCAACGTTGTCATATCGGACGATCAATGGAATGGGTAAAATTATGTTAAAATGAGCCCGGGGTTCATGTAGCTTAGAGTTACCCGACATTAGTCTTTCAGGATACGGGAAAACTCGGTAAAGAACCTTATCCAGGTAACTCACCCTGACCGAGATTCGAACTCAGGACCTGTTGAACGTGAGGCAGATGTGCTAACACCAAGCTACCGAGGCGGGCCCACACTTGCGAGTGTTCGTGGCGCTAGACGTAAGGGAATTTAAACTGAATTTTCAAAACTTTTATAATAATGCAGTTGTTCAAATCACAATTGCAACATGGATATAGCCCGCCTTGGTAGCATGGTGGTAGCGAGTCTGCCTCACGTTCAAAAGGTCCCGAGTTCGAATCTCGGTCAGAGTGAGTTATCTGGATAATGTTTTTCCGGGGTTTTCCCTTATGCTGAAAGACGAATGTCGGGTAGCTGTAAGCTCTATGGACCCTGGGCTCATTTTAGCATCATTTCATCAATTCCATTCATCGTCCGATATGACTTATCGTTGGAGGACGTAAAATTACACAAAAAACATGGATATTTGTATATTACGCGAATGTTTTAAATATTTAGTTTAAAGTTAAGTATAGTTTAAGAATTACTTATTTTCCTAATACAACGAAAATACCAGCGGTGCATCCGTATAGCTATGAATGTTACTTACGTTAAGAGATAATTCGTCATGGTCATTGTCTTCAACGTCTGAGTACTGCAAATTTATGATGATAGGTTCCAAAATCTCGTTACGTGCTATTTCTTTCCAAAAGTCGTCTTCTTGTGGTTTATCTGATGTCTCACGCAGCTTTCCTAGTCTTGTTGTGTTCCTTGTCAATTTCTTCGTGAATAAGTCGTTCAACGTAAGTCAGTTTAAAAATATAATTTCTATTTGCAACATAATTTGAGCCCACATTAACTCTATTGGATTGTTCTAGCGGTAGTAAGGGGAAAGGTAGATCGCGTCTCATTGATCCAGCTGATACACTTTTTCATGGAAGAGTAACTGAATGATACTGCTTTGAACTCCCTAGAGTAAATAGAGATTACGAACTATTCATAAACAAAGATATAATGTGACCAGACACGTTCTGCCAGACTAGCAAGAAGTGTATCTGCAAAATCTGACATTTTTTCTTAGTGCAAATAGTATTTATTTGAGATTGATTAGTTTGGCGCTCGTCACACACCAATTAGGGGGAATGCAATAGGACAACACTGCAGGACTCCCATTGGTTGTTCAACCTAGTAGCGCTCAAGGACAAACACCGTCCCATTTGAAACATAATAAAACATGGTATTTTAGTGGATATCGTTAAATTATTTCTGAGAAAACCAAAATTTTGTAACATTTGTTTGATTATGGTGGGAGCATTTTCCCGAAAGCGAGTTAATACAAGTATTTCCTTTTCACCTATTTTTAGCCATACCTCAACTTTCAACCCTTTACTTTATCGCAAAGTTATTCTAAGCAGTTTTCAATATTTTGGGTTGGAGTTATTTTCTTGACAGCGATTTAATATTGCATTTACATTAATTTTTGAACTGTGTTTAAACTTAAAGTCATTAGCTCATAGGGAGCCTAGTTTAAAATAAAAAAATTAATTTAAAAATTTGCACCTAACCAACAAACAGAAAACACACTGAGAGAACAAAGCTGTTTTAAAATACAAAAATATAATATTTTAAAAATAGACTCATAAGCTTTTATATCAGTAGGTTATAGACAATTGAGGAATAAAGTAAAAATTTGAATGCAACATAGACCATTTACTCTTTAACACTATCGATTCGGAAGTTGCCTCTCTGGAAGGACGGCTCCTGAATGCATTTGCTCCTGTAATACTGGAATACTTTGGAATATCGATCCGTCTTCCTACTGTAGCAGGAATTTGTCTTGACTTGTAGACACAACCTCCTGCTCTGTCCTGTCGTATTAGTACAGTGTGTTAGCGTGGAGGTTATGCTGGATAATTTATTTTAAAAATCCTGATGTTTCCGTAAAGTTTACTTATTATCATCTTCCAAGCTCCATCATCCATCATCCATCCTCCATCCTCCGTCCTATATCCTCCATCCTCCATCCCCATCCCCCATTTCCCATCTCCCATCTCCCATCATCCATCATCCACCATCCATCAATCATCCATCCTCCTTCCCCCATTTCCCATTTCCCATGTCCCATCATCCATTTCCCATCTTCCACCTTCCACCTTCAATCTTCAATCTTCCATCTTCCATCTTCCATCATCTTCCATCTTCCCATCATCTTCTATCTTCTCATCATCTTCCATCTTCAAATCATCTTCCATCTTCCCATCATCTTCCATCTTCCCATCATCTTCCATCTTCCCATCATCGTCCATCATCTTCCATCATCTTCCATCATCTTCCATCATCTTCCATCATCTTACATCTGGCCCTAAATAACCTTGTTGTCGACGGACCCTAAAACACCACACACTCACTCACTCACTCACTCACTCACTCACTCACTCACTCACTCACTCACTCACTCACTCACTCACTCACTCACTCACTCACTCACTCACTCACTCACTCACTCACTCACTCACTCACTCACTCACTCACTCACTCACTCACTCACTCACTCACTCACTCACTCACTATTCCATCTTCCATCATCTTCCATCTTCCATCATCTTCCATCTTCCCATCATCTTCCCATTTTCCCATCTTCCCATCTTCCCATCATCTTCCCATCTTCCATCATCCATTATCATTATATAACAACCGCCACCGCCGTCATTGTCGTCGTCATCGTCGTCGTCATCATCATCATCATCATCATCATCATCATCATCATCATCATCATCATCATCATCATCATCATCATCATCATAAGATTTAGGAAAAGCTTTCGATATGGTAAACAGGAATGGACTTTGGCAAGTATTATCCAAAAGGTATCCAAAATCTTTTATGCATGTACTCAGGAATGTATATCAGAGGGAAACAGAATTAGTTTTAGGAAATGGACGAATATCACAAAATATAATCATTAATTAATGGTTCAAGACATGGCTGTTTGTTGATTCGCTATTGTTTAACACTTACACGCAAGCTATTCTTAGAAAATCAAAATACGAACTTCCATCACAAGTAAAAATAAATAAAAATAATGTATTAATTCGGATACTCTTTTTGGTTGTAATGAATATATGATATATTCATATATATGAATATGAATATAAGATAGAGAGGCTGAAGTACGTTCAAGTTACAAAAATTGATCCAGGGGTGAATATATGCGTAGAATAGGTAAAAGATCATGACACTTACAAGAAAAGAAATGTAGTTTTAAATTATAAGGTGTTATAACAGGTGGGAAAGTTTAATTACTTGGGTTATAGAGTAACCTGAAACCACACAACGAAGACATAAATAATAATGTCAGTATATTTGTGGAACAATAGCTCGTACCTTGAAAATGGAAAACCAAAAGGATACAAAAAAGACAATGTCTGTTCCAGTTTTACTGCATGGATTGGAGCCAAGTACAAGCGACAGAAATGAAATATATCCAAGCAAACGGATATACAAGACAATACCATATTAGAAATGCTGAAATAAGGAAGGAATTAGATATACATATATTCGCTGAAAGAAAAGATACAAATAAATAGCGAAAAACGGAAAAGCCATTTACAATGAATGGATAACTCTCACATTACCTTCTGGTTATGAAGCAATAGGAAGACCGAAAAACGATGGAAAGAAATATGAGGCCGGAGCAGGACAATTCTATAGTGTGACTCATATATACCTGAACCATTTCAATAGGCCAATAATAGGACACACGTTGAACTTAGGGGGAATATAATAAACAATTGAAAGATTACATTACACTATTTACATCTCAGTGAAAATGTTGCAAGTGTCCTCCACCACCATCTATGGATTGTTGGTCCCATTTTCTTTGATAAGACTGTAGACACTGAAGTTTATATGGGTATCTTCAAGACATTTGTGGAGCAGCTGGATGATATCGAATTAAGAGAAGGTTATTTCCAGCAAGATGGAGCAACGTACCAAACATCTAATGACACCATGGAACCTGTAACTAGTTCCTTTGATAATCGAATTATCTCAAAAGTTCTGTGGCCCTCCAGATCCCCTGACCCAACCTCACCGGAAATTTTCTTGTAGCGGTATCTAAAAATAGAGTGTACAAGAATAGGCCCGGACAATTGATGTTCTCAAGGAATCCATTGGAACCGGAATAAGTAACATTGGCGAGGTTACACTACGTAAAACTTCAGAGAATATGGTGAGAGGAGTACAAACAGGTATAGATGCTGGTGGACGACACTTCCAACATTTTCTCTGAGATATAAATAGTGTAATGTCATCTCTCAATTGTCTATTATATTCTCACAAAGTTGCACGTGTGTCCTATTGTTGGTTTAATATTTATGGCCTATTGAAATGGTTCAGTTTTATATGGATCACACTATACTAAACCACGAAGAGTACATTATTTTTTTTCTAAATTACGACCTCCAACATTAAGTCATATCGGACGATGAATGGAATGGATGAAATGATGCTCAAACGTCTCCAGGGTCCATGGAGCTTAGTGTTACCCGACATTCGTCTTACAGGATAAGGGAAGACCCTGGAAAATACCTTATCCAGGTAACTCACCGTGACCGAGATTCGAACTCGGGACCTCTTGAACGTGAGGCAGACATGCTACCACCACGCTACCGAGGCGGGCAGAGTACATAATGATGGTGTTAATGATCATTAGGGCCTAGAAGTTGTTGACCTAAAAATTCTCTAAAAATGAGCTATAAAATGCCCTTAAAATGTAAAAAATGCACATAAAAAGTAAAAAAAAAGGACCTAACAAAAATTAACGATTTCTTTCATAATAATAAATTAATAACTGAAAATTAACTGCTCTTTCACACTGGCCGTGTGTAGGCTAAATTTTGTAAACGTAGAGTCAGACTGAAAAATTCAATGCCATAGCCGGGATTTGAACCACGGATCTTCTGGTTTCCGTACAGCCGCTCTACCTTTGAGCTACTATGGCCAACTTACCGACATGACATTAAATTCTCCAACTGAATCGTGTGTTTCCCGGTAAACCACTAGGAGTTTTCATAAATACCTGAGACAACTACCTTAATGGTGACTTACAACGTGTAAGTACTTTAAAGCCCGTTGAATTTTTCGGTCTCACTCTACGTTTCCACAACTTAGCCTACACACGTCTAGTGTGAAAGAACAATTTGCATTAGTGGTCCGAACTATAAAGCCCGGGCCTTATAGTACTTACAGCATAATAAGTCGTCATTAAGGTAGTTGTCTCATATGTTTATGAGAACTTCTAGTGGTTTACCGGGAAAACACGAGTCAGTTGGAGAATTTAATGTCATGTTGGCACGTTGGCCATAGTAGCTCAATGGTTAGAGCGGCTGGACGGAAACCAGAAAATCCGTGGTTTAAATCTCGGCTATGGAATTGAATTTTTCTGTCTGACTCTACGTTTACAAAATTAATAACTGTTACAGACAAATAATGAATATATGGTTGGAATAACCACATTTTAAAATTAACTTTCTTAGTAAATAACGCAATTATTGCTACTGAATAGTAAATGAATACCAAATTATCAGGTCATTTTCAATGTTATAAAATAAAAAAAAAATAAGTTTATGCCCCCACTAGCCAAAACATATCTTACTTAACGTTGCAGTATAATACCATGGTCATCTTCAAGTTATCAAAAGTAAAGGAACGGTGGTTGTCAGCTAAAGCTGCTTTATACTTTAAGAAACTTCTCTCCACTTGCACAGATGTTATACGTGCATATTAAAAAACACTGTCACTGCCTGTTAAATTCTGTTCAAAAATATCAGTTCTGAAGTTCTCTCCTGACAAGATATCCGAGATCTGACAAACTGTTTGGTATCATTTTGTATTCTCTCTTCCACAATCCTCACTAACTTAACTGATTTATCCAATCTTATGCCACTTTCTTCAAGGCAGGTTATGGTATCCGTAAAAAATGCAAAATATGATTTAATGAAAGCTCATTTACCTTGGATTTGAATATCAGAAAACAGATTCTGTGTGCTCTCTATTGCCTTGGAATCTACCCTATCAAAGCTATTCACCACATCTCTCACTATTTGAAAATTTTCAGAGTGGTATATGCATGTAATGAAAATACCCAATAAATTCGTGAAAAAGAGAGAAAATGACCGGAACATGTATCTAAATTTTAAAAAAAATAACTGT
This sequence comes from Mantis religiosa, assembly GCA_030765055.1. NCBI lineage: Eukaryota > Metazoa > Arthropoda > Insecta > Mantodea > Mantidae > Mantis > Mantis religiosa. The sequence goes on along the minus strand of CM060949.1, from coordinate 214,536,145 downwards.
ATTATAAAAATATGGACAAATGCAATTTTACGACCTATAAAAACATTTATTTAACGCATTTGCTCCAGAATGCACTTAATTTCCAATAAGCATTGTCTGTGACTACTCAGAATAAAGATGACTTTTCATCAAAATCCGGGCCCTAATGATCATCATCATCTTCTTGGTCAGTAGCCTCCCGCGCTTACCTTACTTCATCCTTCCCTCCTGGAGGATGTTACCGCAATAGATCTGTATATAATCTACTTTTAACCCTACTATAACGTAACCATTATGTCTCTTTCTGCCCTTCCTAAATGCACAACGCACTAAATCTTCTTTTGCTTACAGCACAAGCGATTTTCTCTTAAAAGCAAGACCACAAGTTTTAATGTACCAGTCTTGCATATTCAGTAAGCACTACAGCTGCAGTACCAACAGAATGTAAGTAGCTTATGCTAGGACTATAAACTTACTAAGTCCTTGGATTGCACATGTGCCACGCGGGGCGCTGTCGTCATACAAAATCTGATTAGTGTGCGAAGTGGAAAACTCTATCGCCACTTCACTGCAGAAGAAACTGATGTAGTTTCCAGATTTAACTTTTCACTAAAACTGTTTACAGAAGAACATACTGTTAAGAACATAGTTCTCAAGTCTCCCAGCTGGTGCTTCTCTCTGCAAGTCTTCTTTAGCAGTTACATTCTGATATTTCTTAGAAACACTTGTATCTAAAATACATTGGTAGCTCGAGTTCCACAAGCCTGATCACTTAAAACATTTATCTTACATTTATGTGGACGACATACTAATGGAAAGAAAAAGCACTTTTACTAATGAAGGGATTTCAGTATTGTACTATACTAATATTTAAAACAGAGAAAATTTGTTGAAAATTTTAATGATCTCAAAAATCAGGCAACTAATTTTGATAATTATTTCAATACTGCAAAGACCAATTTATTCCGGTGGAAATTCCGTTATAACACTTGTAATTTCCTTTCATAAACTATCAGTTTAAAACGTTTCCTCAACATACTGAGACACAATCTGTTGTAATTTTACTCACTTTCGTATTCCTTAATGTATGTCCTTCGACGTTACGTTATATCATTCTCATAATTTTGATGGTTCTTCTCAAAATAGTCTCCCCTGAATGCAATGCACTTGTCACAGCTTTCTGCCAGTCTTCAAAGACATTCCAGAAACTATTTTTGATAGATCCTTCAAAATCGCCTCCGCAGCCTTCACCACTGCTTCTGATGACGGATAATGCATCCCACGAAGGCGTTTCTTCAAGTTAGGGAATAGAAAACAGTCACATAGGGCTATATCCGGACTGTGTAATGTTTCTGTCACCAACGTGTGGATGGCACCCAAAGAAATGTTCAGTATTTCAGAAAGTGATCTTAAGGTAATTCGTCGATCCTCCCTCACAGTGGCAGCAGCAGTGTTGATGTCTTCTTCCATAAGAGCACTAACTGGAACACCCGGTCCACCTTCCTTTAAAGTTGATTGTCTCCCCTCTTTAAACATTTTAAACCACCTTCGAGCTGTGCTGTTGGGAAGAACAGACTATCCATAGGCCTCCTGTAACATTGTATAGGCCTCAACTGAAGATTTGTTGAGACGAAAGCAGAATTTCAAAGCCACATATTGTTCCTCGCGTTGTACCTCAATTGCAGCGGTAGGCGATACTAAACATGTCTGGTCCTGCGTGGTTCTCACAGGCGGGAACCAGGAGTACCAACAATGAAACTACTACGGCGTGTTTTACATTAATCTAACCGAATATAATAATATTGAATTTTATTGGGAAAAATTATGATCGTAAAAATATTATGATCGTTCTCTATTGAACAGCCCTCGTATATTAGATAAGTATCGCTTAATAAAATGTTACACTATTCACTATATTTCTCCTACGAAACATAACCTCTGCAAGCACGTGTGTTTGTTGACACCAGAATTGAACTGAGGCTGGGTACTTTGTTATAAGAAAAATATGCTTCTGTAAATATAGTTTGTTAAAAAAATGGTTACTGAAAGTCATGTGAGTCTAATAATACTTATACATTAGCATAATCCACGCTCGTAATTTGAATGTAGTGTGTTGTGGAATGATATGAATATACGCCATTCAGTTTATCACTACACCAGGTCGCTCAGTTGCATTGGGTTATAATTAAACCTCGTATAACTTTAATAATTAAAATTTAAACCTTATGTGCCTTTTATTGTACATTACGACTAATATCTAAAGGCCATTTTCCTCTGAGCACATTGTGTTATACATTTGATAAAATTGCTTGCTTTAATACAATAACATTAATAGCTGTAATGACATTGAATACGTTTGTTAAATTTGCATTATCTCTGTTGTTAAACATTCACAACATATCCAATCCCTGCTGAATGAAAACATATCTAGTCACCAATTTGTACCTGACATCGTTCATTCTGTCAAAACATTTAATAACAGGACTGCGTAACAGAGTGGTTTTTATCATAATGTGCTGTTACGTGATGTTGAGTACAGCAGCACGGATTTTTGGTCACATTAATTCCCAGCTTGCTCATATCAAGGTATCCAATTATTACTAGTTAACCTAAGTGCAACGAGCAGAAGACCAGAAGGGGAGTATATAATAGACATGCCACAGTCGTAAATCTTGAAGATATGTGGGATGTAAATACAAAGATAACGTGGTAACTATACTTTGAATCATAAACAAGAATGATGTATGTTCACTTTAACCCATAAACCGCTTCAATTTCTGCAACGTTCATGTAAGTAATATGCGAATTACTTGCAGTTATACAGTTCCTTCAGAATGGATGAATACTGTTATCTCCTATAAATTTCGTTTTAGATGTTCTTTTTTTATCTCACTATTTACAGTCGAGAATGTATTTTATTATATCTGGAAATTCTGTAAATATATACGAGAGCTGTCGTACGGTCATAATTTTGCACTAAAGTTCAATATTATTATATTCTGTTAGCTTAATTTTAAAGAAACACGCCGTACTCGTTTCATTGTTGGTAGTCATGGTTCCCGCCTGTGAGAACCAGGAAAATTCAGACATGTTCAGTATCGCCTACCGCTGCAATAGAGGTAACATGCAGTTAAAGTTGATGTTAAGAGGAAGATCCGGAGTTTCTTTCAAAAGTAATCACTGCTGGTGAAACTTGGGTACATCATTTTGTTCCTGAGAGCAAACAGCAAAGCTCAGTGTGGAAATCTCCTTCATCACCAACTCCCATATAATCAAAAGTGTTTGCTTCTGCTGGGAAAGTTATGGTCATCTCATTCTTTGATATTCATGGAATGGTTTATCAGGATGTTGTACCTGCACACACATCAGTAACTGGACAATACTAAAGGGATAACCTGCAAATATTGCGAGTCCATATCAGGCGCAAAAGACCACATTTCCGTGAAGCAGGCTGGATGCTGCACCACGATAATGCGCGGCCGCATATTGCCAATGTTGTTGCTGAATATGTTCCAAAAATCAACGTCAAGTGCATCCCTCACCCTCCCTATAGTTCGGATTTAGCCACATGTGGCTTTTTTCCATTCCATAAGTTGAAGAAACGCCTTCGTCGGAGGCATTATCCATCATCAGAAGCAGTGGTGAAGGCTGCGGAGGCGATTTTGAAGGATCTCTCAAAAATAGTTTCCAGCATGTCTTTGAAGACTGGCACAAACGCTGGGACAAGTGCATCGCATTCAGGGGAGACTATTTTCAGAAGGACCTTCAAAATTATGAGAATCAGTAAAGGTATGTTGTCAAAGGGGTTGTGGTCATTCTTTATTAAACAGCCGTCGTATGTATTGTGACGCCTTTAAAATGTAAATAAAAAACTTTTAGAGAAAGATTTGTCTGTTTTCTATGTCTGAAAATCATTGCTGAAGAATAAAGGATCTTTTATATATCAAACTAGCAGTATACATAAAAAAGTTTTAAAGTATTTTTATTCTCACAGAAAATGGCTCAAATAATTTTGATAAAAATAAACATACTGCTTTATTTATCTGTTGACGTTTGCCTTATGCAAAGATCGTTCGGAGTGGAGAGCTTCAGGGATTAGTCTCAGAAAACTCAAGTTATACATTTCATTTACCATGACAGTTCAATTGTTGGCATGCTCCTCTCAATTCAATAACATAACAAACTAAAATGTGCTCACCAATGGGCATTAAGTTCAAAGTCTTTTACTTTTTATTTTTGTTGTGCTCAGAGATAGATTGCACTCTGTTGACACATTTCGGGATGTGATATCTTTCACAGTGGTTCCCACACAGTTTCACAAAAACAGCTTTCATGGGGTTTTGGTATTTCTTGATTATATATACTTCAAGACGTAAGCCATGGGTTGCTAGTTTTATGATGATATGTCTCTGGGATTGATTTTCCTTGGTCCAGGACCTCTCCAGCATTGCACTAGAGGTGTAGAGGACCTCATGTATCTCCCGCCTCTTCATTCTTCTCTCCTCGGTTCACTAATGTGAACTAGTTCCAGGGTACACTGTCCCTTCTATAATGTGAAGTGGTTTCAACATATACAGAGCTATGGACCTGGAAAATAACTCATTCAAAGTTTTATAAAAATTGTTAACAAAGGTATTGAAAGCCAAATCGCAGAGTGCCAGTTTGGATTTCGACATGGAAGAAGCACTTGAAAATCTTTTAGTGTACATGAAGTACGCCACAAGAGGACAGAAACGAAAATACTATGCAATATTCATCTAATATAAAAAGGCTTTGAAAAAGATAAATAGGCAAATACTAGTGCAAAAACTTGAAAGCGCAAACACCAAGAATCTTCAGTTCAATAATATGAACTAGTTCTAGTGTCTACTGACCGTTCCATAACGTGAAGTGGTTACAGTGTTCACTGTAACTTCAGTAATTTGAAGTAGTTCCTATGTTCACTGTCACTTAAGTAATGTGAAGTAGTTCCAATGTTCACTGCCACTTCAGTAATTTGAAGTAGTTCCAATGTTCACTGTCACTTAAGTAATGTGAAGTAGTTCCAACGTTCACTGTCACTTCAGTAACGTGAAGTAGTTCCAGTGTTCACTGTCACTTCAGTAATGTGCCCACCTCGGAAGCGTAGGAGTACCATATCGGCCTCACGCTCAAGAGGTCCCGAGTTCGAATCTCGTTCAGGATGAGTTATCTGGATGAGGTTTCTTCCCAGGTTTTCCTCGGGTAACTCTAAACCCTATGGACCCCGGGCTCATTTGAGCATCATTCACCCATTTCATTTATCGTCCGATACGACTTAACGTTGGAGGACGTAAATTACAAACAAAAAAAAATCAGTAATGTGAAGTAGTTCCAATGTTCACTGTCACTTCAGTAAATTGAAGTGTTTCCAATGTTCACTTCACTTCAGTGATGTAAAATAGTTCCAATGTTCACTGTCATTTGAGTAATGTGAACTAGTTCTAATGTCCACTGTCCGTTCCGTAATGTGAAGTGGTTCCAGTGGTCACTATCACTTCAGTAATGGGAAGCAGTTCCAATGTTCACTGTCACGTCAGTAATGTGAACTAGTTCTAGCGTCCACTGTCCTTTCCGTAATGTGAAATGGTTCTCCAGTGTTCACTGTCATTTCAGTAGTGTGAACTAGTTCCACTGTTCACTGTCATTTCAGTAAAGTGAACTAGTTCCAATGTTCAATGTCACTTCAGTTAAGTGAACTAGTTCTAATGTCCACTCTCCGTTCCATAATGTGAAGTTGTTTCAGTGTTCACTATCACTTCAATAATGTGATGTAGTTCCAATGTTCACTGTCACATCAGTAATGTGTACTAGTTCTAATATTCACTGTCAGTTGCATAGTATGTACTAGTTCGAAAGTTCGCTGTCAATTCTATAGTATGAATTAGTTCTAATGTTGACTGTCAGCAGAATAATATGAACTGGTTCCACTTTTCACTATCACTTCATTTTGTTCCACGACTTTTACTTCACTTTCTTCGTGTTGACGTAACGGGGAAACAAAACACACTCGTTATGGCCTGTTCTTCTAGGAATTCGATCTCAAGACGTTTACAATCCCGGACACAAAAACGTCGCTTTTCATGACACTCGCTGACCCACTCGCGAACAAAGCAAGGTTCACTAGCACATTGCCTCGTTTCGTGACAGCGCTTGCGTATATAGCAATAGGAACATGTACACAAAAAAATGTGTATTACTCGACATAGCGTTGATGATGATGAGGATGATGAAGGATGAGGAGGGTGAAGGATGAGGAGGAAGGCTTGAATGTCACCCAATAAGAGAGACAAGCGCTTTAAAATTAGTCTCTCGAATACCTTCGAAACAACTGACAATATCTGATCCATCCCACTTGTACTAGAATGAGTAGAGAGAGTTTGTGAATGTACATAAACAACATTTCTTAAAATATAAACAATAAAATATATCCATCTAAGGCCTGGAAGTGGTTGGAATATTGAGACAAGCGTTTCAATTAATTAGTGTATTAATCAATTTACAGTGTTATACGTCTGAGACGCACATGAATAGACAGCGCTGGAAGAGAATCTCTGACCTGGAATTAATGGGTAACACGTGGATAACCAAATTAGCAATGATTCAAACATATACATATTTCAGTGGTAATCTTGTTTCTAATCTCTTGCGATATCACGTGCCACATGTTCAGCATTTCCTCTCTCTTCTATAGGGGAATTCTGGGAATGCATGAGAAATAAGTTGTGAGTTATCGCTTTCTTGCGTTTTATCACTTATATAACCGTTGTTCACTGCTATTAGAAAAGTCTTGCATTATCGTTTATTTTCAACGTGTTTCAATAACCTTGTCACGAGAATTAATTGTAACTTATATGTTTTATGTAAATGTATTTTATTGAGTATGTATATTTATGCAATGTAATATTACATCATATTAAGTTAATAACGTAATTTTCCTCAGCTTGATCTGCTCTGTATACTAACATTCCTGTTACAATAAAATTCTATTTACAGTTTTACAACAAAAGTTCATTTTTATAGCATGAAAATCTATTGTTTTGACAAGTTTTTAAAATTTTGTTTATTAGAGGCACTGCTTTCATGGCCATCTGGTTCTTTGGAGTTCTATGGTGTCTTTCAAGTTGCTCTTTTTATTTTGCATTTTAATTCAAAATTATTATAAACATACAGAGAATATTCATCTTTCAATCTTCTCTGAAAATATTTTAAAAGATACTTATGTTTGTAAATGTTTTTGCTGTTAATGTTGGGTTGATGGAGATGTTTCGTTTCATTCTTTGAGGAACAGATGGAAAAATCCTGTTATATGTAGCGCCTCCCATACTGTATTTTACTTCCTTAGTTTACTCTCTTGTGTAAGTACTATGCATTATAATTCTCTATGTAAGTAGAACTTATTCTAGGTTGCTACATTATGCCCTTAATTTTTGACTAAAACCCACCTTCTATCTTTCGATTCACACTTGTTTCATTCTTTACAATTTGAAAGCCAACGTTTTGACTTATTGTTGAGAAGCATGCCTTCCAGCCACCCAAGTGAAAGGGCTTTATATTCACGGCTGAAATGGACCTCATCTCTGTTCATGGGCTAATACATGTATGTCTATAATCTTTGCAAAAGTTGAAGGTATATACTGCACACTCCAGCGAATCCTAAGCTTGCATCGCCTAGCAGTGCTGCCGAATGTGGAACATGCACCTCGTGCGCCTGAACTGAGAACATTATCTCATTAATTAATTACGCTCGGATAATACAGATGCCAATCCTATAATAAGAAAGAATTTCATTTTCTGATCATGACATACAAAAATACTGTCTGTACGATACTTAGAACACGAGCGATGCACGTTTTATCTTTCACATGGTTATGGTTGAAGGTTACAGGTAACTATTTGAAAATTACAGATGCCAATCTTATAATAAGAAAAAAAATTTAATTCTGATCATGACTGTATAAAAATCCAGTCTCTACGATACTTAGAACACGAGCGATGCACGTTTTATCTTTCACATGGTTATGGTTAAAAGTTACAGATAAATATTCGAAAATTACAGATGCCAATCTTATAATAAGAATTAAATTTACTTTCTGATCATGACTGTATAAAAATCAGTCTCTACGATACTTAGAACACGAGCGATGCACATTTTATCTTTCACATGGTTATGGTTAAAAGTTACAGATAAATATTCGAAAATTACAGATGCCAATCTTATAATAAGAATTAAATTTACTTTTGATCATGACTGTATAAAAATCCTGTCTCTACGATACTTAGAACACGAGCGATGCACGTTTTATCTTTCACATGGTTATGGTTAAAAGTTACAGATAAATATTTGAAAATTACAGATGCCAATCTTATAATAAGAATTAAATTTACTTTCTGATCATGACCGTACAAAAATCCTGTCTCTACGATACTTAGAACATGAGGGATGCACATTTTATCTTCACATGGTTTATGGTTACATGTTACAGATAAATATTTGAATATTACAAATACCAATATTATAAAACAGGGCCGCGCAGTGGCTCAGTGCTTAGACCGCTTAGCTCTCACCAAGTCGGCCTGGGTTCGATCCCAGGCGATCGCAAAGTGAGATTGGTGGTGGACAACACGGCGCTGGGACGGGTTTTCTCACATATGACTCATTGCCCGCCTCGGCACCGGGGTGGTAGCGAGTCTGCCTCATGTTCAAGAGGTGCGGAGTTTGAATCTCGGTCAGAGTGAGTTACTTGGATAAGGTTTTTCCGGGGTTTTCTCTTATAATGAAAGACGAATGTTGGGTAACTCTAAGCTCTATGGACCCTGGGCTCATTTGAGCATCATTTCGCCCATTCCATTCATCATCCGATATGACTTAACGTTGGAGGACGTAAATTACACACAAAAAAAAACATATGGCTCAAAATTGATAAGCAGATTCGGTCAAAATTAAATAAAGTAAACCCCAATAGGAAATCAGATGTCACAGAAAATTTACGTACAATAGACTCTGCATGTCAAAGGAGGAAACACTAATAGGTATACAAATAAATTGAAGAATTATAAGAGTCTGGGCAAAACTTCCAAGTGTAGGTCCCGAATTAAAACTGTCTATCCATCCAGACACTTTCTTTACGGGAAAACCGTGACGTAATGTCTACTAAAAGGCCTATCTTGTTCATACAGCGCATGTGCGGAGAGCAGTACCAACCTAAGAATTTAAATCCACTAGATTGTATACGATTGTTTTAAGTATCTTATTGCACATATATGTGGTATGAATTATGAAAATATTACTGCCAGAGTCACCCCACTCAATTAGTAGTTCTATATCATGTTTTCATTACAGGTTGTATAAAACTAGAAAAGTTTGCACACAACACCCACACATATACTGGTAGACTAACTCTTGCAGTGTGTGCTTATGTAGAGTTCACAACACTAGCATGTCATTATCTCCACTCAATACTCCATACAGTGAAACATGTAATCGATCTTAGGAGGTTTCCCTTGGCTACGCTTTCTGACCTAGGATCCTCAAACCTCGGCTGCGCTTAGAGCATAGATCTCTCAATCCCCAGTTATGCCTGGCGGATTAAGGTATATCAGTCCATCAGCAACGCTTTGTGCCTCTCAATCCTTCGGCCACAATTTGCGGTTTGGTGCCCTCAATCCTTGGGCTACGACTTGCAGCAAATGTCCCTCAACTCAGGCCTACACTTTGTAGCATTGTCTCGACTACGACTTCCCAGTTTGGGTCTACATCCTTTTTTTAAATATATTTATTATATCGGTCAGCAATAATATATGCTTTACAGATCTGAGAGAACAGATACAAGGTAATCACAGAGTAATAACATTGTAGAGGCAGGACAATGTGCCTCCTCTGAACTAAAACAAATGTGTTACTGCACTAATATAAATGTGGCACTGAACTAATAAAATGGTATACATACTTCCATAGTGAGAATTTACATAGTAGAACAGAATAATAGAAACGATAAATTGAAACAGTAGATCATTCAGAAGTGGAAGTGTCGTCACTGTAAAGCAGGTCCTGTGGTAGTCGTCGCTTCAGTCGCGTTGGCCGGTGACTTGGGACGCCGATGTTATACGTCACAGCTCCTGGGACGTGGCGTAGATTGTAGAAGAAGCGTCGAGCAGTCTGTAGGATGAAATGGTGGAGAGGAAGAAGTCCCAGCTCGTGATGCAGCTGCTGTTTGCGGACAAACCAAGGAGCATTGGTGGCGATTCGCAAGAATCGACTCTGGATGACCTGTAGACGCCTCAGGTGACAAGTACTGGCAGCCCCCCAGACCTGGCAGGCATAAGTAATAAGAGGTCGAACCAGAGAGTTGTATAGGAGCAGTGAAGGTTCTAGACCAAGTGAAGTATGTTTGTGGAATAATGGAGACAGTTGTGAAAGACGAGCGGATGCCAGGGTAATGGTGCGGTCAATATGAGGCTCTCACGTAAGCCGAGTGTCCAGTAACACTCCAAGGTACTTGACTGGTGTAGGTGAAGGGAGCCACGGCAACATGATCAGTCAGAAGGCGTATAGGCGGAGGTGGATTATAGCAGCTTAAAGTAAAAATCTTGGCTTCAGTTTTCTGGGTATTAAGGGAGATGCACCAAGGGTCTACATCCTTTGGCTATATTTCGCAGCGCCTGATCTTCGATTCCCACGGCTAGTCTTTGCTCTCAATCCCAATATTATGTGTTTCAAATAGGAAGGTGTTTGTGCTTGAGTGCCACTAGGTGAGCAAACAATCGCAGTACTGCGATGTCATATTGCATTCCCCCTAAGTGCTGTGTGAGGTGCACCAACATAATCAATCTATAATAAATACTATTTGCACTAAGACAAAAATTCAGATTTTACAAAAACTGATCCATGAGGTAGGAGAGAGTAATGTCTTTCACATAACCGTAAAACCCCATATTTTTAGCTCAAATAGTGTTCCTAATACAAATAAATAAAGTAGATCCCATTATATTATAACAATGCATTGCGGCTTAAGTATTGATTAGTTGGCATGTAAGCGTAAACTTATTTATTTGAAATTACTCAGAACTGAAACGTAAACATTTGACATGACGTGATAAAAGAAATATGTATTTTGACTAAGACAAGGTGTTTGTTAAATTCGATGAGAGGAAACAATACACTTCTTGCTAGTCTGGCAGAGCATGTCTGGTCACATATCTTTGTTTAAGAATGGTTTGTGATCTCTATTTACTCTAGAGTGCTCAAAACAGTATTGTTTAGTTACTCTTCCATGAAAAGGTGCATCAGCTGGATCAATGAGACACGATCCACCTTCCCCTCCTTACTACTGCTAGAACAATCCAATTGAGTTAATGTGGGCTCAAATTATGTTGCAAACAGAAATAATATTTTTAAACTGACTTACGTTGAACAACTTATTCACGAAGAAATTGACAAGGAACACAACAAGTCTGGGAAAACTGCGTGAGACATCAGATAAACTACAAGAAGACGACTTTTGGATAGAAATAGCACGTAAGGATATTTTGGAACCTATCATCATAAATGTGCAGTACTCAGACGTTGAAGACAACGACAATAATGAATTATCTCTTAACGGATGCACCACTGGTATTTTCGTTGGATTAGAAAAATAAGTAATTCATAAATTATTATTTACTTTAAACTAAAAATTTACAAAAATTGCATAGTATACGAATATTCGTGTGCAATTCCGATTTCAACAACTGCTCTACTATAAAACTTTGGAAAATTCAGTTTGAGTTCCCTTACGTCTAGCGCCAAGGTCACTAGCAAGTGCGAGAGAGAGGGGAATATAAAAAGAGTGGGGATAACGAGCTGGCAACGGTTGAGGTTCTAACGGATCTGATTCGCTACAGGCGAGAACTCTTCCCATTTGAAACATATAATAGAATTTTGCAGCTTATAGCCACCAGATCCTTAGCTACGCTTAGTGGCCTAGGTCTCTCAACCTTGGACTACTCTGTCGCCAGTCATATGTTAACAGCTCTGCAGTTGAAACACAAGATGGTCTGGAAGTCCTTACGCGAGAATTACCTATTAAATGAAGTGTCGTAAAAAGGGGTTATAGGCTCTAAATGTGCTCGCATCAACCCTAAAAGCAACTCGTAAGGTTTTACTATTAATCTGGAACAGCGGCCGTGAGTGTCAACCCAGCCACTGAGCTTAGCAATCGTTTAACGTTCCGGTTACCCGGAGTAAGGATGTAATACTTCTGTACACTTTAAGACTTGATCAAGTGCTCCAAAACTGTCTGTTATTTCAAAGAGAGAGGTAAATACTGCTTATTTTATGTGATATTTTTAACTACTGTTTCTATGTTTTGAACGTTAACTGGCAAAGTAAGGTTTACTAAAGAGCAGGCAACATTTCCTAAATATCCTTGACTTTTTGAAGATGTAATGCAGTGCACAATCGATGTAGAAATATTTGTCTCACACTCCAGCTTAAAAGTCAATCGGTTACCTGCTGATTTGTAACTAAATTGCCTCGTAGCTGTCATTAAAATGTTCGCACGACCAGATCTATTGCCCAATTGTAATCAAAGTTGTAAAAAAGTTGTAAGTCCTGCTTAATTAATTCCTGTAAAATAGCCGAACATCCGATCTCCTTAAATTTGACGCGGCTGATCACCCGTGAAGCCTTAATCAATAACGCTTGCCGCGAAAGCTTCAAGTCTTACACGTTTAATTTTCTCACGGCAGGCGCCCGCCGTCGCCGTACCAGTATCAAACCCAGTATTAGCTTTGAGACCAAGGGGAACCGCAAAAGAAAACAAACAAACAAACAAACGTTGGTTAACCACCCAGTGTCAAACCCAGGCACTTGTTACTAGGCCTGTTCAATTAACAATGATCACAATTTTTTTGACAACGTACCTTCACTCATCCTCATAATATTGATGCTCCTTTCTCAAAATAGTCTCCCCTGAATGCGATGCACTTGGTCCCAGCGTTTCTGCCAGTCTTCAAAGACATGCTGGAAACCATTTTTGAGAGATCCTTCAAAATCGCCTTCGCAGCCTTCACTACTGCCTCCCACGAAGGCGTTTCTTCAAGTTAGGAAATATAAAACGTCACATGGGGCTAAATGCGGACTATAGGGAGGGTAAGGGATATACTTAACTGTGATTATTGCAAGATATTCAGCAACAACACTGTCAATATGCGGCCGCGCATTATCAATGTGCAGCATCCAGCCTGCTTCACGGAAATGTGGTCTTTTGCGCCTGATATGGACTTGCAATGTTTTCAGGACATCCCTGTAGTATTGTCCAGTTACTGATGTGTGTACAGGTACAACATGCTGATAAACCATTCCATGAATATCAAAGAATGAGATGACCATAACTTTCCCAGCAGAAGTAACCACTTTTGCTTTTTTGGGGGGTTGGTAATGAAGGAGATTTCCACACTGAGCTTTGCTGTTTGCTCTCAGGATCAAAATGATGTAGCCAAGTTTCATCAGCAGTGATTACGTTTGAAAGAAGCTCCGGATCTTCCTCTAACATCAACTTCAACTGGATGTTACCTCCATTGTAGCGGTAGGCGATACTGAACATGCTTGAACTTACCTGTTTCTCACAGGTAGAAACCAGGTGTACCAACAGTGAAACTACTACGGCGTGTTTGTTTCACATTAAGCTAACAGAATATAATAAAATTGAATTTTAATGCGAAAAATTATGATTGTAAAAATTATGATCATTCTTTATTGAACAGCCGTCGTAATACAAGTCCTGAACCTTACAGTGTGAGTCGCCCCGTACACTCCTAACGAAGTTAGAAGTTCATTGTTTTCGTCAAAGTAATACACTGCGGTAAGTTTCCGTTTTGAACGGTTAAATTCTCACGCGTTGTTACAAATGGCTTGAAGATGCCTCGTGCTAGTGAAAGCTCCCCTCGGTTCTTATTTCAAAGCAAGTAATTGAGTTTGGTAAGTTTGTTCACGGCAGATAACAAGCCAAGGCGCTCTCATACTCCCTCTAGTGGCGAACACCGAAACCACACTACACCAAACAGAGCAAGTCACATTTTTAGAAGTGGCCGACCGGTCCCTGTTGGCCAGACAAGAATGTTGTTGGTTAGTTCACACGCTGGGTCCGAGATCGATCCTTGAGGCATTCCTGGAATACTAGGGTCAGGTTGACGAACAATAGTTTTTAAAGCCTTACAATGTTCAAAGTCTTTCTCTTCTTGGAAAAGGCCAATAAAACTACATATATGTTTTTCTGTAAACAATCTGTGTTGCACTCACAAGACTTTCCCTGCTCAGTCATGCACAGACTAATCTAAAAGAAAAATAAACTCTTATTCATCTGCTTCACGTACATGAAGATAAACATTTACATACATTTATTACCTATTTCCTTATCGCACAATGAGAATACCGAAATAACAATAAGCTCAAAGATATTGTCAAATTATTTTAGAATACATTGCTATGTTACAGCTTTGTTATTTCATTCTCTTTACGTGATCAGGATACAGGACTAGAAACTTACAATCTACGAAAGTATAAGTATTTTGAAATACAAACTAATGACAAGGAATATCTCGGATACTGCCAAATACACAAAACAAGATTTGATTATTAGTTTTTTCTTTTACTTATTTACGTAATCCGATGGAAGGCATATCGAAAGATGAAAGAAATCAGTGAAATTATGCTCAAATGAACCCAGAGTCCATAGACCTTAGAGTTACTAGACATTATTCTTTCAAGATAAGGGAAACCCTCTAACGTTAAGTCATATCGGACGATGAATGAAATGATGTTCAAATGAGTACAGGGTATATAGAGCTTAGAGTAACCAGACATTCATCTTTCAGGATAAAGGAAAACCTCAAACGTTATGTCATATCGGACGATGAATGAAGTGATACTGAAATAAATACAGGGTACATAGAGCTTAGAGTTACCAGACATTCATCTTTCAGGATAAGCGAAAAGTTCCAAGGTTAACTCATATCAGACGATGAATGAAATGATGTTCAAATGAGCACAGGTACAATATAGCTTAGAGTTACCAGAAATTAATCTTTGAGAATAAGGGAATACCTCCAAATTTAAGCCCTATCAGAGGATGAAAGAAATGATGTTCAAGTGAGTATAGAGTACATAGAGCGTAGAGTTACCAGACATTCATCTTTCAGAATAAGGGAAAACCTCCAACGTTGTCATATTGGACGACGAATCAAATGATGTCCAAATGAGCCCAAGTTCCATATAGCTTAGATTTACCAGACATTAATATTTGAGATTAAGGGCATACATCCAAATTTAAGTCCTATCGGATGATGAATGAAATGGTGTACAGGGTACATAGAGCTTAGAGTTACCAAAATGCATATTTCAGGATAAGGGAAAATCTATAACGTTAAGGCATATCACACGATGAATCAAATGAAATTTAAATGACTCCAGAGTCCTTAGAGCTTATCTTTCACGATAAGAGAAAACCTCCAACTTTAAGTCTTATCAGACAATAAATGAAATGATGTTCAAATGAGACCAAAGAACATAGAGCTTAGAGTTACTAGACATTCATCATTCAGAATGAAAAGCTCCAACGTTAAGACATATCGAACAATGAATGAAATGATACAATGAGTACAAATGAGTCAGGATACATAGAGCTTAGATTTGCCAGACATTTATCTTTCCTGATAAGGAAAAATCTTCAACTTTAAGTCATCCGACGATTAATGAAATGATCTTCAAATGAACCCAGGGTCCAAATAGCTTAGAGTTACCAGACATTAGTCTTTGAGAATAAGGGAAAACCTCCAAAGTTAAGTCATATCGGACGATGAATGAAATAATGTCCAAATGAATACAGGGTTCGTAGTGCATATAGTTAACTTTGTACAAATTATTCTTGCAAACACTAATTATTGTACCCAGAGGAAACCTTATCCAGATAACTCGTCCTGACAAGGTTTCGAACTGGGGGACATTTTGAATATGAGACAGATACGCTACCACCTACGCTACAGAAGCGTGAGGAATCATAGACATTTCTCTGTTCACCTTGTGAAAGTTATTCTTACAAATACTAATTATTGTATCTATTTCTCGAAGTAGAAGCTAAAGCAAGGAAATATAGCAGGTCTCTGTGATAATTTAAATGTTTATGGTGCGAATCCCTATATAATATCTTTGAAATTTCATTCTCTTTGTTTCACCAGTAGGAAAATATTGACACTTGCCGTTTAAGAAAACTATAGGAGTTTTAAAATGCCAACTAATAACAAAAGAATATTGTAGGAGTGGCTAATTCAACAAAACATTTATTTAACATAAACTGTGTGGTTTAAGCAGGTTCAAATTGATATTGTTGTAACATGTTGTCTGAGGCTGCCAATCCGACTGCTAGCCTGTCGCCCACATACGAATATATTATATATTATACATAAGATAAAGGCAGAGTTGGGCGATACAGTTTACCGTGAAACAGGAACTTTGGTCCTGGGATCAGTTATTCATAAATTTAAGAACTGTAACTAGTTATGTTAGCGAAAGCAAAATTGTAGACTTTGATGTAAAGTATTGTAACGAACCTGGGCAGATATACGTGAGAAACACTGCACTCCCGGACGATAGTCTATGAAGGGCGGATGTCAGACAATAGAATGGAATGCTAGCTATTTTACTGTACCGTTACACAGGTCAATAACATATTAGTTTTTCCTTGCGACGCCGTGCTATGCGTATATAAGAGGGTGGCAACCACCATTCATTCCTCAGTTGTTGCTCATTGCTCATTGCAGTATTGTATACAGCCGTCAGGTGTGTTCGACGAAGTGCCGCGTCCAATAAAATGTATTATAAAATGCCCGCCAAAAGTGCAGTTATTTAAGTACCCGGGTTCCACAAATGCAAGGAAAAATTAAAGCAGTTCAGAGGTTATCGTTGGTTTGTGTTGTCTCAACCTTATCACCATGAGAACTCTCCCCCCCCCCAAAAAATATATATATATAAGGGCGCTCAACTACGGCGGTCATCAGCGCCCTTTAAAAAACTAGTCATGGAAAAAGCCAGATATAAAACTTTCTAACAACCATACAAGTGTAACAAAACCTATTAAAAATACACGTACATAAAAAACATCAATCA
This sequence comes from Mantis religiosa, assembly GCA_030765055.1. Classification (NCBI taxonomy): domain Eukaryota; kingdom Metazoa; phylum Arthropoda; class Insecta; order Mantodea; family Mantidae; genus Mantis; species Mantis religiosa. The sequence continues at coordinate 214,519,005 of CM060949.1, read as the reverse complement.
AAATCTACTAAAAATTTCGTTTACTAAATCCTAAACTCTAAACTAGACAAGAATCTAAAAACCTTCTCCACGGGTTTTCTAAACCTATTCATGCTCCTAATTCGACAAAAATCCTCTTTTTATTTACATTAATTAGAGGTGTATTAATTTCATTATGTGCAAATTCTGAAAAAAGCTAAATCAGCCTAAACATAAAATTCTTCTTATTAAACCTAATTGACTCAAAGTTGATAACGCACGGCTTACACGTGGGTGGGCCTGTTGACCGTCTCCCTCAACCACGAAGAGGAGCCCACACGAGGGAGGCTGTTGGCTCGGGACCCCGGGTGCGCCAAACTCGTACCTACCGAAGTAGGCCCCTGGCCCCCCCAAAAAAGAATCCATGCAGGAGAGGCAGCTAGAACCAAGGGTAAAGCAAGCAGCCGACGACGACGTGGAGACCGAGGAAGGAGTCCTGGCGTCGACCGAGGTACGTGCAGCCGTGAGGCGGAGGGATAGTACTGCCGCAACCCTTACGATTTCAAAATCATTCTAAAACAATTTCTAGAAAGTTCAAAATATAAATTTAAATTCCTCATGAACGTATACTAAAGGCATGATATTTTAATAAAAAATGGAGTAATTTTTAGAAAAATAAAAGTTATAAAATTCCGTCCATGCCCAGTGATCATTTTTATTCGTTATTTCCCGCCCTCCGATTGAGAAAGAATGACGTGATAGTTGACTGGAGAGTCTATCTTGAAATCAAAGTGCGTTACCGCATAGGAGCGGTAATTTTTGCGCAACAGTAAGCAAAGTACTGAGCTCCGAGTGTGGTTGGGCTAGTAACTACAACCAGCTTCCCCTGGATATGAACACAGACCAGCGCGTCTTCGTGATTGAAGGCTACTTTCATACCGGCATTAAAATTGGTGCGACATATAAATATAAATTAAACAGCTGAGTAGAGGAGTTTATGCAACACTATCCGGCATTCAGACAAGTCCCTCGGAGCGTAATGTTGTCAAAAGTGTCCAGATATCGTCAAATTGACATGCTGTTGTTTGCAACATAAACGTCTTAAGTTTTATGAGTGTACGATATAAACTTTTTGTCATTCTAACGCTTAATGAAAATGTCTGTTAATGTTGGTATCCTTATGTCTTTTAAAACCAATAGATGCATCAAACATTTCCAAGATAAGGGATCAGTTACTCGCAGAAAGAGACACTGGACGTTATAAAGTGACTGGTCCCAATCTAGAAGCAACAAACAATGTTATGACAGAAAGGCCCCAAGCATACCTTCTCATAATACAGACAGTGTTTAAGGGGAAGAGAGAAAGGAAATATAAGAAAATGGACACATTAAACTATGTACTAGAGCTATTTTCTTGTTTAGACTTAGATAAACGCTTTGTCCATATCGTAAAAATAATTTATTTTTCATTCCTAGAACATGTCCTGCTAATTTTCTGGTTTGTAATGAAGTTACATTGTGAGGAAACTGTGGGTGACAAATGAGTTGAGATTAAACTGAAATATTTCTACTTTATGTGATAAGTTTACAATGTACACACAATATTTATACTATAACAGAAAAACAGATGTTCATTGTGAAATAAGTGTTATCATTTCGTATATTCTTCATGGTATACTTTTATAGCTGCAATAATTAGCTTTGCAGTGCATTGCATTGAGGTATATAGTTTTTACGCGGGCAGACCCACCTCTCAAATAGTATATTTACCTGCCGGTAGAGGGAGGCCTCAAAGCTGCTATCAGTACATATAATACGATCGTAAGCCGCTAGGGGAATCGTATATGCACTCGCTGCGTCAGAGATGCTATAGATGACGTCAAATTTCGCGCGGTAAAATTACAGATAAAAATGAACTTCGTGTTTAATGAGTAGCTTAGAGGGGAAGGACCCTTTTAAAAAGTTATCCTTGTAATATGTCGAATTAAAATTCCCAGTTTGCTGTTAAACTAGTTTAGGATATAGAGTAATGCACACACACACACACACTCAGAGAGAGAGAGACAGACAGACATACAGAGAGAGAGCGAGAGAGAGAGAGAGAGAGAGAGAGAGAGAGAGAGAGAGAGAGAGAGAGAGAGAGAGAGAGAGAGAGAGAGAGAGAGAGCGTCTGTTTTGTAACTAATACTCACAATTCCTTTTTTATCACTGTTCCATATCCAATGTTCAAATACACCTGGAACATTTCAACCCTTTCGTTTACCTTTGATCCATTTATTACTCTTTGTTTATAAGGCAACATAACCTACATACATCACTTCTCTTTTCATTTTCGGTTGGCAGGACATCTTTTTACAACTTTAATTTTTACTCTGTAAGAGACATGCAGTAATGACAATAATTTATTCTGATTACATCATAAAAAGAAACACAAAGTTTACTAGAGCACTGAATTATTCGTACCATTTGGAGGAATGCTCAGGTTTCCTTTGCTCTGATTTTTCCTTGGTTTGTTAGGTCAGCTTATAAATAATAAATCAGAGAGGGGAATACAGAACCAGCCCGCTTCTCTGCAGTACTCTGGTTGCAAATTCAGTAAAAGAATATTTTCTTTACAAGGTTTACTTCCCCGAGGTTTAAAAGGGGATGCTATGGGAACAAATTTATTTATGAATATGAGCTACTTAGAGACATTAAAACTTGTCTTCTAAGTTTTGCCTTTCTTTGCTGCTTACCATTACAAGTAGACAAACAATACATTCCCCAAAAATTTTCATAGCGGTATTTCATCGAAAGTACACGATGATAGAATGTGTAAAGGGAAGAAAAAATTCCTGTGTGTATATTATCAACAATATTACAAATTAAAAACAAATAGAATCAATTAAACAAGTGTTTAATTGTGTTTAGGTTAAGGAGCATCCAAAGCTGGCTGACGAATTTTCAAAAAATCCTCCCTAGGCTAATTAATCTTAATTTAGTTTTGCGCTTAGAATGAAATGTTCTCGTCATTCGAAAGAAATTTCGCATAATTGCTAATAACTAGTCAACTGTAAGGGATAGACAGGAATATAAGACACAAAACTGAAACTCCCGAACACATAGTTAATTTTAAATTACAGCTTTGTCGTAACAACACACATTTCTTGCTCATTACAATGTTTCCATACTTTGAGCTTTCATTTGTAAGTACTGTAAACCTTCAGTTGTTTTTCCCGATATTATACAAAGACCACAGAATCTCATTGTTATTCTCTAGCGTGTTTAATGAAATGAGTAATGCAGATGAAGGCAGCTTCATGAGTTGTGATGAATTTCAGCCGGGAGTGAGGCCTGCAGTGCGGGTAACGTCAGGCAAGAGCCGTGTAGTATCAAGTTACCTATATAAATAACGCTGTGAGTACAGAATCTGAGGGTTCAGTCAGGTGAAGCACACTCGATGACAAGAATGTAGCTGTCACGTACCAAATGGAACTGTTAAATTTACAACGTGATGATTTATTGAAGGACAAATATACACACAAGAAAGAGTTGGCTGATTTCCCCCAAACCAGATTTCCGAGGTTGTATTCACTTGCCGCACGGACATTGCGTATGTTTGACTCGACAATGTGTGCGAACAATATCTTTTTCTCTTATGAAGTTAGCTAAGTCCAAGCCCCTAAGTACCTTGTCGGATCACAATCTAACATGCAGCTTTCGATTAGAAATTTCCCAGACATTACGTCCTGACATTAATAAACTAGTTATATAAAAACGAAACAGAAAGTGTCGGAAAATATTGTTGCGAACCCGATCGGGATAAGGCGGCTTGGCACACAAAGGAACTGATAGGTTTCACGTAGATAACGAGCTTCCTTAAGCGATAAACATAGCGCTTGAGATAAAAGACTTATCGAAACAAACGACCTGAGATAAATTGACATTTCTGGTGATATCTTGATTATTCGGTTTCTTTATTCTTCTGGAAGAGTCTCGAATTATGAACTAGATATAAAAGTGATTTTGATACACCAGCCAGGAGTAGTTGTGAAACAGTTGTGAAATGAGAGACAGCCAGCTGTGTTATTTTAACGAGAGCTAGTGATGTAATCTGTTGTCACTGTTATTGTCATCGACCTTGGTACACTGATGGTGTACGCAACGTAATGCTGCTGTAATCTATAAGAGTATTTCTACGAAAATAAAGGAGATTTTTAATTTCTGCAACTCGGCCTTTTAATTCTACGAACCCACAAAGTCACAATATCCAAGTAATTTTGTTCTGAACGGGTCTACCTCAATTATCGGAGAGAATTAATTTAAGTTTTATTTTATTTACTTTTTAATATGCCTGGCCTTCAGATAAACTACGAGTTGAAGTTCTATATATTTTCTCATAGCACAGAGTCAAAATATAATTGTTTATAAACTGTGACTAATTGTATAATTAAAACAGTCAGCATTAATATTACAGCATCCAAGATGTAAGCTGTACATATTATTAACACCAGATACGTCTCCTGTCTTTCCTACGCTGTTGGAATCCGAATATATCAAACTGTTTCCTTCCTCTTGGGCAGCAGGTCAGCGGAATGACGTCACACGCTAACCTGCCTTTCGTTCGGGGGCATATTTGGCGATGGAGCTGACGGAGCTGATGTCACAATATTTCTGCGTTTCTGGATATTATACATTTTTGCAAATTTAATTTTTCTCTATTCTGTATTGAAAATATTTATGTTTACACCAGAAGGGCTACAAAGTTTACAATTAAATACTGCACTGCGGTAATGAGTGTGACATTTGTTGCCATCAACTTCCAGCTGCTACAGGTATGTATTATGGGAATTTTTTCAGGTATACGTGGGTAGTAAATAGACATCAGTTAAGTTGACTGATGTAGACTAATAAATGAACTATTTGAAGTAAGTTTTCAACTGAGGGTGTAGAGTTATTATTGAACGGTTTCCCTGTCATAGTGCAGTTTTAAGGGGTTACGAACTGTCGTTAATAGATCACAGTAAAACAGTTCTGTAAGACACCAAAAAACACGAAATTTTGAGATGCAACTTCTGTTACCAATCCTAGTGCTGTCTACTTCATGGCTACCTCATCTAAGTTCTTAATTATGTGTTGCCAAATTTTAATTTATTATTGGAACCTGAAATAGAACCATTTAGTCTGTGACTTCATAAACACTCCTATCTTATACTTTTCACAAATGGCGTACAAATGTACTGTCATGCAACTCTGACTTCCCAAAGCACCACGACCACGATTTCTTCTTAACAGGGTTCGTCGGAATGCCTAATTGCCTTAGTTCAACACAAGACTTCACTAACACTTGTAATTCTTGTTTATTATATACTAATTATCACTTACGGAATGGACTTACTGCAATTGTTTTGATATTTCCATATCATTTCTTAAGAAAATGAACAGAGATTTTCTTTTTCAAAACTCGAAAGATGGAAACTCTAACGAAGTTGGGTTTTATACAGGATTGGCATAATTTTCACCTTTTATATCGTTCTGTGAAGTCAGATTTTGCAAAATTCGATTCATGTCCTGTGTAGAAATTAAGGAATATTAACAGCTTTTTCCAAAATTCGATAGATGCACTTGCTCAGTTAAAGCAAAAGTCGACAGATGCAATTTTATGATTTTATGATCCAGCGTGTAGCAACCTCCGTTCCATGCATGTTGGCATTGACTGCCATCTCACTACTGCGATTCTTGGAATTCTCAATTATTTCTGCAAGCTTTGTACACTGCTGCACCGTTGGCAATAACTGCGAACTCAGGTTTTGCGCTTGGATTTCGTTTTCATTTCTGAAAACTTTGTTATACTTACATGGCATTTTTGTTCTTATTATGTGTTTCAAATCGGAAACGTTCTCGCCTGTAGCGAATCAGATGCGTTAACTCATTAGGCGTTATCACCTCGTTACACCCCACTCTTTTATATTTCCCTCCCCCCTCTCTATCTCGCATACTCTCGAGTGTTCGTGACGCTAGACGTAAGGGAACTCAAACAGAAATTTCCAAAGTTTTATAATAATGCAGTTGTTGAAATAAGAACTGCAACATTTGGCGTGCCTCGGTAGTTGGTGGTACAGTGTCTACCTCCGTTCAAGAGGTCCTTGGTTAGAACTTCGCTCAGGTGTGGGGTTTTCCCTTATCCTGAAAGACAAACGGCGGGTAACTCTAAGCTCTATGGACCCCGGACTCATTAGAGAATCATTTCACTCCTCCGATATGACAACGTTGGAGGAGGTAAATTAAAAATGTTGCAATATTGAATATTCGTATATTACGCAAATTATTTAAATATTTAGTTTAAAATTAATTATAGTTTATGCATTACTTATTTTTCTACTCCAATGAGTAGAATCCGTATAGCTGTGAATGTTACTTACGTTAAGAGATAATTCGTCATTGTCATTGTCTTCAACGTCTGAGTACTGCAAATTTATGATGATAGCTTCCAAATCTCGTTATGTGCTATTTCTTTCCAAAATTCGTCTTCTTGTAGTTTATCTGATGTCTCACGCAGTTTCCCCAGTCTTGTTGTGTTCCTTGTCAATTTCTTCGTGAATAAGTCGTTCAACGTCAGTCAGTTAAAAAGTATTATTTCTGTTTGCAACATAATTTGAGGTCACATGAACTCTATGTGATTGTTCTGGTAGTAGTAAAGGGGAAAGTGGATTGTGTCTCATTGATCCAGCTGATACACGTTTTCATGGAAGAGTAACTGAATAATTCTGCTTTGAACTCTCTAGAGTAAATAGAGATTAAGAACCATTCATAAACAAAGATATAATGTGACCAGACACGTTCTGCCAGACTAGCAGGAAGTGTATCGTTTCCTCTTATCGAATTTAACAAACACCTTGGCTTATTCAAAGTACATATTTCTTTTCTCACGTCATGTCAAATGTTTACGTTTAAGTTCTGAGTAATTTCAAATATACGTTCACGCATACATGCCAACCAATAATGATATTCATTACAGTGCTTACGTCACAATGTATTGTTATAATATAACGGTATCTACTTTATTTATTTGTATTAGGAAAACTATTTGAGATAAAAAAATGGGTTTTTACGGATATGTTAAATACATTATTCTCTCCTTCCTCGTGGATCAGTTTTTGCAAAATGTGAATTTTTGTCTTAGCGCGAATAGTATTTATTAGAGATTGGTTAGTTTGGCGCTCGTCACACGTCACTTAGCGGGAATGCAATACGACAACACCCCAGTACTCCGATTGGTTGCTCACCTAGTAGCGCTCAAGAACAAACATTAAAGACAAAATAGTTGAGACGCTGCACTGTACTATTAACAATGGACAGGAGCTCAGATTGTGAATATGTACCAGTAGTAGAATAGCCGCTTCGGTAGTGTGGTGGTAGAATGACTGCCTCACGTTCAAGAGGTCACGAGTTCGAATCTCTGTCAGGGTTAGTTACCCAGATAAGGTTTTTTCCGGGGTATTCCCTTACCCTCAAAGACGAATGTGGGGTAACTCTAAGCTCCATGGACCCCGGGATCATTTGAGCATCATTTCACCCTTTCCATTCATCGTCCGATGTGACTTTATGTTGGAGGACGTAAATTACGAAAAAAAGAGGGCATAGATTACGCGGTAGGTAAGAATTGCATAAACAATGAAAGGAAATCAAAATGCAATTCAAGAAAATCTCATTCTGCAGCAATTTCATCTGTAAAAATTCTTGAGTGCACTGCAAGAAATCCTAAAAATAACAGGCATAAGCTCTGTAATGTAGCTGATTTGACTTGTAATGATATACGTGTATTTTACCTACATCTTTTCTGCTCAACAAAATAAATCAAAATAAATGTATCAGGTAATAATTTCAGCATCAAATATTCGTGCAACATTGGCCTTTGCTTCTCCTCTGCTCTGATTTTTCCTTGGTTGGTTAACTCCGCTTATAAATAATGAATCAGAAACGGAGCACTGGACGAAATTGCCTCTCCGCATTACTGTGTAAGGCCTGGAAATAGAGAGGAAAATATCTGAGGTTTATACGGGGTTGCTAGGGTAACACATTTATTTATGAATATGCAGTTACTTTGAGACTTCAAAACGTCTCTACTCAGTTTAGGTATTCACTGCTTTCTTTCGGGTTTTTATTCATCTTATTTTCGCAGTGATTCACCTAAGCAGTTTGCTTCCCTATGTTTTCTCTTTCTTTCTCTCTCTATTTCCATATATTACTTTTTCTGTGTGTATGTGTGTGCTTGTGTATGTAAAGGAAGTTCTAGCACTCACTTAACTTATTTCTACAGTTCTTTCGCTAATGAAAAGTCCAAATTTTTCTGATAGAACAAAGGTGGAGCTTATAATACATCTAAGTTACTAAAACATTAAAAATAATTTACAAATTTGTAGTACATGAACACGAACATACAGTGCGATTCATAAAAACCTGAACAGGGTGAGTTACCTGGGTAAGGTTTTTTCCAGGGTTTTCCTTATCCTGAAAGATAATGTTGGGTAACTCTAAGCTCTATGGACCCTGGGCTTATTTGAGCGTCATTTCACCCATTCCATTCATTGTCCGATATGACTTAACGTTGGAGGACGTAAAATTACAAAAAAGAAAAAAAAAAAGAACCCGGGCCTCCTTCGGCCAGGGAGTTACCGAGCTGTGCCAAAAGGGCGCCCGGCGCCTCCGTGGGGCTTTACATAGGGCAAGACCTAGAGACTAAAAAGACCCCCCATCTGGTTCTGTGGACTCAAGACGGAATGGAAGTGGATACGCCACTTACGCACGCCAACTCCAAGATAGGAAGACTACCGATATCACCTCGGTCGGGCCGCCTGGTGAGCTAGCACACATTCTACTAGCTCTGCTGGCTAGTACACTAGAATATTAATGGCTTCCCTCAACCCCGTCCGGAGACGTACCCGATCACCCACGGGTATCGGGAACCACTGCCCCCTCGAGTCCAACCCAATCCGAACAACTCCAAATCAGGGAGGGGCACGAATGTTCGGCCTGAGGTCCCTCTAGTAACGTCAGAGGTACCACGTGTGCTAAGAGTCCGCAGCGCCCGCACCACGGTAGCTGAAGTGGACGGATCCCCTCGCCTACGGGGCCAATATTAGGACACGCGTGCACCTTTGGGAGAATATAATACACAATTGGGAGATTACATTACACTGTTTACATCTCAGAGAAAATATTGGAAGTGCCCTCCACCAGCATCTATACATGTTTGTACTCATCTCACAATATTCTCTGAAGTTTTACGGAGAGTATCCTCGCCAATTTACTTATTTCGGTTCGAATGGATTCCTTGTGAACATCAATGGTCCGTGGCCTATTCTTGTACACACTATATTTTAGATACCCCACAAGAAATCCGGTAAAGTTAGGACAGGGGATCTGGGGCACCATAGACCTTTTGAGATTATTCGATTATCAAAGAAACTGTACAAGAGAGAGTGTACAAGAATAGGTTTCAACTCCCGGCAAGAAGAGACCACGTGCCAGATCAGTGTTGGATGTTGTGTGTGATGTCAGCAATCCACCGAAAGGTTCATCAATTCCCCAAATTACAACCAAATAGCGTTATTGTGATGGACAATGCTCCCTGCCACAGTGTGAGGTTAGAACGCATACCAAACAAGTGACATCATAACATGGCTAAAGAGTAAAAGTATAAGTCTCCAAGAGAGTCATGTTAAGGCGGAATTCCTGGCAATGGTCAAGTATCGTGCTAAAGGGTACGAAAAATGCGTAAATAGTAGTTAATTTTCATGTATATTAATAGTGTGCTGCCTGATACTTAGCTCAAAAATGTACCTTTAGTGCCGAAAGTTTATATTAATATTATACTAAACAAAGCGATTAAGCGGTAGACTTGAATAAAGACATGTTTTTGTGTTGAAAATGCATATTCAAGTTATTAATACATATTAATGTTATATTTAACAAAGCGATTAGGCGGTTGACATAAACAAATACGTGTTTTTGTGTTGCAAATGCATATTTATGTTATTAATACTTATTAATATTATATTTAACAAAGCGATTAAGCGGTTGACTTGAATAAATACGAGTTTTTGTATTGAAAATGCATATTTATGTTATTAATACTTATTAATATTATATTTAACAAAGCGATTAAGCGGTTGACTTGAATAAATACGAGTTTTTGTGTTGAAAATGCATATTTATGTTATTAATACTTATTAATATTATATTTAACGAAGCGATTAAGCGGTTGACTTGAATAAATACGAGTTTTTGTGTTGAAAATGCATATTCATGTTATTAATACATATTAATATTATATTTAACAAAGCGATTAAGCGGTTGACTTGAATAAATACGAGTTTTTGTGTTGAAAATGCATATTCATGTTATTAATACTTATTAATATTATATTTAACGAAGCGACTAAGCGGTTGACTTGAATAAATACGAGTTTTTGTGTTGAAAATGCATATTCATGTTATTAATACATATTAATATTATATTTAACGAAGCGATTAAGCGGTTGACTTGAATAAATACGAGTTTTTGTGTTGAAAATGCATATTCATGTTATTAATACATATTAATATTATATTTAACAAAACGATTAAGCGGTTGACTTGAATAAATACGAGTTTTTGTGTTGAAAATGCATATTCATGTTACTAATACATATTAATATTATATTTAACAAAGCGATTAAGCGGTTGACATAAACAAATACCTGTTTTTGTGTTGCAAATGCATATTTATGTTATTAATACATATTAATATTATATTTAACAAAGCTGTTACGCGGTTGACTTGAATAAATACGTGTTGTGTGTTGAAAATGCATATTCATGTTATTAATACACTTTAAAATTATAGTTAACGAGTAGATTAAGCTTTTGACTTGAATAAATACGTGTTTTTGTGTTGAAAATGCAAATTCATATCATTAATAGATATTAATATTATACTTAACACAGCGACTAAGTGGCTGACTTGAATAAATACGTGTTTTTGTGTTGAAAATGCCTATTCATATCATTAATACATATTAATATTATATTTAACAAAGGGATGAAGCGGTTGACTTGAATAAATACGTGTTTTGTGTTGAAAATGCATATTAATATCATTAATACATATTAATATTATATTTAACAAAGCGATTAAGCGGTTGACTTGAATAAATACGTGTTTTTGTGTTGAAAATGCATATCCATACCATTAATACATATTAATACTGTACTTAACGAAGCGATTAAGCGGTTGACTTGAATAAATACGTGTTTTGTGTTGAAAATGCCTATTCATATCATTAATACATATTAATATTATATTTAACAAAGGGATGAAGCGGTTGACTTGAATAAATACGTGTTTTGTGTTGAAAATGCATATTAATATCATTAATACATATTAATACTATACTTAACGAAGCGATTAAGCGGTTGACTTGAATAAATACGTGTTTTTGTGTTGAAAATGCATATTCATATCATTAATACGTATTAATATTATACTTAACACAGCGACTAAGTGGCTGACTTGAATAAATACGTGTTTTTGTGTTGAAAATGCATATTCATGTTATTAATACATACTAATATTATATTTAACAAAGCTGTTAAGCGGTTGACTTGGATAAATACGTGTTTTTGTGTTGAAAATGCATATCCATATCATTAATACATATTAATATTATATTTAACAAAACGATTAAGCGGTTGACTTGAATAAATACGTGTTTTTGTGTTGAAAATGCATATTCATATCATTAATACATATTAATGTTATACTTCACGAAGCGGTAACAGTACGGTCTTTCCGAACGCATGTAGACGTGGAGTGATACGCTACTTTGTTCTCTCGTTGGACATAGTATACATATTATTTACACATATTCTCTGTAGTGTATATTTTATATATCTCCTAGGTAACCTTTTTTTTCCCTGACTAATGCTAATGAGGAAAGTATCAGCGATGTGAACAGTATTAACATTATAACTGATAGCTGTGGAATAATGAGTAGATAAAATCCTGTTAATGGACCAAACCATGTTTGTTTTATTATCATTTATGCATTGATTTATCACCTTAATGCACAACTGAACAACTAGAACACGTTATGCTCCACATGTGTGCCTCTTTGAATAGTCACATCGAAATTAACAGCAGTTCCATACAACTGTGTGTTTTTTCTACGGTCAAACGCCCAGTCTTTTAATACCGTACAGTAGGCTTAATTGATAGTCAAATGCTTTAAAGCTGCCTCATGGGAAGAACACTTGAAATTCCGCTCTATTGGTGTCCGTCCGTGGTGCTGCCTGGCTGTATATAGCCAGAAGTTTTTTGCTGCGTCCCCACCCGTTAAGGGTTTTACCGCAGGTAAGGTATTCGAACGGGATTTTGTAGGATGGATATGGTGTAGGTTTTGAGGTTGATGAATTTTGTGAGGTTACAATTATTTTCCCTTCGGGATGAAAGGACAGAATGCAATACCCAGCACCCTGGTGTTTTTAATTTAGTTTGGGTTAAGGAGAATTTTGTTGCCAAACAACTTAGGAGATTATCTGGAGCTCAGCTTTAGCTGCTGTTAGGATTAGCTCCTCGGTTATCTTGTGTGCCCGCATGCCATGCGGGGGACCCGATGTTGTCTAGAACGGCGTCTAGTGGGGTCATAATCTCCCAGCGATCTAACAAGGGCGCTTCTATGAGTTGGTAAAGTTGCGTAGAATTTTGATGCCCGGCGCCTAACCTCGTCCTCCACATATGGAAGTCCCGAGGCTTGGTGAAGCAGCCTGGTAGGAAAATAGCGACCCACAGAATAGATAGACCGTAGCCCTCTATTCTGTGCACGTTGAAGCCATGCCAACCAGCTATCTGCGGACATGCCCCAGATCTCGCAGGCATACAGCATCACGGGGATCACCAGCGCTCGGAAGAGGAATAACCTTAAGCCAAGCGGCATCGAGCTCTACCCCAGCATAGGATACAGGGAAGCGATTGCTCCCTGTATCTACTCCAAGGTATCGGACAGAGTTAGTCCACTCTATCCTTCATACCTCGTTTGCTGAAGTTGGGGCAGTCTGTGGGGGTGTGGCGCTTTGTGAAAAGTATGGCATAGAGGAGGCAGATCCGTAGTACAAACTTCTTATAAAGGTTTATTTTTCTATGTAAAAAACTGAAGCTGCTGATAGCGAAGAAAACTAAGTATTAAGAATAACTAAACACTATAGTAACCGGTTTCAAAGCAACATCTCCTTCGTTTTCAACCTGTCAGCTTGGCACTGACACACTGACTGACCTTGACCAGCTCCCGAATTTGAACAACAGCTCTCTACCTTACTACCATCTACCGGGGATAACACAAGCTTATTAATGACATCTAGTTGCGGGATATGAAAATTCATCACGCGATCTTTACTTTTAAAAATAAATATTTTCTCCCAAACCATTAAAACAATCGGTTCATTCAATTGTTTCAATAATTGAACTACTGGGTTTATTTTATGATTAGATGGCCAATCATGATCAGCCTCTGCCGATTTATGTGTCTTGTTTATATTTAATATTTCTGAAATATTCCTTCGTTCTGGTTTCTAAATTACGTTTGGTCCTACCAATGTAAATCTGATGGCATTATAAACAGTAAATTTGATAAATACCAAATTTTTTGTTTACTGATTTTTTTTTCTTAGGAAACTGTAGTAAATTTTTATGCCGTATTCATTTTACAGCCATAGGCCTTAAGTCATAATCAAGTTTTAAGAGATGGCCCCTATGTGATTACCTTGAAATTCCGTTCTCTGTAAACAATCACAAAAATCACTTAACAAATTAGAAAATTCCCAGGAATAAGTATCTTCATTTCAAAATGTATTTCCTATAAATTGTGAGCTTTAACAATGCATCCATTTTTTTGCAGTAAGGTTCTGTGTACCTTTTACGGTTAGCTAGTGCAAAAATCGTCCAAAATGGACTTGACAGGCAATTACGAGAAAATGCAGTACATGTTACGTGTCTACAAACGAGTGTAGTTGCTTTGGCGCGTCACTGGTGTAGCGTGGCTCGGTTTAGAGAGGTAGGAGAAGGCAGGAATATAGTACAGTACACCATCAAAACATCGGCACATCGTACGTAACACAGCGTATACTTTTGTACTTGCTAAATCGATATCCCATGTCTTTAAGTATTCTCCAAAAGGTGTCCTACCTTCAAAAGGGATCTTTACATAAGTTTAGTACTGTAGGAATTTCTATTTTCTGTTCGTGAAACTCGAGAAAAGTTCTCTATTCAAACTCATCAAGTTCAAACATATTTGGATATGGGCGAATTATTTGTTTTCATTTTGTTTTTACATTTACGCATTCCAACTTTAAGTCATATCCCATAATGGACGATGCTCAAATGAGTCCATGATCCATAGAGGTTGGAGTTAATCGATATTCATCTTTCAGTATATAGAAAAAGCTCAACCTGACCGAGATTCACACTCGGAACCTCTTAAATAGACATGCAGAGTGAGTTTGTGAGCGATTTTGAAAGTTTTTCTCCCGTACACTTTCAATTTTGGACCTCTTTCACTATATTATGTACAATTCGTTACTGTAGCATCATTTAACGTAATAATTAGACATTTACGTTAGTCTTCTTTACAAAACTGTAACACATTAAATATTAATTTTGTACTTTGTGAGCGTATGATAGTGTTTACATTTTGACTTGATCCGAACACGTCCATTATAGGAGACTCAGCTGCTGTATTGTCGAAGGAAGAAGGGAATGGTGACGTAATACTCCTCATCTATTTCTTCACAGTCATTTATTCTTCATTCTTTGTCATATAAATATATTAAACTTCTTATATTTTAATCAAAATCGCTATTTATTTTTGTAATTTGCAAAAATTAGCAAAACTTTTCGATGAAAAATGAGTTTGGTGTGGGTCATTCACTTCAACCTCTTTGTGTCGCATCCTTGGAAGTTACTGAACTTAAATACGAAGAGTATTCGTTTAAATTTATGTGCACTTTCAAATTATGCACCTTTTTATAAAAATTATTTGCTTTTGCATTCAGGGAATATAGAACTGCGTATTTCGAAAGAAATCTCGTAACGAAATTTTGAGTGGAAGTAAGTACGACATGGCAACAACATGCAATTTAAATCTTACGTGATTACATATTCATGAATATTTTCCAAATGTTTTAATTTCACATTAAAGCTATGCTAAAATGTTAAATGTTTGATTTCAAGATGCTAAAAAGTCGCCACCACTAATGAGATGGACTTCATGTGATTTTGACGTAATCTCTTAATGCAATTGGGCTATTTGGACCGTTCATTAGACGCGTTAGATCTGAAGAGACAGGGAAACAGGACATGCTTTCAGCGTAATGCTGTCACGAACAAGATATCCCAAAATGTCATGTTGGCTACACAGGCAGAGAGTGACATGCTGTATCTAGGTTTCTGGCCCCTGTAAAAACATGATGTATGACAACAACCGGAGTAACTTCATATCTTATTACTGTCGGCTACTATTATTCATGCCAGTCACGCTGCACTAGTAACACACAAGCCACACTTATAAAGTAACTAGTGGAAATGCAGATCAACGTCTCTGAGTTATTTTGTGAACTTAGAATACAAAATTCTGAAGTATTAAATTTACAGGACTCTTTATACCAACAGAATTAAAAAGAGAACATACAGTTGGCTTACGTAATAGTCAAATCGTTTAACAGCTGGTCGGTATAAAATGAATTTGAAATTTTGTTTTTACATAATCAAGGAATAACAAAAATAACTTCCCAGTTTAGAAAAGTATAAATATTGGAAATTTCAAACCAAAAGCAAGAAATATCTCGGATTAAAAATACAAATTGCTCGCTTTGGGGACACCTACATCTTTTATTTTGTAAGAATTTGTTGTTTAATCTTACAAAAGTGGTTCTGAAAGAACAGGACTTAATAATTTATCCTGGAAAGCTATAGTACTGAGTGTCCAAATAATTATGATTTTCACAGATGGAAACTCATAATTCTTTCTACCTCGCTACAGGAAATGCGCCCAATAGGAAATACGTGAAAATAATATAAAACATCAGGCAGTTGATAGTAAAATTGGATCTTTTATTAGTTCGCAAATTTGTAGTAGAAATTTCTTTCTCTCAGTACTCAAAAGTTTTTTTAACACATTGGTTATACAGACTTTGGTTTTTTGCGGAATGTGGCAATCGCCTAATTGAAAAAGGATACGAATCTTATTTGTTGATTGGTTGGTTACCAACATTCCCCATATGGCAGCCTTGGCTTTCGGGGTAACCTCACCCCACCATGTGATGTCCGGACCCATTTCAGATAGATGCACCCAGAGGGACTGTCCATTACCTCCAATTATAGGGTGATAATGAAGATGACGATGAGGCGAGGGGACCTACAGCTTATCCCGTGGAACTCCAAACCACGTTGGGCATAGGAGACATTTCACATGTGCTAGACAGAGGTGAAGGCGTGGATAGAGCCGCCTTAAAATCGCCACCCCAGGGCCGGAAATCGAACTCGGGACCCTCTAAATGAGAGCCACAAACGAAACCACTACGCTACTCCGGCGCCCAGGCTGTGGATCTGAGTTAAATAAGTTCGGACTGAGTTGTGATCTATTAATAAATTAAATTTTTACGTTTTTTTCCATTGTTTTATTGCTTCCACTGCCTCCCTTATATTGAATGTTGTGGTTTTCTAGAAGTCATGTTGTCAACACTGAGTTGTGCCCACCTCGGTAGTGTAGGAGGTACCGTGTCTGCCCCACGTTCAAGAGGTCTCAAGTTTGAATCTCGTTCAGGGTGAGTTACCTGGAAAAGGTCTTTTCCGGGGTTTTCCCTTATCCTTAAAGACGAATGTCGGCTTGCTCTGTGCTCTATGAACTCCGGGCTCATTTGAGCATCATTTCACCCATTCCATTCATCGTCCGATATGACTTAACGTTGGAGGACGTAAAATTAATATATATATATATACAAGGGACGTCCAGAAAGTAAGTTCTGTTTCAATTTATCTGCGCTGCAGCGCTGCGATCGAAGTGCCACACATGCGTGGTAGACGCTCTGTATCAAGGAGAAGAAACGTGCGCCATTGTGAGATCGCTGTCAGCCACGTACGTTTTCTTGTGCTTGTTTACAATGTCGGTGTTGATTGAAAATCCCGCCGCTTGCGAAATCAGATCTGTGATTCGTTTTGTGAATGCTAGGAAAGTGAAACCAATTGAAATTTATCGGCTGTCAAAAGGTGTTGCGTTTCTTCACGACAACGTACAACCACCCACTGCAAATGCGACGAAAAACATCCTACAGGGATTTAGCTGGGACGTGTTTGGCCACACTCCGTACAGCCCTGACGTCGCTCCTAGCGTCTTTTATATGTTTTTGCATCTCAAATCTTTTCTTGGTGGTCAATACTTCAACAATGACGAAGAACTGAACGAAAATGTTTCCAACTGGTTGAAGACACAGTCAGCAAACTTCTATGGAAAAGGTATACAAAAACTTGTGGTTCGCTATGACAAAGGCCTGCAAAATTTCGGCAGTTATGTGGAAAAGTAGTTTAAGAGTTGTAGAATTTAGTGCAATAAATAATTTTACTGTATCTGTACACAATTTAATTTTATTACCAAACAGAACTTTCTTTCTGGACGTACCTCTTATATATAAGAAAAGTCTGAAGCAATACCATTTATTTACATAATTAAATATATTAAATATAAATTATATTTATTATATGTGATATAATATCATTATATTATCATTCCCTTCAACCACAAAAATATTAGCAGCCATTTTATTTTAAATTAACATATTTTGGAGCCGCCGAATTAATTTTGAGTTACAATTTATCATAGTAGGAATTGTAAACGACCTGAGGGTGCCATAGGAAAACTGATTGCAGTTTGGAATTCAGTGCATCAAATTCATTAAAGTTCGGCTTCTTTCATTTCTGCACATCTTTTAACGTTTAAATTTGTAGACTAGTGTAATTATTTATATTGAGTAGTATGAAGTAAATAGAAGACTAAGCTTTTGTTTAAGAGCAGAGAAACTTCTAACTCTTTTTCATTCTTATTTCCAAACCCAAACCCGGCCATTCAGAGCTCTACAGAATAAGAACTTCAGAGCACGTCGGCGAATGTTTTCATTTGTTACTCTCAGAAGGCGCTCCTAAAATGAGAATATTTTCATCGATCTGTTTGCTTCTAGGGCATTTTAATGAACGCCATTTACACTGCCCTCTGTTTTTATCCCTTATTGTTTCTCTGTGGCGAGTTTGCAAGAGGCTTTGACTGAAGGGTTCTGGAACAAACGCATAAAGTAATGGGGTAGTTAAGAACATACAGAAAATGAAGGCAGAGAAAGTTTAAAAGGAGCTTAAAATAAGGCAGTATTAAATAGCTTTTTCTGACAAAAACAAAACAACATCGCATTTAAAGGTTTTAGTCTTGCAATCACAGTTCACTAAATATACCATTAAGAATTTCTGGTGAGAGATGGGAACGTTAGAAATAGGGATTTATGTAATAGCTTACAATAAATACTTGTGAACTCTTGAAGCAACAACTTAAAAGAAATAAGAGGCTTTGATTTCCGTTACGCTAAAATAAACTTATAATGAAGGAAGGGCAAGTAGAATGTTTACGAGGAATATAAAGATAAGAAACATTATTTTACAAATTATTCAGACATTCTGGTTTATTAAACTTTATATCTGATTTGTATTATCCAAGGGCTGATCAACAAAGACTCAAAAAAATAGACCACGGACAATTGATGTTCTCAAGTAATCCATTCGAACTGAAATAAGTAACATTGGCGGCAATACTCTCCGTAAAAGTTCAGAGAATACGGTGAGACGAGTACAAACATGTATAGATGCTGGTGAAGGAGACTTCGAACATTTTCTCTGAGATGTAAATAGCGTAATATAATCTCCCAGTTGTGTATTACAAGGGCTGCTCAATAACGATTGATCATAATTTTTTTACGGTTATAATTTTTCGCACTAAAATTCAGTCTTCTTATATTCTGTTAGCTTAATGTGAAACAAACAAGCCGTAGTAGTTTCACTTTAGCTATTCCTGGTTCCCCCCTGTGAGAACCAGGTACGTTCAGGCATAATCAGTATCGCCTACCGCTGCAATGGAGGTAACATGCAGTTAAGGTTAATGTTAAAGGAAGATCCGGATTTTAAAGAATAATTAAAGAATAGTTAGGAATTAAATTTATATTGACCAATTAATCCTTTCATAATTTATCCTTTTAGATGCATTACTCCTATATATGGATGTTATTAATTAATTAATTAATTAGAGACAGCTGAAAAATTCAATGCCACGGCCGGGATTTGAAGAACAGATCTCCTGGTTAATTTGTTACATCACTATGTTGGCCATGGTAGCTCAAGGGGTTAGAACGACTGGACGGAAACCAAGAGATCCGTGTTTCAAATCCCGGCCGTGGCACTCAATTTTACAGTTGGCTAATTAATTTTTAGGGAATTCACGCGAATGAAAAGCATTACAGTTTTTGTCTCTAATGCTTTTTCCATTATATTAAATTATACAAATTAGTTGTACATCATGAGGATTTTACAAATTCTTGTCAGACAGTTCAAGAAATACACATTATTTTTCATATATTGCATGTTAGTAAAATAGACCTGCTATTTAAATAATTAGAAATAATCAGGCAATACCTTCAAAATATAGGTGTCGCAGTCCTATCAGACGATGAATGGGATGGGTGTAATGATAATCAAATGAGTTAACGATCCACAGAGTTCAGGGCACATGGAGCTTAGGGCTTCCGGACATTCATCTCTCAGAATAAGGGAAAACGTCCAAAGTTAAGTCATATCCGACGATGAATGAATTGATGTTCAAAAGAGGACAGGGTCTATAGAGCTTAGAGTTACCAGACATTCATCTTTCAGCATAAGGGAAAACCTCTAACGTTAAGTTACATCGAACCATGACCACAAAAGACCACATTTCCAGGAAACAGGCTGGATGCCGCACCACGATAATGCGCGGCGGCGTATAGCCAATGTTGTTGCTGAATATCTTGTAAAAATCCAATAGTGCAGAGTTAGCCCCATGTAACTTTATTCTACTCCCTATTTGAAGAAAGGCTTCGTGGGAGGCATTATCCATTATCGGAAACTGTGGTGAAGGCTGCGGAGGTGATTTTGAAGGATCTCTCAAAAATGGTTTCCAACAAGTCTTTGAAAACTCGCAGAAAGGCTGGGATAAGTGCATCGCATTCAGGGGAGACTATTTTGAGAAGGACCATCAAAATTATGAGGATGAGTAAAGGTAAGTTGTGAACAAAATGCGATCATTGTTTACTGAACAGCCCTCGTATATTCTCCCAAAGTTGCACGTGTGTCCTATTATTATTTCAAAAGTTATGGCTTACTGAAATGGTTTAGGTTTATATAGATCACATTGTAGAAAAGGAAAACCAATAAAAAGATGCAAAAAAAGATGCGGCCATAACAGGAGAATCATCCAAAACTATGAAGAGTTCATGACGATATTTATTTAAACATAAATCGTCAGCAGACGTCCATGCCAACTGCTGGGGCTCCAGGGAACTACTTGCTAAAGTGTCTCCTGTGTATGAATTCTCAAACGCTGTTTGTAAATTTATCGCTAAATTCTGCACAAGGGTGTGTTTAGAAATTAATGTACCTCTAACAATAAAGCGGAAGCAATGCTTTCCGTGCTTCTGTAGAATACATGTCCTGCAGAAAATTGAACACCAGTAAAGCACAGAGAGTTTCTCTAAGCCAGCTATTCATTTTCTTGTTTGTTTTCCTCCCACCTGGAAAACAGGGACAGTAAAAACTATCTACCTGTTAGTAATTCGTTATGGGATTATGTGAGAATTATTTTCCCCGTAGAAATATATTATCTTGCTCATATTTCTTGTTTCTAGCCTGCCACCATTTGGGTTGTTCTCAGGTGCGATTATTTATATCAACGTTTCCGAGCGTCTCATTTGCATAATCCTTAACGTTTTGGGGAATACTTCAGCTGTTAACAGATACCTCAAGATGCACAGCTATTGTTTATTTTAACATTTTCTACGATCTTAAAGATTTTACGAGGGCTGTTCAATAAAGAATGATCATAATTTTTTACGGTCATAATTTTTCAAACCAAAATTCAATCGTATTATATTTTGGTAGCTTAATGTGATACAAACACGCCATAGTAGTTTCATTGTTGGTACTCCGGGTTCCCGCCTGTGAGAACCTGCAAGTTCAGACATTTTCAGTATCGCCTACCACTGCAGTGGAGGTGACACGTGAGGAACAATATGCGGCTTTGAAATTCTGCTTTCGTCTCAACACATCTTCAGCTGAGGCCTATAAATGTTACAGGACGTCTACGGAGAGTCTGTTCTTCCCTACAGCACAGCTCGAAGGTGGTTTAAAATGTTTAAAAAGGGGAGACAATCAATTTCAAAGGAAGGTGGACCCGGTACTCCAGTTACTGCTCTTACGGACGAAACATCAACAGTGCTGCTGCAATTGTGAGAGAGGATCGACGAATTATCTTAAGATCACTTTCTGAAATAGAGATGATGTTAGAGGAACATCCGGGGTTTCTTTCAAACGTAATCACTTGCCTACATTATTTTGATCCCGAGAGCAAACAGCAAAGCTCAGCGTCGAAATCTCCTTCATCACCAACCCCCAAAAAACAAAAGTGGTACTGCTGCTGGGATAGTTATGGTCATCTCATTGTTTGATATTCATGGAATGGTTTATCAGCATGGTATACCTGCACACACATCAGTAACTGGACAATACTACACGGATGACCGGAAAATATTGCAAGTCCATATCAGGCCCAAAAGACCATATTTCCTTGAAGCAGGCTGGCTGCTCCACCACGATAATGCGGCCACATTTTGCCAATATTGTTGCTGACTATCTTGCAAAAATCAACGTGAAGTGTATCCCACACCCTCACTGTGGTTCAGATTTTGCACTCCTTAACTTGAAGGAACGCCTTAGTGGGAGACAATATCCATCATCAGAAGCAGTAGTGAAGGCTGCGGAGGCGATTTTGAAGGATCTCTCAAAAAGTTTTTTCCAGCATGTCTCTGAAGACTGGCAGAAACGCTTGGACAAGTACATCCCATTCAGGGGAGACTATTTTGAGAAGGACCATCAAAATTATGAGGAAGAGTAAAGGTACGTTGTCAAAAAGAAATTGTGATCATTCTTTATTGTACAGCCCTCGTATATTCTAATATAATATTTCGATAATATTTTGGGACACCTTGAATTAAAAGCAAAAGCACTATCTGAAAAATGTGTATGGAATTCAGCTTCTTTTTGCAGACGCCCTCTAAGTGCTGTTGTTTTAGCGCCCCATTGTATATCTATTGGACAGGAAATATTATTTAGTTTTGTTCAGCGGTCTCATTAGCCGCCTTGACGTTCTTCTATATCCCGAAAATATACAACGTTGTACCGTCGACTTTCTTTTCCTTCCAAAGGAAGTATGGAAAGGATTTTTACCACCGAAAGAATCCATCGCCCTTCGCACGATTTGAATCTGCGACATTGGGAACTAGAGGCTCGCATATTACCCCAAAGCACAACGATTTTCGAAAATACTCAAACCTCCATTTGCATGTAACATTTTCAAAAATTGATTCTCTTAAAAGAAGTATTTCAATTACGATATGAGGTATTTTTACCAAATTAAAATGTATACATAATGTACTCTTCATTCTGGATGACTTCTGAAACCGTAAAAGTTAGCAAAAAATCTATCTTAATAGAGAAGCAAATCTTGTTAAAATACATAATTTATATCACAGAACTTTTTTGTAGAGTTATCCATGTCGGAAGTATTCGTTTCTATGCTTTTCAATGCCCAAATAGTTAATGCCTTTTGTCAAATGTGAAATCGTTATTCCTTTATTTTCTTCTAATCGTAAGACTTGGGAATTTTCAAGCCCATTACATACCGAACAGCTCTTAAAATATTTGACTCACGCCTGCTGTGGTCGTCCTATGGCCAATGTAGCTACCATGAAAGATATATTAAAACTATGTCTACAAATATTTACATTCAGGAACGTTTCTTTAAGAATAATTCAACAATGGTTAGAGAATTCACGTGAATGTAGGGCATCAAACTATTTTTATCTTATGTTTTATCCCTTATATTAAATTACACAAATTAGTGATACCTTATGATGATTTTTCAGAAACCTGCCAGACAGCTCAAGGTATACATTTTATTTGTCATATAATGTATGTTAGTAAAATAGAGTCATTATTTAAAAAAATAGAAATAATCAGGTACTACTGTCAAAATATTAGTTTCGTAAGTTTTATCAGATGAATGTAATAGTTAAAATGGTAATCAAATGAGTCCAGGATCGTTACAATTACCATATAGTTAAGAAATTCACCTTTCACGATATTGGGAAACCTCCAACCTAGAGCTGCTATTTTTATGTAGTATCAATTGGAAAATATGTAGATAAATATGTAGTGAAAATTGGGAAAATATGTAGAAAGATACTTAAAATATTAAGAATACATGATATATATAATAACAAATATTTAATGTAAATTTTTAATATTATGCTCTCAGTGCAGTGAACATTTATTATTTGATGAAAATGTAACCTAGAAACCACATTACATTAATCTAATTTCGAAAATTAGCTTTCAATTTTATCTAGTAAAACTATTATGAGTAAACACAAACGAGTAAAGACAACCTTTCAGGATAAGAGAAAACCTCTAAAGTTAAGTCATACCGGACGATGAATAAAATGATGTTCAAATGAGACCAGGGTACATAGAGCTTAGAGTTACCAGTCATTCGTCTTTCAGGATAAGGAAAAACCTCCAACGTTAAGTCATATCAGACGAAGAATGAAACGATGTTTAAATGAGCCTGGGGTACATAGAGCTTAGGGTTGCCAGACATTTATCTTTCAGAATAAGGGAAAAGCTCCAACGTTAAGTCATATCTGACGATGAATGATATGATGCTCAAGTGAATACATGGTCCATAGTACTTAGAGTTACCACAGTTTCCAGGATACCGGATAAAGGAAAAACTTCGAACGTTAAGTCATACCGACGTCGAATGAATTGTTCAAATGAGTCCAGTGTCCATTGATCTTAGAGTTACGAGACATTCATCTTTCAGGATAAGTGAAACCATTATCCAGAAAACTCATCCCAAACAAGATTCGAGCTTGGGACTTCTTCAACGTGAGACAGGTACGCTACCAGCACGTTTCAGAGATGGGCTCTTTGAGGGGGCGCTGAACTTAGATATACTCTTATAGAATATTTGATTCAAGGGACCTGAAAACGGGTTTCTAATATTCTGATGGAATAAAATACCTCATGTTAGCTATTACGTGGTTTGCATAAAAGGTATGAAAGCTGCACTTAAGCCTTCAGGGTTGTGTACGATTCCCGTGGCTGATGTACCTTTTCCGTGGATTTTCAGGGGTTTTCCTGGCCACACTGAAGGTTAATTACAGCTCCCTAAATTTCTGTGCTTTTGCACTTCATCTTTTAACTGAGTTGTTATTTCAAGATTCTTTGTGCTGGAGGGAGCTTCGGTGTTGTATGGCAGGGAATTTTCCCCTCAGTGAATCCGGGTGTCGTACCACTTTCAGGGGTATGTATGAGTCTATAGAGGGATTGGGTACGCTACCGGGTTTTATAATCTGGAGCTATTAGGGAACCTGCTGTCTGCTATCGTCTCTCCTTAGGTCCGGTCATTCTTAGTATCCTCTCACCCCATACCTTCTTGTTGAAGACCCTCCCGTTGTAATATTTGGATTTTACCCCAGTATTAGGAGCTATGTTCTCCACTGAAGGAGAAGCTATGCTTCTCGTTACTCCAAACAAAATATTACAGATATTTGATAACTTTGTCTTAACCCTAAGTTCCTTTAATGCTAAAGTAGCAATGACAGTGTATTGTACAGTGGAAACTTGCTTACAGTGTTATGATGGGACTCGAGCATTCTCCCGAGTAAAATATGCAAACTAGATCTTGCTCGGCTCCTTCTGCCTCTAATTCCGTGTGTGTTTTCCATTCGCCCAGCAGCGGATGATGAGATGGGAAATCCGTCCATTGAGAAGGATTAAACACACCACACCACAACCATTACCAGACGTATCAAGTTATACTTCCTGTTTGTGCTCCCAGCAAGGCAGCGTCTCGCCTCGGCATATGCAGAACTACATCCAATTCCTCGTCATAATCGAATCAAATTACTGGTCAGAATATGTCGGGCAGAAATATGGGTCGAGAGTACCCTGTCCTGACGAATAAACTTCTCAAAACGTTCTCTTCATCCACGTAAATCAAATTAAATGCAAACTCCTGGTATGTTACACTCACATAAGTTTCTCTCTTTAATATAGTACTGAACCACTTCAATACGTCATAAACCTTAAACTAATAATAGGACATACGTGTAACTTTGGGAAAATGTAACACACAATTGGGAGATTACATAACACTATTTACATCTCAGATAAAATGTTGGAACTGTCCTCCGCCAGCTTCTGTACACGTTTGCACTCGTCTCTCCATATTCTCTGAAGTTTTACGGAGAGTATCCTCGCCAAAGTTACTTATTTCAGTTCCAATGGAATTCTTGAGAACATCAATTGTCCGTAGCCTATTCTTATACACTCTATTTTTAGATACCCCAAAATAAAAAATCCGGTAATGTTAGGTCAGGGTATCTGGGTACACAGACCTTTTGAGACTATCAAAGAAACTGGTTACAAGCTCCATGGTGTCATTAGATGTATGGTATGTTGCTCCATCACGCCTCTCAATTCGATATCATCTCCGTAAAACTTCAGAGAATATGGTGAGACGAACAATGCTCATATCGGCGGCCCTTCTCGTTTGGAACATATCGAAGGTGTTAACTCGTATTCGTTGGGTTTTAATCATTAGATCACGTACACATTTATACTCCGCCTTTAACTGCAATGGACATATCGGCGGCTATTCTCCTTTGGAACATATCGAAGGTGTTAACTCGTATTCGTTGGGTTTTAATCATTAGATCACGTACACATTTATACCCTGCCTTTAACTACAATGGTCATATCGGCGGTCGTTTTCCTTTGGAACATATCGAAGGTGTTAACTCGTATTCGTTGGCTTTTAATCATTAGATCACGTACACATTTGTACCCCGCCTTTAACTGCAATGATCATATCGGCGGCTGTTCTCCTTTGGAACATATCGAAGGTGTTAACTCGTATTCATTGGGTTTTAATCATTAGATCACGTACACATTTATACCCCGCCTTTAACTACAATGGACATATCGGCGGTCGTTTTCCTTTGGAACATATCGAAGGTGTTAACTCGTATTCGTTGGCTTTTAATCATTAGATCACGTACACATTTGTACCCCGCCTTTAACTGCAATGATCATATCGGCGGCTGTTCTCCTTTGGAACATATTGAAGGTGTTAACTCGTATTCGTTGGGTTTTAATCATTAGATCACGTACACATTTATACCCCGCCTTTAACTACAATGATCATATCGGCGGCTGTTCTCCTTTGTAACATATCGAAGGTGTTAACTCGTATTCGTTGGGTTTTAATCATTAGATCACGTACACATTTATACCCCGCCTTTAACTGCAATGATCATATCGGCGGCTGTTCTCCTTTGGAACATATCGAAGGTGTTAACTCGTATTCGTTGGGTTTTAATCATTAGATCACGTACACATTTATACTCCGCCTTTAACTGCAATGGTCATATCGGCGGTCGTTCTCCTTTGGAACATATCGAAGGTGTTAACTCGTATTCGTTGGGTTTTAATCATTAGATCACGTACACATTTATACCCCGCCTTTAACTCCAATGGTCATATCGGCGGCCGTTGTCCTTTGGAACATATCGAAGGTGTTAACTCTTGTTCGGTTGGTTTAAAGCATTACACCACACACAGTCTCATTAATACTTCCAGACTCTGGGGAAGATGAGGAATTATCTTGGAAGGAGAAAAATCCCCACCCCAACCACTGGGAATCGAACCCGGGACCCTAGCACGGCAGGCAGGTACTCTACAGACTGTACTACGGGGCAAGCCATTAAATAAAATTAATATAATAGAAAAAGGAGGCGAATGTTAATTTAAAGTTTTGATTCGAAAGTGTTAGTTATTTTAACAATTTTTAATAAAATCAGAAGTTTTGACTAATAAAATAGAACATTTCAATTAACAAGCAATTTTTCTTTGTTTATAATATCAGGATATATGAAGTAGCGTTATTTTCTTATTTATGTTTCAGGTGCAGCTGGTGGTAGACCTCGTGAAGGCTCAGGATTTGATCTCAATATCCCGGAACAATGTACCTTCGAGCCGCCACTGGAATTTATCGATCAAGTGACATTAAGTCCGCCAGAAGGCTACAAGGATGTAGTGAATAGGGGTCTGCAGCAAGCTGCCAACAATGGAGCCCCAATCGGTGAGTACCAAATTCAAATACTTATTACTTTACATTACAGCTTGAAAGTTTAAGTGATTTCAGGCTTCAGATGTTATACTCATTAATATATAATTCAGCAAATACCGATCTATATAGTGCGTTCCTTGTATGACCAGGTTATACTTTTTTTTTAGACTTGTGCGTGGATGAATGGGTGTTTAAAGGCGCTCACCTAAGTGGTCATAGCGCTCTTTAAAATATATCATGACAAGAGATTAATATAAACATAACCAAAAATGTAAACATTGTGAAAAATATACACAAATAATTATGAAAAATTTCAGAGACATTGTGATATCTGTGAGGGAAACCTTGAAGATAATTTCCACAAATACAATCACATATCAAATCCACATGTGATTGTATTTGTGGAAATCATGTTCAAGATGTCCTTCACATTTTATTTGATTGCCCGTTTTTCTGTTTTGAAAGATACGAACTTGAATTATTGCTTCAATCCTAAGGTTACACTTTCTCAGAACCACATACACATATTTTGATGAATTACAAAACTTATCAATACTTCATGGCTTTCTTAAACATAATATATGTCTTAAGCTAAATGGTTCATCTTGATGTTTACTGTTTGTCAGCTTGATATTAAGTTTGTTATGTTTTTGTAAATTGTATTGTATTCATAAATTTGTAAACTATATTCCTAATATACCTTTGGGTAAAATAGGAATAAAAAATTGGATAATAAATAAATAATAAATAATTTTGACAAAATTCAGACGTAAATTTCATTAACAGATAAAAAGGAGAAAACGTATACATAAGAGTTCCTTATAAGGGTAGTGCCTCACTAAAAATTTCAATGCCATAGCCGGGAATTGAACCACAGATTCGGTTCAGATCCCGGCTATGGCATTGAATTTTTCAGTCTGTCACTGCCCTTTCATAGTGCGTCCTACACACGGCTAGTGTGAAAGAACAATTCATTTCCATTAATTGTACCTAATAGTGGTCCGAACTATAAAGCCCGAGTCATAAAGTACTTACAGCATAGTAAGTCGCCATTAAGATAGTTGTCTCATGTGTTTATGAGAACTCCTAGTTGGCCAATTTAATGTCATGTAGGCACGTTGGCCATAGTAGCTCAATTGTTTAGAGTGGCTGGACGGAGACCAGAAGATCCATGGTTCAAATCCAGGCTACGGCATTGAATTTTTCAGAGTGGCTCTACCCTTTTATATTGCGTCCTACACACGGCTTCTTTGAAAGAACAATTAATTTCCAAAGAAGTTCTTTCTCACCAAATCCTATGTTTCACTCTTGAGAAAAATTTCAAAACGTTTTTCACCGCTTTGTTGTCATTCGCCAGTATTTCTACTAAGCCAGCGGCGGTTGCAGAGACTCCTGAAGATGTGGTAGCAACATATGACGGACCGAGAGGAAATTACTACAAAGGTGACAAACTGTGTTAGGTTCCCCCTCGAAAAGGTGACTGTAAAAAGGCAGTGACCAATACACAACCGAGACGAAGTTATTTCCTTCCGACGAGATGAACAACAGGTTATTGGAAGATCCTTCACAATCCTGAGCTTATTTCCGCGGATAGCTGACCACCTTTCACACCAGTACGACCGTATCGCTCTCCACACAAGTCGAAACTCTTCCTAGGTAAATATCCTGTCTTTCAAATGAGGTTGTTTTTGACTTTGAGTGCTCCCAACAAATCGGAGTCCTCCGGTGTTGTTGTATTGCTTTCCCCATAAGACGGGTGTGACGAGCGCCAAATTAATTCATATCTAATAAATCCTATATGTGCTAAGACAAAAACTTTTACAAAAAGTGATCCAGGAGGAAGGTGGGAAGTAATGCCCCTAACATAGGCATAGAAACCCTATAATTTTAGCCTAAATGGTTTTTATAATACAATTAAGTAAAATACCAATATATTACAATGATGTATCACTATAGTGACCATCATTATAGGTTGGTATGTATGTATATGCGAGTA
Source organism: Mantis religiosa (assembly GCA_030765055.1). Lineage (NCBI taxonomy): Eukaryota > Metazoa > Arthropoda > Insecta > Mantodea > Mantidae > Mantis > Mantis religiosa. Next base: position 214,489,507 of record CM060949.1, on the reverse strand, counting down.
CGTAAATTTATCAGAAGTGAAATGTAAACTATTGATATAGTACGCTAAAAGAATTACTTTGAACAAGGCAAGGTATTTGTTATATATGAGAGAGAGCAAAAGGTTGACTTCCTGTTAGCCCGTTAAATGTTGTATTGGCAGAACGTGAGCCTCACATATGCTTATCATTGCTTCGTAATCGGGGACAGTATTTATTTATCTTTATAGAATTCAAATCAGTATCATTCGGTTTTTTCCCCATTTGAAAACCAAGAAAAGTGAATAAGCTGAATCAACTGAAATGGTACATGAGGTATTCCGTCTTCTCCACTCATTACTTGTGATACAATCCAGTTACGTTAGTGTGAGCTCAAATAATACTTTAAAACTGACTGACATGAAAGCCCGGACCTCCGGAATTCGAGCCATCCCACTCGGATCTCAAATGGAAACTAATAGTTTGCATTTACTCCTCCTGTTCATGCAAAAACAACGGAATTTCAAAGCCCTTGCGTAATGGCAAGGTCTTAAATTATTTGATTATCATTTAAGTTTGTGTGCTGTAATAAGCGAACTATAATAAAACCGTTTTTTCACTACTGTTTGTGAAAATTGCAATACCAAGAAAGATATGAATTTAATACCACAGGTTAAGTGTATCACAAACAGCGAAATGATTAACTTTTCAAACCTTTACGTGACCTCTGAGACTTAATATTTAGTATTTCGTGTGGCCTTCATGCGCTGCAATTAGAGCTGCTGTACGCCGTGACATTGCATCATAAAGATGCTGAATACGTTCATGAGGGATTTCCCTATTCGAGCCCATAACTCCGTGACACTAGTATTTGGAGGACCATGACGCACAATATCCCAGACATGTTCGATGGGCAAAATGTCAGGTGAAAGTGCTGGCCAGGGAAGCACTGGTACCCGATGTTCTTCGAACCAGGCTTGTACATTCCTCGCAATATGTAGCCGGGCATTGTCCTGTTGAAATATGGTCTGAGGAGATAACTGGAGTAACAAATGTAATGTGTAGTGTTTAACGCCCGCTTTTACTATATACGGCACCGCAGGCGATGACACTGGTGGTACAAGAAGTGAAGATGGAGCTCCGGTGGAATGGGATGGTGGGGGAAACCGGAGATCCTGGAGAAAACTCACCCAGCGCCGTGTTGTCCACCACAAATCTCACTTTGCGGTCGCCTGGGATTGAACGCGGGCCGCCTTGGTGAGAGCCAAGCGGTCTTACCACTGAGGAACGGCGCGGCCTCGATAACTGGAGCAGGGGGAGCACCTCAGGGTCTACAACCACCGTTAGGTACCGGTTGGTGTTCAAAGTGCCCTCATTTTGTAGGAGGAGAGATCGGTTGTTGTAACCAATGGCGCCACAAAACATCACACCTGGAGTTTGTCAGCTGTGACGCTCAGCAATGCAGCCCTCCGAGTTGCGCTTACCAAGGTACCTTCGGACACCTATGCGGCCATTACTGTAGGACACGTTGAAGCAGGACTCATCCGAAGAGACTACATTTTGCCAGTGAGCAATCAAGTGGTACTCCTGACGTTACTAGAGGAACTTCGGGCCTACTTTCGAGCCCCTCCCTGATAGGGAGTTGTTCGGATTGGGTTGGACTCGAAGTGGCAGTGGTTCCCGATACCCGTGGGAGATCGGGTACGTCTACGGACGGGGTTGAGCGAAGCCATGTATTGCCGCGTACTAGCCTGCATATCTAGTAGAAGGTGTGCTACATCACCAGGCGGCCCTCGAAAGGTTAATCGGTAGCCTTCCCCTTTGGAGTCGGTGCACGTAAGTGGCGTATCCACTTCCACCCCTCTTGTGTCCATCGGACCAGTTGGGGGGGGGGTTGTCAGTCTGTAGGTGTTGCCCTATGGAAGGCTCCATGGAGGTGCCGGTTGCCCTTTTAGGACAGCTCGGTCATTAGAGGGGTTCAGTCTTCACTATATGTGGATTGTATATATATATATATATATATATATATATATATATATATATATATATATATATATATATATATATATAGATATATATAGATATATCCAGCACCCAAGTGACCGTGTTCACCTGCCCATTGCAGTCGCAGGATTTTGTGGTTTCTCGAAAGTGGAATTCAACGTATTGGCATGTGTGCAACCAGTGCAACCTGCAGCAGATGGCGACGAACCGATGATGCAGACAAGTTGACACCTGTTGCAGTCCCCTAGAGTTGAGCTAACACTGTGGATGAAGCTGCAAGGTCCGTTATGGCCATACAGACAAGATGACGGTCATTCCGTGCTGTGGTCAAGTTCCCGCTCTTCACTGCGTACAACCTTCATCTAACCACTGCTTCCACACTTTATCTCTGTCGTAGCACCATGCCTTGTACGAGCCAAAATGTCACGGTATGACAAACCAGCTTCCCAGAGACTGATCATTTTGTCCGTTCGAACTCGGTCAAATGCCAGTATGGCTCCCTTTGACGTCGACGAGGCATACTGACACTCATTTGTTTCCACCTCGTTTGACAGCTCTTCACCAACTATACTAGGCGCAAAATTGACCTTGCCGGACTGACATGTGAGAGCTCTGCTCGGCCTACGTGTACCCCATCTCTCTGCAAACCTAATCACTTATTGCGTGTACATTCTTATACACTTCCACCAAATTTGGAGCTATTCGGATAATTCCTTATTGGTGTTGCAATTTTGACAAACAGCAGTGTGTATCTTAATTAACAACAAGCGTTTGTAAGAATAATTAGGGGACGAGTGAGTAGAGAATGTCATATGAGTAAAACGCTTCAGATATATTCCTCATGGTCATTTAAAGAGAACATATTATCAAAGTCAGAATTTGAAAGTTTGGACTATCGATTATGTCCAATGTATTTCCCTTCTATGTCAATAAAATGTGTTTTTTTTTTTGTTTGTTGTTTTTTTTTTTTTTTTACTTACGTCCTCCAACGTTAAGTCATAACGGACGATGAATTAAATTGGTGTAATAATGTTTAAATGAATCAGGGGTCCATGGAGCTTAGAGCTCCTTGACATTTGTCTTTAAGGATAAGGGAAAACCCCGGAAAGAACCTTATGCAGGTAACTCACCCTGACCGAGTTTCGAACTCCTGACCTCTTGAACGCGAGGCAGACACGCTACCGTCTACGCTACCCAGGAGGGCAATAAAATGTGTAGGAACCATTTCTAAGCAAATGTCATTTTCGATTTACCTCAAAGAAACAAAAAAATAAAAATGTTCAGAGTAGTATCTAGAAAAGCGTGTAGATAGTCACGCACATTTTCTACCCAAACTGCAGTAGTACTATTCCGTGCAAGGCAATTACAAAACATATGGCATGGGGCCCGTATAAGTAATTTGAGGTTATGTTGTTTCTGCTGTCGCTCGCCAGGAAATAATTGTGTGAAAAGTGCGTGAATGACACCATCGTTAAAACTGCCCACGAGTTTCTGTTCCTCTATCCTAATGGTACTTCATCATTCTAATGCTCTAGGGAAAACAGAATGGGCAATATGAGTCCATTATCGGCCTCCATATTCCAGTATTTATCTGTTTTTATAGCCCGTTCTGAATATGCGTTTGGTTTGTGGATACCACATTTGTATCACAGATACTAGAGCTACACCTGCTAAATGTAGCGTACACTGTGGACAGAAATGCAACAAAATAATTGTTATTCACTTAGAAATAAATGTTTTTATTTTATATTTAACTTTTCCTAGTATGTACTTAGAAAAAAGAGATTGCATTAAGCTAAACATTGGATTATGAGTATTTTATGGGAGACAGGATACTCCATAAAAAATTAATAGGTATATAAATACGTCAAATGTCAAAATTTCTTTTCAAATTCAGCGTTATTTTCCAAGGATACATCACAGACATTTTAAAAGTTCTCAAATTCCAAATTAACTATTAAGTTGACAATTTTGATTTTATCTACAAAAATGGCTCTAAGATGCCTTTATGAGAAATTAAATGTACAGCTTGAGATTTCTGGAAAGATCTCTTTATGCTGGATTACCTTTGCTTGGTTAATAAACCGTTAAGGAGTCATAAACCTTACTAAACAACAAAATGTACATTTCGTTAAAATACAATTTGTCAATTTTTTTTTGTAGTGAACCATTTCCGAGGTATTCCTTGTTGTTTTTACGAATTTTTCAATAATCATACTTTTCTCAATAGGAAACTCGTATATGTTTGTTTTTTATGTCTTGGTAATAAAACGAAAACAGAATTACCAAACAATCACATAGAAAGTAGCTCTGTAAATATCTGAGTATCACAGTAAGGAACAGTAAGGAAATATAGGATACATCATTTCTACAGATGTCTTTTTTTAGACGTGATGTATGACGTAATGTTTCGCAGGAATTTACGGTCGAGTCCACTTGTTTATTAGTAAGCAAAATGGGTCTCAGGTTGGTCATCTGCCATTTAACACGCTAATCCTTGTTTCACATAAGCTTGCCCCGTATCTCTTAACGGTCACGTGACCTTATCACATCTCATTGGCTGCTGTTGGGGTGCAGACTGTTGTGCGGTAAAAATTAGTTCGTTATTTAACATGGTGACATGTCTTTATATGTTGGAAGAGAATTGTCAAATTTATGTTTTCGTAACGGTTTTAATGAAATATATTACGCAACAGAGTTGATTTATCTGAAATGCCTGCTAATTCTTAATCGAAGTAAAGTGGAGGTTCCTTTGCTGTCAAGCACATGGCACGATAGCACGTGATTTAGCGCTAGTGGTGACATTTGTTTATATGACTTATCACTGACCTTGTTTTCAACTGGATTAGTCATATATTGCCATTCGAAGGTGTGTTGTGCCGAGTGCGAGAGCTAAATTATTTTATTGATCGTTTATTGCGCGTGTACTTATTATATGTATAACGGCAGAGTCTACCGCCAATTTTTTGCTGAAGCATCGCAAGGGAAAACCTTGACAAAGCGGCGAATAAAGAATTGTATTGCATGTGTTTAAGGCACTCACAGAGAAGAATCCGTCTTTTTCAGTGAGAGCTCTGCTCTGAACTTACAGGTGTGTTAGATGCGTAGGAACATCGCGACATGATATTGAGACAACAGGAAAACTTACCACTTCAGGGGCGATATTGCTGTGTGGCAAAGACGTTATTTAAGGACAATCAGACTGTACAGAGATAAAAGTCGCAAAATATACTACCTTGACGAGATTTAGGTGAATGAAGGACACACGACAAGTATGGCGTGACGCGACTTTTAAGACTGAAAGACAAATCTTTTTGCAAGGTATGTGTGCTGGTTTTAAAAAATCCCAGTGTAAAAGGCCGAAGGCCTTTCTTTATAAACTTGTTTTAGTTTCATTGCTCATTCATTCAGTTTCAACTTGCTTAGTTTCATTATAAACTTCATTATTTTTGCATACCTTCATGTTCTTATTTGTATGATTTTATCTATGTTCCTGGCAATTATTATGACGTTTACTGCAGGTGTCAACGTGACGGGAAGGCACCGCCTATGGCCTATGGCGCGAAAGCATTAGCCAAGTAGGATGAGGAGGAAGGTAGTTGCACTCGGAGTGATGCATGTCAGCGGGGCAAGGTTATATGAAACAGAGATTGGCTTTATGAAAGCATGACGTCACTCGCGCACATCCGAGCAAGGTCACGCGCCATTTCTAAAAAATACCTGTGTAAACTATTTATTTCCATTAACATGACGTACATATAAATTAAGTGTTTTTTAAGACTGGAGTCAGCAGAGAAGTTCATGTGAGTGAGCATTTGGTTCAAGACTGAATTTTCAGGTAGCGTTTTAATAGACTCATCAAATTAATCCAATCTAATTCACACATAACGCAAATGCCTTGCGACGTTTGAGATACTCAATGACACAGTAGTGTTACCAACCAAAGAACCTTAAAGTCGCTAAAGATAGGTCAAAATTCCGCTACATTCAGCAACAAAAATAGAAATATAAATTGTTATAAACTTTGAATAAACATTACTGAAGGTATTCAAGTATCTTTAATAAGCACATTCTAAGAGCCGTCAGTGTTGAAAATGGAATTACTGTTGTTACTGTAGCAGTTCCCGCAATGTAGTGCACATATTTCCCAAATTTACCTACATGGTTATCAATTGAAGGATATTAAACACAGCAACTGAAGATCTGAGGAAATAAAGTTTTACTCTTATTGAAGTTTTAGCTTATTTTTTGTACTTAATGTCCAGTCACTTTTGAAAACATTCCTTTTATGTTAGCTTTTCATATACAATACCACTAACAATTTAGTCAAGATTGAAATAATTGGGTTTCAAAACGTAAAATGGCCACCTCAATTTTGTAGAATTTTAATTGTCACTTCTTAAGTCATGTAGGATCACAGAATAGGAAGATTAAATTAGATTAATTGTCGTTCAATGAGTTCACTAGTAGCCACAAAGGCTATGAACATTGAACATGTCAGTGTACAGTTTATAGAACACAAGAGTTATATATACAGGCAAGAAAAAAACAAGGAAGGGATATTTATTAACGACACAAAATGAAACACTGCCCTACAGACTGGCAAATGTTTATATACAAATACATTTGGTAGATTCATTTTCCTTAACTTTCACTTAGATTTTCAAATACGTCTCAACATTTTATATTATACTTGCACTAGATACCATTTATTAACAGTTCAACACACATACATTAAAATAACTGTCGAACAGACATCCAAATTAAACTAGCAATAATTTGTCATTAGAATAGTTAGATTCTACTTACAGCGTTATCATAGATAATGCCACGAGAGGTTTCGAAATTACCTGTACATTCACGAGCCACAGAGTCCCGAGGGGAAAACACAAAACCACGAGCTGCATTTGTAAAATCACATAGGCCTACATTAGCGCGTGAATGAAACATAACCTCAAAAGTCACGGCATACAAGATTATTGCACAAGTTAACACTGGTGAAAGCAACTTTGCTCTTAATGCTGTCAGGTGGCCTTGATTGACTATAAGGAAATAAAGTAACATAACCTCTGTTTCCAAACAAATAGCTTTATTTATCTTTAGCTACAACAAACTTGCAGTTATTTTTCGTTTTGTGCCAGAACAACAAACTCGATTTAATTATTTAAATTCAGAATTATAAATTTGGAAATTATTGAAGTTGAATGATTACGCATAGAAAAGGAACGTGTGATAATTGCTGTTCACACATCATTGAGGTGTCTTTGAAGAGTCATCCTTCTCCGAGGACAAGGAGCCTTCGACGTTTTGCCTTCCGGGACTGTGTCCCTTACTGACATTGAGATGAATTTATAATAATAGAAGGTGGGTATATGGTGGTTTATTTTTTATAAAGTATCACAAGTTGTAGGATGAAAGAGAGGATGTATTAGTTTTAGGAGACTATTGGGTTACGATGGGCCTAAGGTGAGTCTGGGACGCTTATAGGTTTCCCCGGGGACAATGTTATATTCCCCCAAGGCCTAGGATAAGTTGATTGAAGCTGTAGGGAAGACGGGAATAGAATTTATGAGAGAAGTTGAGGATATAGTCATTCAATTTGGGAAATGATAGGTTTGAATGAATGTCGTCATTAAGAATGTACCATTTGGCAGCTGTAGCTACTCGAAGATATCGATTCTCAAGTATATGAAGTCTGTGGAGGTGAGTTTTTGCAGCTGCGCCCCAGACCTGACAGGCGTAAGTGAAGATTGATCTTATTACTTGTTTGTATAGAAGGAGCTTATTCCTCACAGCCATAGATGACTTTTTGTTTAGAGCTTCGCCATACGCTTTGGATACTCTGGAAGCTAGTGATGTCTAGATAAGGCACATATCAAGTAACACTCCAAGGTATTGTGCCTCTGTACTTCATGGCACTTCTGATCCAGCTAAGCACAATTCAGGTGCATCCTTTAAGTGGCGATGAGTAAATGTGACTGCGTGGGCCTTGTTATCATTAATCTTGAGGCGTCAAGTTGTAAACCAGACGGTGAACATATCCGCATATCATTGGGCACGTTGTACTGCAGTGAGATTATTTCATGATGCCGAGGTTATTGCAGTGTCATCAGCAAATAAATAAAGGTTGCAGCCTCTAAGGGTAGGGAGGATGTTGATATAGGTTAGGAAGAGCAGGGGGCCAAGAACACTGCCTTGGGGTACTCCTGCATTGATGAAGCAGGGTTGGGAGACTATGTCATCCTTGGCAATGACAAATGTGTGATGTTCGAGGTGGCTATGGATTAAGCAATTGCTGTGCGATAATTGTGCATGGTGTGCAATTATCAATTGTACTTGATTAGTCTATACGAGTATGGGGGGTAATTTGTCATTCAGTTTAAAGTACAGGTAAAAAGCACTGAGCCGTAAGTACTTTGATGGCTTCATAATACACAACTTTCTGGAAGCAAGGAAGTTTAGTAAAATTTTGTCTAGTCTTTATTTCACTGGTTTGTTAAAAATAAGACCCAGTGACATATAAGGAATTTTAGGATAGAATATATACAAGCAAGGAAGGGTTAACATCTTCAAAGTTTTAAAAAGATACTTGAAAGAATGTCTGTTGTGTGTTCCGGAAATTATTCTTATAAACTTCTTTTCGTAGAAAACCTTTGTTTACCTTCTACTGAGTTGCCCCAAAATAACAAGGTGCGTGAGTAGGTAGATATATTGAAACGGTAGAGCTTTTGAACCACGGGTTTAACCCTTGAGCTACTATGGCCAACGTGCCGACATGACACAAAATTCTCCAACTGACTCGTGTATTTTTTAAAATCGAAATTTTTAGTCTAACTCTACCCTTTCATAGTGCGTCCTACAAACGTCTAGTGTGAAAGAACAATTAATTTCCATTAATTGTACCTAATAGTGGTCCGAACTATAAAGCCCGGGCCTTAAAGTACTTACAGCAAAGTAAGTCGTCATTAAGATAGTTGTCTCATGTGTTTATGAGTGGTTTACCGGGAGAAACACGAGTCAGTTGGAGAATTTAATGTCATGTTGGCACGTTGGCCATAGTAGCTCAAATGGTTAGAGCGGCTGGATGGAAACCAGAAGATCCGCGGTTCAAATCCCGGCTATGGCATTGATTTTTTCAGTCTGACTCTTCCGTTTCATAGTGTGTCATACACACGGCTAGTGTGAAAGAACAATTAATTTACATTAATTGTACCTAATAGTGGTCCGAACTATAAAGTATGAGCCTTAAACTACTTACAGCAAAGTAAGTCGTCATTAAGGTAGTTGTCTCATGTGTTTATGAGTACTCCTAGTGGTTTACCGGGTGAAACACGAGTCAGTTGGAGAATTTAGTGTCATATCGGCACGTTGGCCATAGTGGGTCATTGGTTTAGAGCGGCTAGATGGAGGCCAGAAGATCCGCGGTTCAAATCCCGGCTATGGCATTGAATTTTTCAGTCTGGCTCTACCCTTTCATAGTGCATCCTACAGACGGCTAGTGTGAAAGAACAATTAATTTCCAGGTAGATATATTCTTTAAGCATTAGGACATCTGTGGTGGAAATGTGCAGGTGCTTAAACTTAGCCCTTATGGGGGTAAGTACAGTTTAAGTGGTGTTAAAATTAGCGATATTCAGTAATTAATTCCTCTATATGGCTCATCCATAAAAGGTTACTATTGCATTCATAAAACATAAGGGTAAGGACGCCATTTTTCGGATACCACTTTTATTTTTCGGTATTCCACATGTTGTAGTACATGAATAGGCACGAAATTCTGTGACAACGTTTTTTATTCATATTAGCTTGCAGTCCCTTAGTAAAAAAAATGTCTTATAAAGTAAGTTCACATAAGACATAATGAAAACCATTAAAGAGAATTTGGATTAGGTTACAAAAATGGTGCCTAATTTCAAATACTTTTGTGGAGTGTGATAAGACAGTTGAGAGTGTCTTTTCATATAATCCCTAAGACATTTTTTCCAGCCGTACCGCTACCCGTATCAAGTGGATGCTTTACATTGTTGATCAAAGTTAGCTGGAATGCCATTCGTCTAATGTCTTTCTTTCTAAGTACAAAATAGCGATCATCCATAACCGTAGAGTATGCAGTCAGTTCGGTTTTTAGCTTCTCACCAAGTGCGCACTCTTTTCCTATTTGTGTAGTCAATAAACTGCCAATATATTCCTGTTTGTGTGTGTGTTTTTTTTTAATTTACGTCCGCCCCAACGTTAAGTCATATCGGACGGTGAATGAATTGGATGAAATGATGCTCAAATGAGTCCAGGGTCCATGAAGCTTAGAGTTACCCGACATTCGTCTTGAAGGATAAGGGAAAATCCCGGAAAAAAACCTTATCTAGGTAACTCACCCTGACCGAGATTCAAACTCGGGACCTCTTGAACGTGAGGCAGACATGTTACTATCTACGCTACCGAGGCGGGTTCTGTTTGTGGTTTACATAATTCTTTAGTGTAGAGCGAGGTACGCCATACCATTTGGAAGCTTTTAAAAATCTCATTTTCTTCTCCTTGACGGCCTTTACTGCTTCTCTCATTGCGTCTTCTGACCAGCTCCTTCTGCGCCCTGGTGCCATCTGATGAACAAAATGTCTTTTAGATCGATAAAATATTGTTTATTCCTAATTTCGGATATACGAAATTACGATGCCCTGTGGTATCCGAAATTAAGAATTCCGTCATCAGCTTGGATTAAACAAGATATAAGTAATTTCAAATGTTAATGCATATAAGAAAACTATCAAGCAGGAATTACGTGATTTAGGACCTTACCTTAAGCTCAAGAAATCGCTCTGAAAAGTGGTCTTCAAACACTCTAATCGTGAACAAAACAACTTACGAATGCTAGTTCACCACAAGTAACTGCATAATGGCTAGAGGTTCACTGTGTTCACCTGATACTTCCTCCTACTTGTTCACATGATTGCCGAGGAAGTGCAGTAGCTCATGGAGTAGAAAATCTACCATCTGAAATTAGGGAACTATCCGAAATATGGTGCCGTTTACCCTATATGTTTTTCCATGACAATGAAGAATATTCCAATTTAACAAAATTTGTTTATATGAGTAATTGAACCTTGTTAAACCTGATCTAAGATTATCGCTAATATAATCACTGCTTTTAAAGATATTTAAATTTAATTGTTAGCATTTTAAAGCTTTTGTTTAGGGAAATGTCTGAAACGAGATTCCTATGTGTATAAACATTCCTTTCCAAAATTCGTCTGACATCCTCCCCCACCGAAAAATCCCCACGAAAATCTCGTAGGTTCAGAAAGTTTTGTCAGGGGGTTGGAACTCACCACCTCCAACTGCGGCCCTCAGACGCTACCACTTGAGCCACCGCTCATAGAAAAAACAGGTATAAATTTAGGTCTTGTAATTAAATATACAAAAATGTCTGCAGTTTCTTACTTTTCCAATTTTCACCGCAAGGTCTCCAGAAGCTTCAATTTTCGCTACGCGTAGCTGAAGTCCGCAATACTGTGACACAGTAAAACTACATACCTTTTACACTATGTACCTATGTTCAAGTATAGATAGTTCTGAAGTTACGTTATTAGATAAAGGGAATGTTGTTTCTAGGACAGTAGGTGTATCCAGGCCTCTGCATCTACTCGACTGAGCAACTTGCGTTGACACTGCACGTGTTGACTTTGGAACCAAATGCACAGCAGCGCTGCCTGTATCGAGAATACAAATTAACCAGGACGGAGCAAGCTGAGAGGAAATCTTAATGTTTGTTTAAATAGCGATTCTCTGAAACTACAAAGTAGAGATCTGCATATTCCAAAGTTGCACTGTAAACATGGTTATAAGAACTCCATTGCTTTGCTTTCTCATCTTTATAATACTACAACAAACAAACATAAGACGGTGCATTTATTTAGTGATTCACACTTGACTTTTTCGCCCATCATTGATGCACACGTAAAGTCAGAACAGAAAGGTAGTAGTAGAAAATAGAATGTTACATGAATCATAGATATGGGGAGTAGATGAGGTTTGGAGAGAGTCTGAGAGAGTGCTTAGATTACTGATTACTGGATTACTGATAGCATCACCTATAATCTTCGCAAAACTTAAAACAAATGGAGGTGGGCCGTAGTGCAGACTCCAGCAAATTATAAGATTGCCCCTCCTACCAGCGCTGCCTAATGTGGTACACGCATCTCGTGCGCCTGAATTGAGGACATTATATTAATTAATTACGCTCGTATAAATGTTGGAAAAATGGCAGATGCCAGTCTTATAACATAAAATAATTTTACTTTCTGATCATGACCGCACAAAAATTCTGTCTCTACGATACTCTGACTTTGTGAGTTCGTAGAATTAAAAGGCCGAGTTGCAGAACTTAAAAATCTCCTTTATTTCCGTAGCCAATTCGGTCATCTTCGCGGTCATTGTCGCGGCCAAATTGCTATTTGCAGCTTCACTCGTTGTTGTTAATTCGGCCTTCATTTCTTCCATCTTCTCGGTGATGTCGTTAGCCGTCTTCATTTGTTTCAGTTCCACGGCCAGGTTGTTATTTGCCGCTTCTGTTTTCGCAGCGAGGTTGTCATTTGCTGTTTTCATTTCCGAGGTCAGTTCGGTCTTCATTTCCATCATCTTCTCCAAAATCGTTTCCAATGCAGCCTCCATGTCGCACTCCTGACACCAGTTGTGATCTTGTGGGTTCGTAGAATTAAAAGTCCAGTTTGCCAAAATTCTAAATGTTCTTTATTTCGTAGAAATACATTGTTCAATTCCTACGTAAGAACATTACATCACATAACAACACCATCTTCCAAGGTCGATGACAACAACAGCGTCCAGTTCAGCTCTCTTTACAACACTCTTGTTACACAACAGACTCTGCTTACTCACGCTATTTACAACTCTGTTTCACAAAAAATCCCTGCTCCAGAGGTCCAGAGGTAGTCCTAGTCGGGCGGGGCTATTTTTCTTTTTCCCCGTCCGGGTGTCTTATGCCGCAGTACCTAACCGCTTTGCAGCGTAACCTGCGAAATGAGCAAATTGGTTTCATGTTCTGCTGGGGTGTTTAATTTTTGGGAAATTTGGAATGGGATGCCCTTGTTTAATCTTATAAGTTAGCTGCACTTAGGCGTTCCCCGGTTTTGGAAGACACGATTTAAAGTTTTTGCTCAGTTTTGCTTACGGGTTGCATATTGCTTGATCCATCAGGCGTAAAAATGGGTCCTAGAAACATCTGGGGTTTCTCTTGGGTTAAATAAGGGGCCCCAAGACGTCTCTTGGTAGTTTGAAGGATGGCAAGCGTCTTTGTTCCCTCTGGTCATACCTGCCCAGGGAGCTCACTAAAGGTTTGGGGTGATTCCGAATTTTGTCGTACATTAATCCATCTCGCGGGTGACATCGACAATGTACGGGATCTGGGATTGCTCATGTAGGATATGAGCAGGAAATCTCCAGTCCGTATCGTATATGATGCGAAGTGCCCTGTTCTGCAGCGTCTGCAGCCTGACGAAAGTGGTATTAGCCACTGTTCCCCAGATCTCACAGTCGGACAGAGTCATAGGCGGAATGATCGCCCGATACAGCTGGAGTTTGAGTCGCATGGGCATTGTTGATCGGACGTGCCCCAGCTGGACCTTGCCCTTGACGTGCGGAACGTAAGTTAACTTACGGTCCAGCGTCACTCCGACATACTTCACCGTTTGCACCCATGGGATTCTACGGCGCCGTAAAACGAAGTTCTGCTGTAACCGGTTGGCTCTGGTTTTCGCCAGGAGAATTGCAGAGCTCTTCTCCAGGTTAGTTGCCATTCGCCATTTTGCGCTCCACCCGGAGTTGGGTTTGGATATGCCGGAAGCTGTACCGTGTGTTCCTATTTACTGCAAAGATCATGAGATCGGCGTGTCACAATCGCTTATATATCACATTCATGATCGAGAGACTTCTCGAGCAAGTAGGAAAAACGACTATTCTCTGTCAATCGAGAAATCTCTGGAACCTTCCAAACGTGAAATCCTATCCGTGCCGGGGAGTCCTTTATCTTAGTTATCTTCATTTGCCGGCCCTTCTGTGTACACTAGCCGCGCTTATGCAAGCTCGTGAAACATTATCCGCCGTCTATTTTCTAATTTGTGCCACATTTTTTATGCCTGTTGCCGTGACAGTACTTATAACGTGAGGGATGCACTTTTTATCTCCACATGGTTATGGTTACCGAAAATCCATCCATTTAGCACAGACAAGCCTGAAAAATAACAACATTCTTTCCTCATAACATTTATCTCAAGCATAAATATATAATGCACCTACTAATGAAACAGAAGTCACGCTGTTTGGAACAGAGTTCATTTCCAGTTTGTAACTGGAGAGGCCTTTGGGCACATAAAATGAACGACGTGTTGAAGCAGATGGATATGGGCCTTCTTGGATAAATGTAGAGTATGGGTATAGAGGCTTCTGGAAAGAAGTTAAGCTAAGATTAGAAGATATTGACAGACAAGACATTTTCGCCAGTACAAGTGACAAAAGCTCACTGAGATTATATAGAGAAACAAAAACAACCTGGGGAGAGAAGGATATATAGAAATATGTAATAAGTTAGGTCGAGAAGGTTTTGCTTGGGCGAGAACAGGAGTGAGAAACTTGAAAGGTATAGGTCACGAGAGGGAGCTAGATAAATGTCCAATTTCTGGAGAAGAAAATGCAGACTTCCATTGTATATTATAATGTAGTCAAACAAAGGTACGCACAGAGCCGATTTGGCTACGTAAATGGGACAATTTCGCGGGTGAAGTATTGAATTTGCATGCGGCATTGAAATATGACGCGCTGTAAATAGAAAAATAATTTTTAATGAAGTAGTTTGTAAATGTCGTGTAAACGTAAACATAGTGGATAGAAAGTAAAGTAAATTTCGCACCAGATTTTGGAAGGGTGTTTATGATAACCTATTTATAGAAAATTCTCGATTTCTTTAATTAGGCGGTACGAAAGCGTCCTACCCTGTGAGGCAGTTTCTTTTTTCTGAGGGCATCATTAGCTAAATTTTATATCATGTGGGAGGTTTTTACGTCTTTTCTTCCCAGTCCCCTGCTAGTCTTTCTGACTCCCTATCATGCGACTGGGACGACATAAAGGAATAAAAGACTTCTCCCCTTCCAGTAGTAACAAAAGCCTGTAACCCTAAACTGGATCATAAAGTGAGTTTTCAGTCACGTCTTCTTTTCCAAACCGATGTACAAAACTCTGACGTGTTACACCCACCACTTAGTCCACTCTTATACAAATAATTCTTTATTCACTTCATATTAATCGATATACACAATTTATGAAATCAGTTAATGTCCTTGTAGGTGCAATGGTAACACGGGAGTACTGTAGACTAGAAGCGATAGTCAAGTGTTTCAGGAGCGTCGCTAAGTGAATCGTCTGAAACTCCAATCTCTTTGCATGGCCAAGAGATAAAAATATGAATAACGACTTCTCATTTACGAATAAACTTAAGTACTGGAAATTCAGACAGATAACAATATTTCGAAATGCTCACTATAAAAACTATATTTTTTTTATAAATTGTGTATTTAATCAAGATCTACATTAAATTTCTGATAGATTTTGTTCATCTTTAAAAGTTATTTAGTTGCGCAAAAATCACCCAGAATGAAATGGACCTTCGAGGATGTTTCCAGAAAATTCACGTTATATACTTTATGTGCACAAAAAACAAAATTCTTAAAGACACTTTCTAGAAAATAAAAAGTTTCTAAAAGCATCCCATGTAAGAGTAGACTGAAATGGGGTTGGTTTCCTTAAAATATTCATTTCCCATTCTGGAAGATGCGAAACTTACAATATTTGAAATTTAACTGACTTTTGGATTGCGTTATGCAGTTTACATAACCACGCCCACCTACCCATCCCCTACAGACACACACATAAATATACACGAAGGCACGCACACGCACAAGTCAAATCTCTATACTGAGTCTTTGGATGGAATACAATACTTTCCCTACTTACTGTACCCGAATGAAAAACTATTTCTCAAAAATCTAACATTTTAGGCTTTTACATAATTAATTATATGTTAACTTATCTCAACATTGAACATTCTCCAACGCTAAGTCATATCGGACCATAAATGAAAAGATATTAAAATGAGCCCAGGGTACATATCTACCAGACATTTATCTTTCAGAATAAGGTAGAACCTACAAAGTTGCATATACGACGATGAATGAAATGATGCACAAATGAGCACAGGGTACATAGAGCTTAGAATTACCCGGCATTTGTCTTCCAGAATAGGGGAAAACCTCTAACGTTAAGTCGCATTGGCCGAGGATTAAACTGTTCAAATGAGTCTAGGGTTCACAGAGCTTAGAGTTACCATTCATGCAACTTTCAGGATAAAGGAAAACCAACGTTAAGTCATATAGGACGATGAATGGAATGATATTCAAATGATTACAGGGTACATAGAGCTTGAGTTACCAGACATTCATCTTCCAGGATAGGGAAATTCCTCCAAAGTTAAGTCATATCGGACAACGAATGAAATGATGTTCAAATGAGCCCAGGGTCCATAGAGCTTAGAGTTAGCAGACATTCGTCTTTCAGGATAAGAGAAAACCTCCAACGTTAAGTCACATCAGACGATGAATGAAATGAAGTTCAAATGAGCCCAGGGTACATAGAGCTTAGAGTTATCAGACATTCGTCTTTCAGGATAAGAGAAAACCTCCACAGTTAAGTCATATCGGACAACGAATGAAATGATGTTCAAATGAGCCCAGGGTACATAGAGCTTAGAGTTATGAGACATTCGTCTTTCAGGATAAGAGAAAACCTCCAACGTTAAGTCATATCTGACGATGAATGAAATGATGTTCAAATGAGCCCAGGTTACATAGAGCTTAAAGTTACCAGACATTCGTCTTTCAGGATAAGAGAAAACCTCCAACGTTAAGTCACATCAGACGATGAATGAAATGATGTTCAAATGAGCCCAGGGTACATAGAGCTTAGAGTTACCAGACATTCGTCTTCCAGGATAAGGAAAATCCTCCAACGTTAAGTCATACCAGACAACGAATAAAATGAAGTTCAAATGATTACAGGGTCCATATAGCTTTGAGTTAGCAGCCATTCGTCTTTCACGATAAGCGAAAATTTCCTACGTTGAATCATATTGGACGATGAATGAAATGACGCACAAATGAATACAAGGTCCATAGAGCTCAGAGTTATCAGACATTCGTCTTTCAGGATAAGGGAAAACCTCCAACGTTAAGTCGTATTCGACGATGAATGAAATGATGTTCAAATGAGCCCAGGGTACATAGAGCATAGAGCTACCAGACATTCATGTTTCAGGATAAGGGAAAACCTCCAACGTTAAGCCATACCAGACAATGAATGAAATGTTGTTCAAGTGAGACCAGGGTACATAGAGCTTAGAGTTATTAGACATTCGTCTTTCAGGATAAGAGAAAACCTCCAACGTTAAGTCTTATCGGACAATGAATGAAATGATGTTCAAATGAGTGCAATTCGTATTTCAGGAAAGGAGAAAACCTCCAACGTTAAGTCATATCGGACGATGAATAAAATGATGTTCAAATGAGCCCAGAGTGCATAGAGCATAGAGTTAGCAGACATTAATCTTTCAGGATAAGAGAAAATCCCAGAACAAATCTTATCTAGACAAGCAACCCTGACCGAATTTTGAAATCGGTACCTCTAGAACGTGAGGTAAACAGGCTACCACCTACGCTACAGATCAAATAAAACTATTACACAATTTCAAATCATGGTTCGTTTAGTATTTCATATATGGAAATATCTAATACATATGGTAATTATTAATACAATTATTTACCTATCTTTTTATAATTGCTTTATAAGTCCACAGTCCCATGCATTTATTTGCATAGTTTTACACAATATTACGTAACAGAGAAGTGAAAACAGAGCTACTGTTTTGACGGCATCCAGCAGAGATTTATTTGTATGGACCATTGGCGATAGATCACGTGATTGCTGTACACAGTTTAACGGTTTGACCTGCGTTCCTCAGAGGAATGAATAACACCAGGTGTCGCCGCCACACCTACAGCGGACCTGCTTCCTGTCATTACACTCTACCCTGACTCGGAAAAAGTGTGTAGGTGTCCTCATAAATAACGTTTGTTGTTATTACCTGACACATTTACACAATAAAACATTCTGTTGTCACATACTTTTCTCCAATTATAATTGTACAAATAACTCTTGTAAATCATTGTATATCATGTTTATCAAATAAATACTTGTAGAAATTGCAAGAATAATAATAATAATAATAATAATAATAATAATAATAATAATAATAATAATAATAGTAATAATGATGATGATGATGATGATGATGATGATGATGATGATGATGATGATGATGATGATGATGATGATGATGATGATGATGATGATGATGATGATGATGATGATGATGATGATGATGATGATGATGATGATGATGATGATGATGATGATGATGATGATGATGATGATGATGATGATGATGATGATGATGATGATGATGATGATGATGAGGATGAGGATGAGGATAAGGATGATAACAACAATAGGTTTTAAGATGACAATGAGCTGTTTGTACCAAAACTTCTTCTTCTTACCGAAATGGGTAAAAGAAGGGATTACTTTTGGTGTTTTTGGCCCTGTATAGCATTTGTCCTTTTCCAAGGCCCTTTTTATAAATTTCTTTCTTGACCTTTCAGCAGGATTGCTTCAGAGTTGATAAAAGTTAACACCATATCATTATATATCATAAGGTGCCTGGACATAATATATTTTAAATTTCTATACATCTTGTTAATCTGATTATTATGTAAATTTATATTGAGGAATTAATCCTTAAAGAATTAATCCTTTTAAATACATTACTCCGGTATATGGGCGATTTTTAATTAATTAGAGCCAACTGAAAAATTCAATGCCATGGCCGGGATTTGAGCCACGGATCTACTGGTTTCCGTCCAGTTGCTCTACCCTTGAGCTACCATGGCCAACGTGCCTTCCTGACATTAAATTCTCCAATTGAATCATCATATTTGCCGGTAGACCACTTAGGGTTCTCAAATTTGAGACAACCGCTTGTGGCGATTACTATTGTAAGTACTTAATTACCAGGATTTTTATTGTAGATTATTTTAATGTAAATTATATTGAGGAATTAATCCTTAAAGAATTAAGCCTTTTAATACATTACTCCGGTATATGGGTGATTTTATTTAATTAGAGCAAACTGAAAAATTCAATGCCATGGCCGGGATTTGAACCATGGATCTACTGGTTTCCGTCCAGTTGCTCTACCCTTGAGCTACCATGGTCAACGTGCCTTCCTGACATTAGAGGATCTGGGCCGCCACAGATTATCAAGAAACTGGTTACAAGTTCCATGATGTTATTAGATGTGTGGTACAGTGCTCCATCTTGCTGGAAATAACCACCTCTCAGTTCAAAATCTCCGTAAAACTTCAAAGAATATGGTGAGAAGAGTACAAACATGTATAGATGCTGGTGGAGGACACTTCCAACATTTTCTCTGAGATGTAAATAGTGTAATGTAATCTGCCAATTGTGTGTTATACTCTCCCAAAGTTGCCGTGTACCCTATTATTAGTTCAAAGTTATGGTCTATTGAAATAGTTCAGGTTTATAGGATCGCACTATAGTTTGTTACAGAACTATTTGGCTAGTACTCTCATGTATTGACTTATGGGAAGTATTACTAGGTGATGGAGCTGATTTTCTTATAAACCAAAGAGGGTTTGCAGTAAATTTATTTTGTGGGATTATAATCGATGAATATGCAGATTTTGACTGCACCCCATAGATGAGCAACATATGTGACGTAAGGACATTCAAAATCCAGTCCCAGTTTGGAGCATCTTTTGACCAATGGACATAATTTGGTGATTCGAAAAGAAGCAAGTGAAACTGTGTCAACCTTGTATCTAGCAGAACGCCAAGATATTTTACTGGTGTGACAGTTGGTAACCATGTTAGCTGCTGATACAGGAGGTGCTGGTGGGTTTCGATAGGATTTTACTGAGAAAATTTTGCCCGCCTTGGTAGCGTTGTGGTAGGATGTCTGCCTCACGCTCACGAGGTCCCATGTTCGAATCTCGGTCAGGGTGAGTTACTTGGATAAGGTTTTTCCAGGGTTTTTCCTTATCCTGAAAGACGAATGTCGGGTAACTCTAAGTTCTGGACCCTGGGCTCATTTGAGCATCATTTCACCCTTTACGTTCATCGTCCGATATGACTTAACGCTGCAGGGCGTAAATTACACCAAAAATACAGAGAAAATTTTAGATTCACTTTTGTTTATATTTGGAGATATAGGCCAGGTCTTGGGCCACTTAACCAGTAGAGAAAGGGAAGTCTATAGACAATTGATTGCCATATTCATGTTGGAATTATAGTAGAATATCACTGTGTCATCTGCGTAGGTATGTAGAAGTACAGATTGGGCATATGACTAGAAGTTCGTAATTATAAATGTTGAACAGAATGGGGGCAAGGATTTGGACTTGTGCTCCTGCAGAAGTTGGGCTTAGAATAAATGTATACACTTAGTGGAAAAATTTAACATTTGAATAAGATAACCTGGAAGACCTATTCTACGTATACCACTACTTACGTATATAGTGTCACCCGAACATCGGAATTCCCGATAAAACCAGCGGCAGGTAGGGTCAGACGGGAAGTATTCAGCCCACGCCTATCCATTTATCTCGTGTCACTAACTGAGGGGATGATTAGAAGATCGGCACGAGCCCTGTACCGTCTCATTCCTCTCCCCTGACGTCTGGAACCTTCGGGACGATTCACTGTACCGCGAGACTTCCAGAAACAGCGATCTTCCTATAAAAAGGGGCTGCAGTTGGCGAGTCAGACAGTTTTTGGCGAGCAGCGTGAGGGGTGCCGTGCTGTTGAACGGACTGGAAGACTGTGTACGTGTATCACAGGAATTTTACGTAATTGCGAGTGTAGAGTGGACCTGTGACAGACGAACTGGCGAATTGTAATTGTGTGCGCTACGTAATTCTGTGTAATCAGCAAGTGTTCCGACTGTAATTCGGTGGAAATAAAGAACATTTTGAGCTTGTGCAATTGGACTTTTAATTTTACGAACCCACAAAGTCACAATAGTGTAACTAGAAAACCTTCATGCCATTAATTTCCAAAGCATAAATTATTTTCGCTGTATAAAAATAAGTTATTGGATAAGAAGACTGTAATAAGGGGCCCTCCGATTTGGATAAGAAGGAGCTGAATATGTACGAGGGCGGTCCAGAATGTAACAGCCGTTTGTGCGTAGCGCGAGAACATTGGCGCTGACATCTACACATCAGCGCGCGCTGTCAAACTGAGAGCATTGTACTGTCGCGCTTTGCTAGACTTAACCTCAAAAAAGTAGCGGCACAATAGAAAATCCCGCCAAGTGTGAGGTCCACGGTGTTGTAAGGTATCTTTTGGCAAAACATCACTCAGCAGCCAAATTCATAGTGAATTCTGTGCAGTATATGTGCTAACATTATGAGTAAAGATGTTTTCCGTCAATGGGTTTGATTTTATGAAAGTGGAAGAACAAATATTCATGAAGAAAATAGAAATGGTAAGCCTATTCTTGTCAAAGATGACTTGGTGAAGAAAGCGGATGGAAAAACTCGTGAGATCCGTCGGTTCACGATGACGGAGTTTTCCAATCAGTTTACCGAAATTTCTCACAGTATTTTGCATGAGATAGTCGCCAAACAAACACTTAGGCTATCGCAAGTTTTGTGCTCGTCGAATACCAAAACTGCTGAGTTCTGACATAGATTTTCTCTCTCAGTATGGCACTGAAAGGAAACATTTTTTGAACAGAATTTTTACTGGCGTAAGACTTGGGTGGCCTGCGTGAAAGTCGAGATAAAATGTCAGTCAATGCAATGGGGACATACTGCTTTTCAAAGCAAGCCAAACTTTGTCTGCGAAGAAAGTCATGGCTACGGCTTTCTGGAATGCTAAAGACACCTTAATCCTTGATTTTATAGGACGTGGCACGACTGTCAATTCTGAAACCTACTGTGAAACCTTCAAAAGACTAAGAAGGGCAATCCAAAACAAGTGTCATGATCGTCAGTCATCTAGTGTTGTGTTTCTGCATGAAAACGCTCGCCCACACACAGCTAGCAGAATAAATGAACTTTAGCCAGTTTCAAATGGGTCGCTTTTGACCATCATCAATACAGACTTGTCTCTCAGTGATTTTCATCTGTTCCCACATATGAAACAGTTGCTTATCTCAGCGCTTCGCCAATGTCACCGTGACGAGTTGGCTACGTTCACAGCGGCAGAGTTTTATGCACAGAGTACTTCAAAGACTGTTAAAAGATATGACTAGTGCTTGAATTTGTTCGGAGAGTATGTGGGAAAATAGAAAAAAAATGTTTATTTTTCAGATGGACTAATAAGAGTTTTATATTTCAACTGGTTCAGTTTTTATTTCCAAACAAGGTTATTTTTGCAAACAAAAAATAGGTATATAAAATCCCATAACAGCGTGCGTTTAGGTAATTATCCACCATATACCTGAAGTTTAAAATGTACCTACATGTGGAGGAAGTTTGAAGTGATATTAATTCCCATTGTGGAACATTGTGGTTATCTTTTCCCTTCCTCCTTTCTTTTTTGTGCCTCGTTCTGGAAAGTTTTCATATTAGTTTGCTGGACATAATGGATATTACTACCCAGAAAATTTAAAAACTTTTTTTAAACCCCGTAGAGAATAGAATCTTACGTTTGAGCTGGGGCTTAACTACTTCTTGCCATTTTTTGCACGCCGTTAGTTTCATGTAGGACGAGGTAGTTACCAACTTAATAACTTCATTAACGTGTTATTGGGGCCCACAAGGCTTTCCTCTTATTCTGCTGACTTCAGAAGTCGAGTCGTATTAAATTCACACAAAACTAGGACCTATATGCACTTAGTTATGTCAAATATATGTGACATCAGGCGTTCAATCGCTTTGAAGGCAATGCTGACGAAAGTTTTGAATAAAAATGTGGGAAATTTTAGATATTATATATTTTTTTAAATTATGCTTATAGGAACTTGTAATCTAACGCCACACAATAGACTTTTTAGTGATAGGAATGTCGAAGCATTGCAATCAACATTGAACTTCTTTGTGTCTTTCTTGTGCATTAAGAATGATGAGGACTTCAAAGTACATTTCCAAATAATTCAAGATGCACATCTTATTTGTTTTGAATGAATCAAACATTCGCGGCATTTTAATAAAACTTTTAGAACGCTGAATCAGAAAACCAAAATTTTCAAAATAATTAGTAAAAGAGCATATCTGAAACAGAACACAGATAAAACTCATAGGCGAATAAATAGAACCAAGATACAAATAAACAATAAAAAAGATATTTTGTGCTGTTTATTCTTTCAAGGTAGTAAAACAAACTATAATGGTACTTTAAGACTATAGTTAGAGTCAACATAAAAAATTCAATGCCTTGGCCGGGATTTGAACAACAGATCTCCTGGTTTCCGTGCAGTAGCTCTAACCCATTGAGCTACCGTGGCCAACTTTGCTATCATGACATTAAATTCTCCTTTTGACTCGTGTGTTTCCCCGGTAGACCACTAGGGGCCCTCACATTCGAGATATACCTTTTGTGGCGACTTACTATCGTAAGTACGGGTTCTATACCTTGAGCTACCATGGCCATCTTGCCGTCATGACATAAAATTCTCCTTTTGACTCGTATATTTCCTCGGTAGACCACTAGGGGTCCTTACATTCGAGATACACCGTTTGTGGTGACTTACTGTCCTAAGTACGAGCTACCATGGCCAACTTGTCGACATGACATTAAATTCTCCATTTGACTCGTATATTTCCCCGGTAGAACACTAGGGGACCTCACATTCGAGATACACCGTTTGTGGCGACTTACTATCGTAAGTACGAGTCGAAAGGAGAATTTAATATCGTGAGGGCAGTTGGTCATGGTAGATCAATGTGTTAGAACGAATTTTTCATGTTGACTCCATCTATCAAAGACCTTAGCCTATATACGGCTAGTGTAAAGAAATGATTAATTTCCAATTAACTTTAAGACGATGTTTTGTGCTTCTAATGCCTAGATATCCAATATTTTGTTCATTTATCTAACTAGTAATTTTATATAAACAATGTTAATAATAAATAGTTTGTTCTTTATCAGTAAATAAACAATCTTTTGCTTCCATCCGTAACTGACCATACGCCGACAAGCTTTCTACTGTGTCCTATTTCAGATAAGCCATTTTACTATTAAAATATAATGCAGTTAAAAGTAGTTTCGGATATATATTTTCTTCTTTTAATCTTCATTTTGAGACCTTGGCAGATGCTGAAATTAAATTACTCAACTGAATTTTTGTTGATTTATGTTCTAATTTTTGTTTCTCTACTGTTTAAATATACAGACTTCTTAAAAAGTTGTAATTTTGTTTATTATGGATTTAAGGTGTTTTAAAATAATTATTTATTGTGAAATATTAATATTATTTTCCATAATTTATATTCAAAGTTTAAATCTATAATATTGTACATACAAAGCAGTTTTGTTCCTGAACTAGTTAAAATTAGGAACTGCGCACATAATAACTCGTATTCCACTCTCAAACTAAAAGTTTTGGAGATAGATGATAAACTGTGGCATATTATGGCATATGACTATAATTCAGCGCAAATACAAAATTGATATCTTAACGTTTACCAGGACAGGTTATCATTTTGCATACATCATATTATGCTTAATGTTCCGAAGAAATAGACGATTCTTAGAGAAAGTGTGGTTTTCCTTAGGAATCAATATTTTTCTCAAAAACAAAGTGTGTGTTCTTGTGTGGAGTTATCTATTTCCGAGTTATACCTTGTCATTCATTTTTCTGTCTCATTGTACTTATGGAAAAATCGTTCAGAATGAAGAGGAACTATGGGGATATATTTGGTTAGTTCAAAGTATGTTTCATTTGTCTTAAAATATCCTAAATATATGACAAATTAATCAAAATTATCAGGAGAAAAATTTTGATAAAATAAAAGCAAAATTGAAACTCTTAATTTTGTATATTTTTCCGCATAAACGCACCCTGGGAATGGGACAATTTTCTTGGTAATTTGGATGTTGTATCTTCTGAAGATGTTGAACTTATATACAATATGTTATTTTATCGACTTTTCATTTTTCAGTTATACGCACAGACACAGCTTTCCTCGAAAATGCTGTTCAGGATTCAGATGACCTCATTTTATCGGTATCCTTTGGTGTATTTGAGCTTAAAAACAAATTAAAGTATCTCAATTTCAAAGACAAATGACACGCTATCCTTTAATAGTCATTTGTTCATATAACTTTGATAGAGCATTAATATTTTATTTTCTACAAATGTAATCTAGATTAGATTAGATTGATTTGCGTTCAGTAGGTTCACTTGTAGCCAGAAAAGGCTGTGAACATTGAACATGTCTAGAGGTATAAAGTTTAATAGCATATATATGTACAAAAGTTAACGTAAGACACATATTATAGTATACAGGCAATATGAACAACATTATGGAAAACAAAGCAGTGATAATTATATTTGATACAAAATCAAACACTTTTTAAACCAGCTTTCACTTGGCTTATGCCAGTACGTCTCAACCTTTTTGCAATGAATACCATTCTTGTTATTTATTAAATACATATAGATTAAAAATAAACTTTCAACTTGCATCAAATATTTATTAGTAATGATTTGTCATTGGAACAGTTAGATACTACTTATAGAGCTACAGAAGTATTATCAGGATAATTTGTCATATAGATGATCTTGTACAGAATAAAAATATTTTGAGCAAAGTTACTCTCTAACAGCTTTTTTAAAAGCACCGAAATTATCAGCTTTTTCTTTAAGAACATTAGATAGTGCGCCAAATAGTTTGATAGTTTCATAATGCACACCGTTCTGGAAGCAAGAAAGTTTAGCACTGGGATAATGGATATTATACTTTTGTCTAGTGTTTATTTTGTGAATTACATTATTTGTTGCAAATAAGGCACGATTGCATACAAAGAATTTTAGGATCGAGAATATATACATGCAAGGAAACGTTAATATCTTCAAAATGATCTTTACAGGAGCATCTGTTGTGGGTGTTAGAAATGATTCTTATAACCCTCTTTTGCATAAGAAATATTTTTTTACTTTCTACTGAGGTGCCCCAAAATAATATTCCATAATAGAGTTAAAGTATGCATAATATAGTAACTTAAGTGTGTCAATAGAACTCGCATTAACCAGCTCTCGGAGAGCATAACAGGCAGAGCTGAGTTTAGCTAAGATATGATTTATATGAGCTTTCCAATCTAAACACCTGTCCACTTGAAGGCCCAGAAATTTTATGCTGTCAATTTCGTCTAATAACATATCATTAATCCCGATTTCTATTTGCGTATGTGGCGTACGACAAGTTATAAATTTGACAACCTTAATGTTAGATACAGTATCTGCTTCATTGTTTTCATACTATCTGTTACGAAAAAACTGTTAAAACTTGCTGTTAAAATAAGGTAATACCGTTTCAAGACAGAGTATTCACTCCCAAGACTATTCCGAAAAGCAACGAGGTTCAAATTCCTTCCGTTTTAGCTCGGTTTTATAGCTTTATTCCCATTTGGGTTTTAAGTTGCAATGCTCCGATGAAAAATTAGCATCACCCAGGAGATGGTTGTGGCTTTTAGTTGCAAGTGTGATCGAGAACACTGTCGAACTTTTATATTCCCTTGTCGTTAAACTCAATTAGTGTTCTGTCTGGTAACTCGACACTCACTTTTAATGAAATGTCAGAGGAAGCAGACACGAAAAATTTAGTAACGTCTGCAATTCTTGATCAAAAGTATCATCAGCGAATATTTACAGTTGAGTATATTTTTAATTACATCTTCCGGTCTTCCTGTCTCTCCATTTTACCTTATTTCTACTTTCACTTCAGTTCTTCCTCCAACACACCTTCATCCTACTTGGCTATTTCAAGGTTGTAAATGTCGTACGTACAACGCTGCAGGGGGAAGGGGGTCCGGTTGTACAGAGAGATCCATAAATGTAGAAACCGGCTGTACAGTGTTTTGTCTGTCCGGGACCTCGGAGCTCGTTGCCGACTGCGGCTAACACAGAAAGGCGTGGATCCATAAATCACTGCAGTTTACGTTGACAAATGCTGGCGGATATTATAATTCTTCCAGGGTGTGTGGGTTCATCTTTTACAGTTTTTACCTTAAGTTAACTCAGAGAGGAAATTGCATGGAGTTAGGTTGGGGGACCGAAAGGGCTTCAAATCTCTATTAATAGTTCCGTCTTGAAACACATTTTTAGCTATTGCATCGAAAGTTTGGTGTGTGAGCTGTGCAGAGTCTTGTTGGGAAAGAAGGCTAAAAAGACACCCCCTGTCTGTTAACTCTCTGAAGAAAAAGAAAATTAGCGCAAATGTGTATTCGTGTACGTATATGAACTGTTAAGGTCAGAAGATACTGCCTATCTACACAATGATATTTCCATCAACTGGGTGCACATTACTCTAAATTATTATTGATATTTACATGAACAATTTCCAGACAGGTTTTTAAAACCTTTATCTTTAATAATTCCTCCTCCTCCCCCTCCCCCTCCTGCTCCTCCTCCTATTATTGTTATTATTATTATTATTATTATTATTATTATTATTATTATTATTATTATTATTATTATTATTATTATTATTATTATTATTATTATTATTATTATTATTATTATTATTATTATTATTATTATTATTATTATTATTATTATTATTATTATTATTATTATTATTATTATTATTATTATTATTATTATTATTATTATTATTATTATTATTATTATTATTATTATTATTATTATTATTATTATTATTATTATTATTATTATTATTATTATTATTATTATTATTATTATTATTATTATTATTATTATTATTATTATTATTATTATTATTATTATTATTATTATTATTATTATTATTATTATTATTATTATTATTATTATTATTATTATTATTATTATTATTATTATTATTATTATTATTATTATTATTATTATTATTATTATTATTATTATTATTATTATTATTATTATTATTATTATTATTATTATTATTATTATTATTATTATTATTATTATTATTATTATTATTATTATTATTATTATTATTATTATTATTATTATTATTATTATTATTATTATTATTATTATTATTATTATTATTATTATTATTATTATTATTATTATTATTGTTATTGTTATTGTTATTGTTATTGTTATTGTTATTGTTATTGTTATTGTTATTGTTATTGTTATTGTTATTGTTATTGTTGTTGTTGTTGTTGTTGTTGTTGTTGTTGTTGTTGTTGTTGTTGTTGTTGTTGTTGTTGTTGTTGTTGTTGTTGTTGTTGTTGTTGTTGTTGTTGTTGTTGTTGTTGTTGTTGTTGTTGTTGTTGTTGTTGTTGTTGTTGTTGTTGTTACTATTACTATTACTATTACTATTACTATTACTATTACTATTACTATTACTATTACTATTACTATTACTATTACTATTACTATTACTATTATTATTATTATTATTATTATTATTATTATTATTATTATTATTATTATTATTATTATTATTATTATTATTATTATTATTATTATTATTATTATTATTATTATTATTATTATTATTATTATTATTATTATTATTATTATTATTATTATTATTATTATTATTATTATTATTATTATTATTATTATTATTATTATTATTATTATTATTATTATTATTATTATTATTATTATTATTATTATTATTATTATTATTATTATTATTATTATTATTATTATTATTATTATTATTATTATTATTATTATTATTATTATTATTATTATTATTATTATTATTATTATTATTATTATTATTATTATTATTATTATTATTATTATTATTATTATTATTATTATTATTATTATTATTATTATTATTATTATTATTATTATTATTATTATTATTATTATTATTATTATTATTATTATTATTATTATTATTATTATTATTATTATTATTATTATTATTATTATTATTATTATTATTATTATTATTATTATTATTATTATTATTATTATTATTATTATTATTATTATTATTATTATTATTATTATAGCGATCTCACAATGGCGCAATTCATCTTCTTGATACAGAGCCTCTACCGCGCATGTGCAGTACTGCGATTGCAGCGCTGCTGCGGAGATAAATTGAAACAGAACTTACTTTCTGGACGCCCCTTCTATGTTGATTGAATTGCCGTATATTTAAAACATTTTAAAGATAAATAAAATTTATTGAACTAGCAGCTAAAAACATTGCATTCGGAATGACGTATAGAACAATAAAAAATAGAATAATTTATTTTTATGTATTTATTTTTATTTTTAGCACGTTTTTACCCATTCTCTGTGCTTTTTTCCTTTGCTTCACATTTCTTAGACTATTTTAACCTTATTTTTCCTAAATATCTTCCTGTTTTCTTTATATAAACATATAAAGTAAATATTGCTTGCCTCTGCATTGTGGTAGCGTGTCGGAACTTCCTGAACGTAAAGCAGACACGCTAATATTTACGTCATAGAGGCGGAGTCTGCAGACTGTGTTTGCAGGACAAGGGAAATCTCCGGGAAAAAGTTATCTAGGTAACTCTCCCTGACCACGATTTGAACTCGGGACCTCTTGAACGTGAGGCAGACACGCTACTATCTATAGTACCGAGGCTGGTTGAACGACATCGAATTATGATAAATTTATTCAGAATTACGTTTAACCTCAGTCTACACTACGAGAACCTCAGCACAAGTATTTCTGATATATTAAACTTTTGGATAGAATGGATCTCTCTTCAGAGAGTTTAATACCAAAATACGTTGGAAGAGAAGTAGAAATTAAAGACAAAAGCGTGAGCAAGGAGAGTGGAAGCATGCTGCTGCTCATTATCTTGATGGGAGTACACCATATTTAGGCGGATCTGCAAACACCGTTAATCTGACAGAACATTCCACCCGCCCTTCCGCATGCAACGCCTTCAAAGACCAGTCAGTCACCGATGAGCGAGCGAGCGAGCGGATTCCCTGCCAAGGCTCATTTACCAAATACACGACGCTTTATTAACATCTACCCACGAGACTGATGTAATAAGTATCAAATAATTTGGTGCAATAGACGAGAAACCAAACCATCTCTCTTTAATAAGCACTACAAGTATAAGCTATAAATAGAATTTATAGCCATTAATACAGTTAAACCTCTCTAAAACAGAACGCGATTGTCCCGGCATTTGTTTCGCATTTACACAGCTTTACGTTCTACAAAGAGCTGTGTTTGAATACAAATAGATTACAAAATAGTCGCACAGGTTTACAGTGAAGGGATAATATATAATCTGTCTCAACCTAGTTTCATCCTGCTGTAAACATCTGGGTGGGAAGAGAGAGAGAGAGAGACAAAGATATTTGGGCAGAAGACGGTTAAGCTTATGATTGGCTTAGCAAAGTTAATGGACATTTTCTTTTATTTGCATACGTACGATAAACCCCTACTTTAAGTACAGTACTGTAAGCATTATGTGTTTCATATAGAAAGAGTTCTGGAATCCGGCTAATCAGATGCCGTATCACACTCAGCGTTGCCAGCTTGTTACCCCACTCCTTTTATATTTCCCTCTCTCTCGCACACTCATACAACATGCAGGTCTGCTTGGCGCAGACGTAAGGGTAAGCAAATTATATATTACAAACTACTACAACGATGCAGCTGCCAAAATCAAAATTGGAAAAAGCATTTTCGCAAATTATCTATATTTTTAAATACTATAATTATAGTCTATGAGTTATCTGTTTTTCTATTCCAATAGAACTGCCATCCATATCGCTGTGAATGTCGCTTACGTCAAGAGACAATTCGTCATTGTCACTGTCTTCATCGTCTGAGTCGTGGAAATTTATGATTATAGGTTCCAAAATCTCGTCAGTGCTATTTGTTTCTTAAAATCGTCTTCTTGAAGATTTTCTGTATGCCTTAAGCAGGTTTCCCAATCCTGTTGTGTTACCTTGTCAATTTCTTCGCGAACAAGTCGTTTAACGTACGTCAGTTTAAAAGTATTATTTCTGTTTGTAATCCCCCTTTTTATTTGAGCCCACACCAACTCATTGGATTGTGTTGGCAGTGGTAAGGTGGGAGGCGTATTACCTCGCATCCCATTTCAATTGCAAATTAATCCAGCTGATACATTTTTTACGTGTTTTTAAACGGAAGTACTCTTTGCAATAATTCATTTTTAGTTTATGTTTCCGAAAACATTTTGAAGAATGTTTATACCTTAAAAATAATACTTTGACCCTGACTTCGCAATACCTGCCTTTTTGACTTGCCACCAAGTTCACCGCAAGAAGCCAATTCACTATCTAACTCTTACTCTACTGTTGTGTAAAGAACATTTGAATGATATTGATCTGAACTCTCCAGAGTAAATAAACACTTCTTATCCAGCATTCATTCATAAATATAAGCATGGAGCATTCCACAGGCTAACAGGAATTGCAGTGTTTGCACTTTCTCGAATTTAACACATTGACTTATTCACAGTAATTCTTTTATCACGTCATGTCAGTAGTTTAATCTTCAGTTCTGTGTAATTAAAAGTATAATATTACATACACACCAACCACTTTGAACTGTCTAGAGTAAATAGAGATTATGAACCATTCATAAACAAAGATATGTGACCGGACATGTTCTGCCAGGGCAGCAGGAAATTTATTGTTTCCTCTCGCTCGAATTGGCTTATTCAAAGTAATTCTTTTATCAAGTCATGTCAAACATTTAGGTTTCAGTTTTGAGTAATTACAGATATACGTACACACATACACGCCAACCAATAATGATATTCATACAGTGCTTACGTTGCGATGTATTGTTATAATACAGGTAATAGTGGTTCATTTATTTGTATTAGAAAAACTATTTGAGCAAAACTTTTTTCATGGTTTTGTTACATACATTATTCTCTACCTTCCACATGGATCAATTTTGGCAAAATCTGGAATTTGTGTCTTAGCGTGCTCACACATCACAAAGCGGGAAAATGCAGTACAACACAGCAGGACTCCGATTCGTTGCTCACCTAGTACCGCTCATGTACAAAGACCTTGCCATTGGAAACACATAATAGTTTTCTGATCACTGCTCTGTGTGAGCTAATCTCCGAGAGAGAAAAGTATGCAACTGTTTCTATTGTTATAAACGTAATGGCCTCACATTTTATCTTTCTACTTCACAGACCACATAGATGTGTTCTGTATACTGTATACAGATTAGACAGAAGGCAGGTGAAATTATACACACTATTATCTTATAATATTAAATTAAACTGCTCTTTATTTAACGATAGCTTAAGGACACTTATTATATAATATTTTTGCATTACTATACCAGGCAGCTCTCTCACAACGAGGTCTGTATCGAGTTGAATGCTGATTAAGATGTTATTGTTTATAGTTTGGAGTTACTTCTAATATTTAACACTATATTCGCGTACCTCACTAGTCCAAGAACACTTATGTATATGCAATTTAAAATCAGTAAGTTTTGCATCATGGGGCAGGCCTGTGCTTCAGCCGAAATGAAACACAGTTGAGGTAAACCTTTAAAAAGTGATGAGAGGTGAATGATTGCTCGTTTTTTCGCGGTACTTAAAGAAAGAAACCCGGAATCTTCTATAAAAACATTGAGGAAGAAACTAGTGATCTCATTGTTGTTTCCTAAAGTAGTGTACATAGTGTTAGAATGGAACAGCAAGCATCCGGAACACTAAGAACGCCGGGAAGATCGCGTAAATGTAAACAGCGTGTGGAGAAATACGACGATTTTACGAAAAGTGTTATACGTAGTAAAGTTCATTATTAGTTTTTCAGAAATGAACCAATTAATGTGTAATCCAACTATATTTATTTATTGTGTAGAAGTTAGCGCTGCTATATATATACTGCTATTGTTGCAAAATTTATATGCGTTCATGTAGCGTCAACACGTGGCGAGTTGACTCAGCTCCGCCTTGTTGTTTACAGCAGGATTAAACTAGCGTGAGATAGAGTATAGAATAAAGCATAAACAATAATATGCTGGTGTGTATTATGTAATATATTTTCAACTTACGTAAAATAATTACTCGCCTCGCTTCACGGGTATTTTAAATATTGAAATTTTAAACTTTAATCAAAATCCTTGGGGTAATTTGTTTGTAATAATGAAAGTAGCTTTTTGCTGAGTATTTCAGTAATATTTTGCTTTATAATGTTTACCATACGAATGATAAAGAGTAGACTGTCATTTGTTATTTTGCGCTCGCTGCAGAAGTCTCCAGCGATGTGGAAACAGCAAAAGGTGCACGTAAATCTTTCACCCTCCCCTCCAATTAAACAGTGTATAATACTGCGCATTTTCAAATGACTGCATGTTGATTTTAAGCCCAGAGCTGTGGAAAGGGAAGGGGGAACAGTCGGCAACGCGTGAAATTATATGGAATGGTTTAGACGGAATGAGGTCAAATGTGACGTAGTTGGGTGATGTGGCACTTTAAATTAGAAAGGGCTGCAAGGGAGGAATATTATCAGCGATAATTTTGAATACAGCGAGATCAATTGCATAGCTGCACTTTAAATGGAGTACAAGGAATACTAAACACAGTTGTCTACTTACAGTAAGTAGAAAGTGTTCTACTAAAGAAACCAATACCGACATAACATAAATATGTACTAATTATGAGATATACTGAATTTAAAAAAAGTTGACAATTTTACTTCGTTATAAGCTATTTAACTTCAATATCTGACAAGCATGCGAGACGAAGATATTTCTAAAATAAATATTGCCACCATGTGGTATTTTTGTGCTGCTGCCACAGGCCGAAGCTATGCGCTTGACAGGGCAAAAACTACAGAGGGGCTCCAGAACGTTCTGCCCATTGTTGCTGCTGTTAAAGTTCTCCAAAGGTCTGCGACTTTCCAAAGGCAATGGCTAGGGAGGTATAAATACCCGCAAGGTCTTAGAGCGGCATTTGTTTGTTGGTTGTCAACGATTGTAGTGTACCGCAGTGACTACTTTCATTTGTTTTCGTGCAGCAAAACACTGAGGCAGCCTTGAAGACAGCTGATTGTAAATTTCACGTCCTCTGACTGCAGCAAAATTGTTCTAAATTTCTGCAAACCAAATTTCCGAATCTACATAACCTTTACAGTCAAATTATTAACGTTATACGAGCACTGTTCAGTAAAGAATGATCACAATCTTTGTTTACGTACCTTTACTCATCCTTATAATTTTGATGATCCTTCTCAAAATAGTCACCCCTAAATGCGATGCACTTGTCCCAGCATTTCTGCCACTCTTCAAAGACATGCTGGAAACCATTTTTGAGAGATCCTTCAAAATCGCATCTGCAGCCTTCACCACTGCTTCTGATGATGGATAATGCCTTCCACAAAGGCGTTTTTTCAAGTTAGGGAATAGAAAAAGGTCACATGGAGCTAAATCCGGACTATAGGGAGGTTGGGGGATGCACTTCACGTTGATTTTTGCAAGATATTCAGCAACAACATTGGCAATATGCGGCCACGTATTATTAGCGTACAGCATGCAGCCTGCTTCACGTAAATGTGGTCTTTTGCACCTGATATGGACTTGCAATGTTTTCAGGACATCCCTGTAGTATTGTCCTGTTACTGATGTGTGTGCAGCTACAACATGCTGATAAACCATTCCATGAATATCAAAGAATGAGATAACCATAACTTTCCCAGTAGAAGCAACCACTTTTGCTTTTTGGGGGGTTGGTGATGAAGGAGATTTTCACACTGAATATTGCTGTTTGCTCTCAGGATCAAAATGATGTAGCCAAGATGCATCAGCAGTGATTACGTTTGAAAGAATTTCCGGATCTTCCTCTAATATCAACTTTAACTGCATGCAGACCTGCATGCGAATGTCCTTTTGTTCGGGAATCAACAGTCTTGGAACCCATTACGCACGAACACTTCACATGTGTCATGATCATCTAGCCAACGTTTGGGTGGCACCCAATGAAATGTTCAGTACTTCAGAAAGTGATCTTAAGGTATTTCGTCGATCCTCTCTCACAATGGCAGCAGCAGTGTTGATGTTTTTCTTCCGTAAGAGCAGTAACTGCAGCACTGGGTACAACTTCCTTTGAAATTGATTGTGTTCCCTCTTTAAACATTTTAAACCACCTTCGAACTCTGCTGTAGGGAAGAACCGACTCTCCATAGGCCTCCTGTTATATTGTATAGGCCTAAAATTTGTTGAGACGAAAGCAGAATTTCAAATCCGCATATTCTTCCTCGCGTGTTACCTCCATTGCAGCGGTAGGCGATACTGAACATGTCTGAACTTGCCTGGCTTTCACAGTCGGGAACCAGGAGTACCAACAATGAAACTACTCGGCGTGTTTGTTTCACATTAAGCTAACAGAATATAATACGAATAAATTTTAGTGCGAAAAATTATGACCGTAAAGAAATTATGATCATTCCTTATTGAACAGCCCTCGTACCACCCATTACATAAAAAAATTGTAGAAGATGTGGTTTTTCTAAAAAATATATTTTAGAATTATTATTCAATTAATGCTTAAGGTATTTTTCTGGCAAAATTAACTGTGTATCCTTAGCTTTCTGGGAAGACCCTCGAAAGTGTCGATTTTGAACCATTTTGCAAAACTGGTAAGAGGTAGACAATCGAAAAGGTGTATCTCTTTAATCCACAAAGTTTATTTTGAAAACCTTTTTGTGAGGCTAGATATTTAGCGTTCATCTTTTCCTGTTTCGTTTTTGTTTGCATTCTTTTCTCTTTTCCTTGTTTTTATTTAACTTCTTCTCATGTCAGGTCATACTGGATTGTGATTGTACTGATTCTCAAACGAGCCCAGAGCCCATCCAACGTGAGCCAACTGAGCCTCCTTGAGACACAGTTGTTTGCAACAAAGAATGCTGAACGTGATTAATCTATAAAAATGACTGATGACTCAGGTAAAGCACAGGTGTGGTATCCAATGTACTTCCTATTGCTTTTATGGAAAACGTCACGTATTAAACAGGTGTGCATGCTTCTCTGGCACAAATGCATACATGGGATAAGATACTAAAGCGAAAATGCTGAATAATGTGGTAACGCATTCCCGCGTCTCTCCTCAGTGCAGCAGAAGAGTTGAAATAATCCGATGAACATGCACTGAAATCCCTACCTCAGAAAAATCGAGTGGAATTTTGGGTCATATTTGAGAGGCCGTGGTTTCTATTTCCAAGCACGAGCTTTCTGACACATGGATCTTTCCCAAGTCGCCAGCCGAGATCTGGGAAACATAATTCCTTATCTGTAATTTGTCTCGCTACTTATTCATTTTAACTTTCATCTTGGTTGACTACTTCAGGTTTCTGTGTCGGCGGGTGTTTCAGTGTACATAGAAGATGCACTGGTCTTTTTAAATCCTGGTCCACCGAGTAGAGGAGATCACCGTGTCTCGAAACCTGCAGAAAGGAGGAACCCACCACTGGGGAGTTCAAATCTGTAGTTGTTAGGGGACCCTTCCCTCTGCTGTTGTCACACTACGCTCACCCTTAATATCCTCTCGCCTCACCACTACCTCCCAAGGGCAACCCGTCATCGGTCGAAGTGCTAAGTTTCCACGAGAAAACTAATCGAGTGACGTAAGTGAAAAGACTTATAATAAAAAGCAGGGCAAGTAAAGACAACAGATAAAGTTCTGAGAATTGGAAAATATGCTGGAATAAAGTACAGCGTTAGATAAGGACCATAAAGAGCACAACGTAAATGTAAAATCAAAGCAAATAAGGAGAAAAGTCAAGACCTAAATGGAAGGGTTGGTAACACTAGTCGACGAAGTTTTCTTCCCAAGAAATCTGATTAGTGATTCTTCTGTATTTTTTCACACTGATTTCAGTTTTTCTGTGACAGCTACTTTTTAAAATTGGATTTTAGCATTTTCTTTGACCGGTTATAGGAACCTTTACCTCATATATTGTGATTTAATCCAAGCTGTATATAAGGAAATGATTTCTAATATTAAGACTCTGTAGGTTCATTCGTGTTTGCACATGTTTTGGATAAAATGTTTCATGTGTTAGATTGCTGACTGGGTGGAAAAATGGTATAGATTGTATGCCACTTGCAATTCCTATGATTTGGAGGGAAACGAAGGATCATTTAAGTGATCATTATTTCTGTTTGAAAAAATATAAAGGGAATCACATCTAAAACAAAGCATACAGTTAAGTATCTGAATTTGCAGTCTTCCATAAGACCTGAACAGTTCCCTGTACCAGTATACGCAGATACAATCTTAGGTGATAACTCTGATTCTGACCTAACTGAAACTAAAAATACTTCAGATGAAATTAAAAATAAATCTATATATGAAGCCAACACATGTTCATCAGAACCATACTTTCCCACTGCGTTTTGCAGTGATATTTGTTCAGTTATGGAAACTCTTGGGCTTCAACACAGGCCAGAAGTGTGGTGACTATTCATAGATTCGTCTAAAGTTAGTTTGAACTCTGTGCTGCTACATATCGACTGACAGTGAACTTCCATCAATACCTATAGCGCATGCTTTGATATGAAACAGTCATATCAAAATATGAAACTAGTTTTAAAGAAAATACAATATGCAAAATTTCAGTGGAATATTTGTGGTGATTAAAAGGTCATTGCTTGGTTTGCAACTGGGAATCACCAAATATTGCTTTTTTTTTTCTTTGGTGCCTCTGGGACAGCAGAGATAGGGATGATGATGATGCTTGGGGTTTAGGGTGCACAACAGCGCGGTCATCAGCGCCCGTAAAGATTCAATCATGCTAAAAGACGCAGAGATAGGGAGTCTCACTATGTTAAAAAATCATGGCCTAAACATAAATATATTCTCTTTGGGCAGAAAAGTGCGTCATATGTCCCTTTAGTGAATCCTAAAAAAATATTATTACCTCCATTGCACATTAAGTTAGGAGTAATGAAAAATTTCGTCAAAGCTATGGATAAAAATGAATTCTTGTACCTGAAATCAAAATTCCCCAATATCAGTGAAGAAGGTACTTTTAAAGGACCAAAAATCTGGTCATTAATGGTTGATGAACATTTGAAGGACTATTAAATCCACTGGAGGAAGCAGCCTGGCAGTATTTCAAAAGTTAATGTTTCAATTTTCTTGGAAACCATGAAGCAGAAAACTATCGTGACATAGTGCATTCTTATAAAGCTATGGGATGCAACATGTCTTTAAAAATTCACTATTTGGACTCTAACTAGGCTTCTTCCATGAAAATCTTGGAGCTCTCAGTGATGAGCACGGTGAGCGTTTTCATTAGCAAATTTCTACTATGGAAAAGAAGTACCAAGGGAATGGAGTTCCAATATGCTGGCTGACTACTATTGGACCAAGAGTAAGGGATGTTCCAGGTGCAAAATATACCCGAAAATCACTATCTACCACTTTCTAGGCAAGTCAGAATGAGTAGTTACAATTTTGAAAATTTGATAGCTAATTACAAATATTTTTAGAATATCACAAAAATTCAAATAAATATCACACCAAACTCCTGCCCAGTGGGGAAAACTAAAATAATATTTGAATTCAGCATGAAAAGCACTTCAAAATATGTCATTGTAATTCTTGTGAAAGAAAAACGTTAATTTTTTATTAATAATAACTAAACACTAGTAACACAACTTCACTTATCTTATTTAAATCCTGGGACCGGTTTCAAAGCAAACATCTGCTTTATCCTCAGCCACTCAGCTTGAGTGTCAAGCTGAGTGGCTGAGGATAAAGCAGATGTTTGCTTTGAAACCGGTCCCAGGATTTAAATAAGATAAGTGAAGTTGTGTTACTAGTGTTTAGTTACTATTAATAACCTAGTTTACTTCACTGTCAGCAGCTTCAGTTTTTACATAACGTTAATTTTTGTTTACTAGTGTAATTTAGGAAATAGTAACAGATTATACAATCTTGTGATTTTGGGCATTGAAGTACAAATTTTGTAGAACGAAGTCTAGTAGTGGAATTGGGAATATATGTCATATGACGCATTGGGAAAAAAATTGGGAGGGGAAGTTCATAAATTCCTTTTTCAGTCTATAAAAAGGCCAGAAAGCTAAAAGGCACTGCATTCATATTAACTGACATATAACTTAGAACATAGTCAAGAACAATGGGCATGTATACGCAAGATTAAATTAATTACGAATAAATGGAAAAATGGCAGAAGGAGAGAAAAATGAGGAGGATAACTTGCCGGCATTGAACCAAGAAATCATAAATTGGTTGTCGAATGCAGAAGCCCGAGGCATTACACTGACACAAGAATTGATGGAGGAACTAGTATAAAGGTCAGAGCACGGCAACGGGAGGTACGAAGGAAGTTAGAAAAACATTATGAAGTGGAAGGAAGGTGAGGAAGGAAGTGAATGCTGACAGGCAAAGAGAACAGTTGACTACTACACCAGCATTTCAGGAGAAATGTGTAGGACTCGTTACCTTAACAAGCAAATAAGCTAGAGTCAGAAATAAACGTGGAAGTGAAAAAGATGTAGATAAGACGGGAGCGAAATGCAATGCATAGCTGGCAAAGGGAAGATAGGAGCAAAATAAGCTAGCTAGGATATGACAGGAATTGTGACAAAGGTCTTAATGGAACAGAATTTATGTTTGGTGTATAAAACGGCAAGCCAAATGAAGTAAGAAGATGTGGTTAGGTGATGAGGGATGTGTCAATGCAAAAGTAGTAATGAAATGAATGTTAGGAAGTGAATAAGAAAGGAAGACAATAAGGAGAGAGGTTAAAATGTTTTAGTGTCAGGTAGTAAAGCTTAGTTAAGGAAAGATAAATTTGGTTAAAGAATAAAAGCAATCGATGCAACATAGACAGCGACATTTCGCAAAACTGGCAGGTTAAGTAAACATTCAGCAAAATGTAAGAGAATTCACCAAGGGAGTGCATTGTGTACAGTGAAAGAGAAGTGAAGAGAAAACTGAACAGAAAGGTGAAGATGGGAAAAAGCAGAGAATGAGGGAAAGTGAAATTAAAGGGGAGAGTTTAATGAAAAGTTCGGGAGGAAACGTTGATAATTTGAAACTAGAGATAGGGGAGGTTTGCATATGCAGTATAATCTTGAATGCCTGAGATGCTAGGGTTAGTTTAAAATGCCTCAAATAGAGGAAAAGATGTAATATGTAGCAAATATGAAAACATTAGGATAAGGATCAAGATTCAGCTCAAGGATGGCCCAAGATATATTTTCATTAGTGCTCAATAAATTCTATATCAAGTCCTTACTTCGAGAGCTATGTCATAAATTTCAGAAAGTGGAAACTTTCAACAAGACGGCGCTCCTCCACACTGTGACATTACTTGTGAGATGCTATATACATTTCTGCAGTGCTGGTTTAGAATAGGTAGATTTAAGACATGGCCTCCAAAGGCTTTTGGCGTAATGCCCTTGCACTTTACTTGTGTGGCTATGTGAAGCAAATTGTATACAATATTTAGATATATACTTTTATGCATTAATCATTTAAAGGTGGGATTCAAAGATACTGTTCTTTTGTTACATCCGAAATTGACATGTGTGGGGTAGTTTAGAATATCCTTGACGTGTATAGAGGAGTAGGAAGGAAGACACTCTAAGTGTGAAATTTTTTCTCCCTCTCGTCCCCTCTACACTCAACGGTCAATACAGAACCAACCGGTTGATTCTTGTTATAGTTACCTGGCAGTATTACCTGTGCAATGGCGGCTTGCATGTGTAACATGAGTGAACGACGAAAATTTATTCGGGATTGGTAGAACAAAAGTTCACGGTGGTAAAGCACAGGGTTTGATATGTCCTACTAACTTTGGATACATTATTACTGTCTTCCCAGCACAAGAAGGCAAGGGACGAGCAAAGGGGACAGGGGTTTGAACTGTTTATCTACTCTTTTAGTGGATCTGTGTACTATGAAATGGGTGTATTAGCGTACATATGAGTCACCCTGGCTGCCAGATCTACAGTCTGATTTTTAAAACAAGATACGTGAAGGTCATCAAGCAGGGGACGCGAAGGGTAAGAAGGTCATTACTATGGAAACGTAAACAAAGGTTGCCAAATTGGTTACACAGGTGAATCACATACTCCTCAGGTCAGTTATCGCTAGTTGTATGCCGGAAACAGAGTTCGCTTGAGTATTCAGTTGCGCTGTGTACTGTTAGCCTACTTTGTTAAAACACAATTTAAATACGTTGTTATGGAAGCAAGACGTAGTGGCGGTAGAGTTAGAGGTAGACCGAGGAATCATGGCCCAAAGCAAATATCATTTTACGTTCAGGGTGTTGCATTGCATAGCCAAGCTAGAGAATTTGCCTGTTCTCTTAGAGAATTCTTCCAACAGGAAGACGAGAGTTTGCTCCTTATCACTGAACAGCTTATTCCTTTTATCCAAAAGCGACAACCTCATGTCAGTAGATATGCTTGCACGTAAAAGAATTCATGTGGTTCAAAATTCTGGCATATCGGTGGCGTTGATATAAACATGTCAATTGAAAAATTCGTTAATAATAGTATATAGCGATACTAATGTATACGGAACAAGGAAAGGTTTGAAAAAACGAGGCGCTTGCACCGAGTTCCATTATGTGCTTACCACATGTGTATTGCACAGTATTTTTTGAACTATGTGTATTTATATGAATCTGAATTTTAGTAGTTAAGATATTAGCTGAAATATTAATAAATATAATTGAAGATAAATGTTAGATTTTAGAACGTGCATCGCCTATATGTGTATCTATGGAAAAATACTTACCGCACTAGGTTAGGAATGCCAATTTACGATGTATAGCAACAATAACGGTATGTATGGAATATTAGTTACATAGTACAAACAATTATTTAAAAGAACTCACACATGTGAAGACCCTACAACTTAGGGAATGTGTGAACAACTTATTTCTGTGTTTAAAGTAGGCTAATACAGATTAACTGTGCACATTCTTGTTGAGGTGAGATAACTCGAACCCTTGTTCATGTTTCGAGTGTTGAGAGAATAAAAAAAAGCATATGTGCTGGACAACATCGCAGCACCATCGTGGAGAAACAGATGACTTTCGCGTATCTCCTTTTAAAAATCAGACTGTAATGCTCGTTCCAGTAACTGCAGTGATAGTTATTAATTGTGGGTGAGTTATATGACACAAGTGGCGTATTTTAAACGAATCTAGTATCCTTGTCATACTCAGAAGGCGAGCCTACACACCGTGCGAACAGAAAAAGTGATTACGTTACAATTTCCTCTAGTTTGCCTTCTTTTCCTGGGCAGACAGTAGCTACACCCTAAGGAAACGTTTCATGCGACCCATTCTGGAGTCTAAACATCCAAAGAAACACACCACTGCGCAGTTCAGAAAAACACGATTTGAATTTATACACACATTTCCCAAACTGCAGCTTTTAGCAAGCAAATTGCTGTCCATATTTTGTACTACTTCTGTTTCGCATATTGATAGTGAACAAGAGTCTGCTACGAGTAGCATTTTGGATGGATATCTCCATTCTGTCACACATTTAAGTTCATT
Source organism: Mantis religiosa (assembly GCA_030765055.1). Taxonomy (NCBI): domain Eukaryota; kingdom Metazoa; phylum Arthropoda; class Insecta; order Mantodea; family Mantidae; genus Mantis; species Mantis religiosa. The sequence goes on along the minus strand of CM060949.1, from coordinate 214,446,710 downwards.
TACTTTGCAGCCGGAGACAGAAACAGCAATATTTAACAGTGAAGTTAAGGGAGTATCAATCACTATAGTTTGGCTCAGGCTAGTAAGGTAGTGAGAGCGATTTCTCACATAATGCCAATATAAATCTTTTAGCATTGTAGCTACGTCCATCACTCCTGTCTTCTAGTGTCATTAACGTTCTTCGTACTTTCCTAGCAAACTCTTTATTTCTAAAATATACATTTAATTACATTGCAATCACGTTTCATTCAAAACTTGAATGGCCACCACTGTAGCACACGTCACCTGCCTGTTTACCTCCCAGATAGAAGGAAAATGGAAGTGGAGATTGCAGCATTAAAGCATTTCACACTCCAGGTCGTAATCTAGCCGGCCATCCTCTAGAGTAAATAAGTGGAAGACAAATCGAAATGAACTGAACATATATACAGACTGGTGAAGCTTTCACATTTCTATCTACTTCCCAACAAAGGTTAAAGCTGCATCATGACGTACCGCATAACTTTCACCTACCGGTTATTGTCAGGAAAACTAAGAAAGTGCATCTGCCTTTTCAGAGTGTTACCTGAAGCATACCTGGCATTCTATCGGGAACCGATCCGTCAGGAAGCAATACTGCTGTAGTAAAACACAGAGAATATTATTGGTGCTTTTGTGCATCAATCAATAACTATATAGAAGAGTGGTCTGAAAAGTTTCTGACCTACTAATGACACAAGACTTTTTTCAGCAGTTTTTTTATTTTTCAACATAGTCTCCTAACTCTACAGACTTCTCCCAGCGATGCTCCTCATCTCTGTAACCCGTCCAAATAATACTCGGCAAAATAATTGTTCATTTGACGAAAATCTCCGTCCTCCGAGCCCAAATTTTAGATGAGGGATCAAAAAGAATTAGCTTTGGGCCAGATCTGGCACGTAAGGTGGATGGTCAAGCAGTTCAAACCGTAATTTGTGGACTTTCGCCATTGCAACCGCTGAGGTGTAAGACGGTGCGTTGTCTTGGTGAAACAGGATTTTCTTTTTCGGCAAATGTGGCCGTTTTTCCTCAAGTGCTGCCTTCAGCTTGTCAAGTAATGATGTGTAGTATGCTCCTTGATAACTTTTCCTTTTTGAAGACAATCGATTAAATTAACTCCATGAGTATCCCAAGAAACAGTCGCCATCGATTTCCCAGCCGACGAAAACACTATCTTTGCTTTTCTTGGAACCGGTTCCCCCTTTGCGATCCACTGTTTGGACTGTCTTTTTGTTTCGAGCTTATCATATTGTATGCAAGTTTCATCTACAGTAAGTAATCGGCGGCAACACTCGCAAATATGGCGCCTAAACTGCGCCAACAGAGCGTAGGAAATGTTCAATCGAACATGTTTTTGGTATAACGTGAGTAAACGCGGCCCCAACGCGCGGACAGCTTTCTCATGTTTAAATGTTAAATTTAATATGTGACAAACACGTTCTTTCGACACGCTCATAGCCTCTGCTATCTCTCTGACTTTAATTCGGCGGTCGTCGAGCACCATTTGGTGAACTTTGGCGATGTTACCGTCGGTAGTTGCAGTTTGGACGTCCCGAACGTTCATGGTCTCCCAAGTTCTTACAGCAACTTTTAAATTCAGCTGCCCAAAATTTCACTGTGGCAAATGATGCTGCAGATTCCCCATACAGAGAATCCAACTCATCTTTGATTTGCGTAGGCTATTGCCGTTCAAAAACAAATATTATGTGACAACTCGATACTCGATTTTGTCCGTTTTCATAAAAGCACTCACATCAACTCACTCGTACGACCGTTATGTAACAACTGAGCGTTCAAAGTGGCTGAAACTTTGGTGAATAACTGTCAGCAGATGCACAACGAACTTCACTGGCTTTTATTTTCGAGTGCTGTCATCTTCATTTTAAGGTCGGAGACTTTTCAGACCACCCTCGTATATATGGGGCAACTTTTGTAATAATATTATTCTCATATATGTTCAGTTTGGAAAAAAATTGTAAAAGAGGGAACCACACAATTGTGAATTTTTGACGCTGAGAGAGGAAATTTGTATTTAAAATATGTTCACCGTAGAAACAAAATGATTTTAGCAAGTGTAGTAGTTTGAACTTTGCGTAACGATGTACGAGTATTAAACTGTCTTGCTAAAAATATGGTACATCGTAATCACATGACTTTCTCGGTCCATTCACATTTATCACTTTCTCTACAACATCGAGTACTACTCTTCTACTTGAGCCATTGCCAGCTCTTACAATCTGACTTAAGTCTGCTGTATTCCCATTGTATCTGCCAGGAAACATCTGATACAATTTATACAATTGTGTATCGCAATGAATCTGAAGTAGATAGAATATGATTTTGTAACAATAGTAATGTAAAAGAATAAGTAGACAAAGCAATAAATGCAAACAAGAGGCTTCTACTTCACTTACCACTAATCTAAAATGTGCCTGAAGAATGAATACAGACGGTGAACAATGGAAGCTCGGCCGTATTACGTCACCATTCCCTGTACCGTTCGGGAATACAGCAGTTGAGTGCCTTATAGTGGACGGGTTCGAATGAAGTCAAAATGTAAACACCAGCATACGCTCGCAAAGTAGAGGAGAAATGTAAAGCCATAATTATTACGCCAGTGAACGAACTGTACATAATATAGTGTTAAGGGTTCAAACTTTAAGGTGCACAGGAGAAAAACTTCCATCGTCCACATTCAAAAAGGTTTGAACTCGACGAGTTCGGAAAATGTGTTGTAGACAGAACTTTTCTCGAGCTTTCCGAGTAGATGAGAGATATTCCTACAGTACGTAAATTTATGAAAGATCCCTTTTTGAAGGTGGAAGGACACATTCTGCAAAATGCTTGGAAAATTTAGTTTTTTGTTTTTAATTTACGTCCTCCAACATCAAGCCATATCGGACGAAGAATGAAATGGCTGAAATGATTCCCAAATGATTCCGGGGTCCATGGAGCTTAGAGTTACCCGACATTCGTCTATTAGGATAAGGGTAAACCCCGGAAAATGTTATCCAGTAAATTCACCCCGACCGAGATTCGAACTCGGGAGCTCTTGAGCGTGAGGCAGACACGCTACCATCTACGCTACGGGCGCTTGGGAAATCGATTTGGCAAAAGTATACGTCGTGTTACATGCACTGCTGATATTTTGATGGTCATACTGTACTGTACCATTCTCTAAACTGAGTGACCTCCCATAGCAACTGTACTTGTTTGTCAGACAGGTAACATACCAGGTGAGTCAGCTACCCCTATTTACACTTATCTATGAAACCCATAGTTTATAGTCTAATGCGAAAACATTGACCTTTCCAGCCAAAAGCAGTTACTGCAGCTCTGTCCTATTATCCGGTAATATACGACCCATCAACCTTGAACGAGAGATTTCAAATACTGAATACCTACATATATAATGAGGGGTTCATTTACGCCAAACATTGACACAGGCGCAGTGTAGCTAAAGATAATTTGCATACATACGCCACAAAAGGTAAAACAAAGGGTGAACCAGTTTTTGTGCTGAAGACGAAGGATTTGAACCCAACTTGTAGTGACAGAGTAGCAAGGCAACTTCTGAAATACCAACGCTACCTTACGAACTGAGGTTTCTACACGAATATGTAAGTGCAGACCTCAGTCTTCCACCTCAAATCTTTACACCCTTTTTCAGCTTCACAGAGTATTTTGAGCTCTTCTTGGTAGTTTTAAGGCAAATAAAAAACTGCATTCGCCATTACAATTACTGAATAAGTTAGAAACTGTCGTAATTTGTGATGAAGCGAAAACTATCTAATTCTTAGCGCTTTTTGACGTGGCTGTACATTGAAAACAAGTGTTGGTTGAAGATTTAAATCCCATTGGCCCCACTATGTGAGATCTCCCAAACTTATAGTCAACCGATGCACATGATAGGTTCCTTCAGAGGTGTGTTTAAAGGCTTTTGTGAATGTACACTAGCGAATAAAAGTTTCTAAACTCGTCTAAGATTGCTACTGGAGTTCTTTGTGTCTGGGTATGATGTTTTTTCTTTGTGTCTGGGTATGATGTTTTTGGTATCGACATACATAGTAATTGCTTTCTGTCCCATACAACACTTATGAGTTATCCATCATTTCTTTATATACAGCTCTGCAAATCATCCAATAGAAGGCATTCAAGAAGGGCATAAGTCACAAATGTCACCTGGCATATTGCATTAATTAAAAATAAGTAGGATCCGGTGACTCACGTGGTATAAAGAGAAATAATTCACTCTACCCAAAATATTATACCAGGAATACATATTTTAAATCCTTCTGAACTGAAATTTGCAGTATTTCTTTAAAAAAATGTCTGTATATGTCGTAATTTTTTGGAGGGGGGCTGCTCTCTGTGAGTAGCATAAACATAAAAGTGCCATAGATGGGATACTAAAAAAAATCCTTAGGGAAATTTTCGACATTCTTTATTTCTTCACCTGTGTGTCTTTATTAACGTGAACCAGATAGAAAAAGAAGCCTTGGAAGAGCTTTTTGATGAAGAATGAGTTGAAAATGTAATGTAAATAGCACAATACATTTTTCTTTTTATTCTTAAGCATTGCAGGTCAAATTTCACAGACGTGTTACATTAATAAAGTAGTGGATAGATGTTGATTGCGTGCTAGTGGACAGGACACGTGTAACTACAGCATTACATATGGCTAATTGCTTGGTTCTACAACACATCAATTAACTCACCCGCCCCCTTCCCCTGGAGGACTTGAACACGCGCCTTAGGTATCCATTACCACGATTATCACTCAGATTCCCTCATAATGGACTGTAGCCAATTTAACACTTAGTTTTCCGCACCCCATGGTGTTAGGTTGTTTTCACCCCCCTACCCTCTACAGAAACTTTAGCAAAACAAGTTGCTCTTGAGTTTCGCTGTTGGGTCCCAACGGTGGCGGTCATCGCCTAACCAATTTGGGCTGCCTTTAACAGACCTTGGAGAATTCACAGCCATCACTGCACAAGAGGAAACAGTTTCAAACACTTTGTCCAGTTCAACAACAATAATGGACGACAGAATTGGGTCTCTACGTGACCTGGAGCTCCTCATCTCCATTCATGACACCACAAGGGAGAGCTTTCACTGAAAACAAGCATTTTGACATATCCTGAAACCGTAAAAAGCTTTTGTAAAGAATGGACTGTTAGCGTCCGTCTACTTCACCATCTCAGTGTGTTTTTTTTCTTTTTTAATTAACGTCCTACAACGTTAATATCCCACAACGATTTAAATGATGTTCAAATGAGCCCAGTGCACAAAGAGCTTAGAGTTACCAGATATTCATCTTTCAGAATAAGGGAAATCCCCGGAAAAGCCTTGTCCAAATGACCCATTCTGATAGAGATTTGAACTCGGAGCCCTTGAACGTGAAATAGGCACGCTAACACCTACGACTCAGAGGCGGGCTCACTACTTGTAAACAAATTAACTTAAAAACGTGAAGACATGTAAGTTTTCCATCTTCTAAGGATTCCACATGCAGATTTTAAAGAAATGTATATGCCACAAACACTCTTTACAGAGAAAAGTTTTCGAAAATTTCCATTCCCCCCCCCCCCCAAAAAAAATGCCTGTACGAATTTTTATTATAATATATGTTTAAAATATTTTTCATGAGAATGAAAATGCACAGGTTAAATTTTCTAGGAATAGTCACTGAAGTCCTCTTCATTCACAATGTCTTTTGTAAGTCTTAAACGGTAAGAACCCACCTCGGTAGCGTAGATGGTAGCGTGTCTGCCTCACGTTCAAGAGGTCCCGAGTTCGAATCTCGTAAGGGTGAGTTCCTGGACGAGGTTTTTCCGGGGTTTTCCATTATCCTTAAAGACGAATGTCGGGTAACTCTAAGCTCCATGGACCGCGGACGCATTGAGCATCATTTCACCCATTTCATTCATCGTCCGATATGACTAAATGTTGGAGGACACAAACTAGAACAAAAAAAGCCGTAAAATATAGACCAAATGTTATTACAATAAGAATGTAAAACTGGTCAAAAATATAAGTTGAATCAAATAATCTTTTCTTTACCATTAACCATTTCCGAGATAATCCTTGTTATTCATTTTAAAATATGTATATTTTTCATAATTGTGAAGACTTTTTATGCAAAGAAACTAAACTTTCAAAACCATCACATAGTGATCAGCTTTTAAAATATTTGACTATCATTTAAAGGTCACTGAATAATCCTGTACACTTACAAGGAAATATGAAATAAGATAATTCATACAAATATTTATCTTGTTTAACATGAAGTAAATGGAATGAATTAAGAATAACTAAACACTATAGCAACATAACTTCATTATTATACTGCTTAGAATCCTTTGCGACCGGTTTCATTTTCAACCTGTCAACTGACACTGACTGGCTGAATTTGGCCACTCCTCGCCATCTTACTGCTAATGTCTTCAAACTCACGGCTAACATGCACTAGATGCTGTTATTTTTCATTGTTATCAGCTTACATGATTTATCGCTAATGGCGCCAAATGCAGGCAGTGTTACCGCCAATTATTGAAGAACCCATGTATTTGCATACACATTTTTGTTAGTTTACAGGGGAGTGTTTGATTTTGTATTCCCTTTAGGGGAAAGTAGTAGAATGGCGCTTAGTGAACAATGGCGCTCATGTAATATTCTTGAGACACAATGATTCTAGCAGATACTGCATACCACTGACATCTAGTGGGCAGTCGGGGTAACGCACAGGAGTATTGTGGCCGTGGGGCAGTGTATGCAGGTTTATTGAGAAAAAGTTTGTTTTGTGTAAATTTTTTAGTGCAGATCCATCAAGATCACCACAAGGTAACACTGAATAGATTTCTAAACAAGTTTTACAAAGTACATAAGTTGAGGGTCCCTATTTATGGCTACCAATTGATTCTTTAGTCGATCGTATGGTGCTGTGTTTGAAGCGTGATTGTCATGATAAATCCCACATGTCGTCGGCGGGTAATGGCATTCAATCCTAAACGCTATTACCCACCAGGCAAACGCCACTGTCCAGTACGTATTTGAATGTTGAATTGTTTTAACCACGGATAACTTAAAGTGATATGGGATTTGTTACTTTCTATTTATCTTACACAAAAATACAAATAAATAGCAGCTCATGGGTTTCGGCACAGTGGATTTGGCCTCTCAACCAGATCGGCTCAGTGATGAAGATTTTATGCCCTCAGAAAACTTACAAATACCGGTAGGCCAACAACCAGAGTATAATAGGTACTTTCTGTTGCGGTCGAAGATCATGAAACATCGCCTAGTGGACTTACTGATCAAGAAACGCCTATATTGGACATGACCTCAACAATAACCAGTTCTACCACCACTGAACCAACAATATCAGAGTGCTCTACTAATTCCTTGTTCTAGTTAGCAGAATCAGGCCTATACCTTCCTCACCAACCACTTCTGTCTCCAGAGATCCAGAAGCGCTCAAAAGCTCTACCAAAATTTCCGCCGCAGATATTTCCCCCCATCCAGGTCCATCAAAAGTTTCCAAGATGGCCACTCGACGACAGCCAAATAAAATGACGTCTCAGATTCTAAAAGCCTCTCCAATGAAGAAACAACTGCAGGAAGCACAAAGATGGCGATCCCAAAAAAAAAGTTGCACAAAAACATTGGAACCAAAAGGGCTGAAAAGAAGAATACCAAGAAACGAAAAACAGAAAGGAAAATCAATTTGCCCGATAGCTCCAGTGACGAAGATTCTATCGACTACGAGTGCTGTTCAATAAAGAATGATCATAATTTTTTTCTTTTGACAACGTACCTTTACTCATCCTTATAATGTTGATGGTCCTCAAAATAGTCTCCCCTGAATGCGATGCAGTTGTCCCAGCGTTTCTGCCAGTCTTCAAAGACATGCTGAAAACAATTTTTGAGACCCTTCAAAATCGCCAACCCAGCCTTCACCACTGCTTCTGATGATGGATAATGCCTCCTACAAAGGCGTTTCATTAAGTTAGGGAATAGAAAACGTCACATGGGGATAAATGCGGACTACAGGTAGGGTAAGGGATATACTTAACCGTGATTTTTGCAAGATATTCAGCAACAACATTGTCAATATGCCAACGCATTTTAGTGGTGTACCATCCAGCCTGCTTCACGGAAATGTGGTCCTTTTGCGCCTGATATGGACTTGCAATGTTTTCAGGACATTCCTGTAGTATTGTCCAGTTACTGATGTGTGTGCAGGTACAACATGCTGATAAACCATTCCATGAATATCAAAGAATAAGATGACCATAACTTTCCCAGCAGAAGCAACCACTTTTGATTTTTGGGTCGTATTTGGTGATTGATATTTCCACACTGAGCTTTGTTGTTTGCTCTCAGGATCAAAATGATGTAGCCAAGTTTCATCAACAGTGAGTACGTTTGAAAGAAACTTCGGATCTTCCTCTAACATCAACTTTAACTGCATGTAACCTCCAATGTAGCTGTAGGCGATACTGAACATGTATGAGCTTACCTGGTTCTCATAGGCGGGAACCAGGAGTACCAGCAATGAAACTACGACCGAAAAAAGTTATGATCATCCTTTATTAAACAGCCGTCGTAGTTAAACATATGTGACGATGACGAACTTGAATATTTGGAACTTGTGTCAAGAGATATATATTTTATTTGTGGAGAATTTGGAGTAACGAACTATGGTTCCATTGTGTCCCCTACTCTGAATGAGCACATGAGGAACTTAGTGGAGCCGACACAGCTGATAATTGTAAATGCGGTTATTGCATAAAAATGTTAAATTGGTTTATTCCGTTTCGAGTGCTATTAACTGCAAATGGCAGGCAATACCGCTCAACCTAACCTTTTATATTTGTTTATTTCCATGGCTTCCTGTTTAAATAAATGTCTTAAGTTTTATTCGTTTCTGGTACCTATTCATATAACTTGCAATTTATTGCTTTAACAATGAATTTTGTTATCATACTTAGGGTTGCTGAATAATTTTTCTTAAGTGAGCGCCATTACCCTACTCACCCCTGTGTAATCTGTCTTATGTTGAGTATTCTAATATAAATGCTATTAAATTGTACACTTCTTTGACGTATTCAATATACAAAGGCCTTTGTGGCTAATAATGGTTTCACTGAACACAATCAGCACAATCTAATTTAATGGTTCAGCATTTTAAGGGATGATTTATAAAAGTTACCAGAAATGACACTGAAATATTTTTACATGAAAAATGTATCGCTTTTTATTCATAAAAATTGTGTGTTCTTAAGACCACACGAGAGAAGTGAAAACTTAAAACACTGTTCATTGTATATTATTAATAAAAATTATTTTCAAAACTTAATGTCGACTCTCATTGTTGCACAAAGAGGCCATTTGCAACCTAAACATTTCATAGCTAAGTGTGCTGGCAAATGAAAATACTCTGAAACAACTGAAGGACGACGGACTTGCGACTGTGCGAAGAAAGTTATACATAAAGGATGTATAAAGGAAGTAAAATCAAATCACGTAATATACTGTTTTACATTTATTTTATTTTTACATTAAAATACATGCTATTTCACAACCATTTTTCATATTTTTTGCCTGCTGATACACATATTTTATTGCATTTTTATTTTAAATAAAAATACAAGTTCATACATATCTTATAACATAATTATGTGATATTAAATTGCTTATTTGCATATTTTTAATATTCGAAAATGTTTGGTTACGTATACATTTTACACATGTTATTGCATATCCGTACACATACTCATTACTCTATATTTTATTACATGTCATATTCATTTCAAATGTTTTGTCCCAATTTATACTGATATTAATACATTTTCAATTGAATTCAAATGTTTTTGTATGATATTTTTTCTCGGATGTTTTGTTTTTAAATTTTTATTTTCCAAACTAAATAATGTATATTTAAGTCTATTTTTGTATAAAAAATCAAATTTATATATCAAATCTTTTGACCCTCGGTCGGTCTTTCAGTTTGTGGAAAAACATAACCTATAAGCTGTAAATGAAGATAAACGCAAAACGTCATTTTAATACGTGATAATTCTATTATTTACGCTTTATTACATTTAATTTATTGATGTTTTACGTCTTACTACTCACAATAAAGAGAAATTGTCAATAAAAAAAACCAGTTCTTAAATGAAACATATCTTTACGAATTCCTAACACTTTTATTTCCAATTAGCACACTCGTTTTATTTTTCGTTATTATGGTTTCAATTATTGAAATACCGAACTTCGGTGATATTATCTGTTCCTTTTAAATATTATTATTGTTTAAAGTGAAATTTGACATGTTGACGACTTGTTAAATAACAGAAGGTTATCTGACCGGATCGGTTACTGGCACTTGAGAGACGTTTGTAAGAACGGCCCCAAGATAATTATATTTTTTAATGAAACTCCTGTAGGGTTTCTGAGTTTTTCATAGTATTTGAAATACGTTAAAACATATATGGATGCGTGTTGTTGATACGCTGTTGAGTGTGGCAGAAAATCTATGGTGTATAGCGGTATGGACAATATAAGACTGAATAACGAATGAGTGTGACGGGGGTTTAGTTCGGATTGAGCCGACTCGAGCCGACTTAACCCGAATGAGTGTCACATATTCCAGCCTGGCGGCTCAGTTTAATTCACTACCCACAGAAAGTGCTAAACGCGACTGAAGAAGCTTTCACTTCAAAAAGGAAAACAAATTTATTAAAATGCGTACATTTTAGATATTTACCTGAGATATAATATTATAAGTTTTCTTGAAAATGGCCTGTATATTGACATACATAAAAGTACAGTACCTATAAGGCTGTTTATTATTGTTTCAAAGAATCAAATCAGTAACAAATATATTTTGTGTTCGGCTAAACCCACAATATTCTACACTTCTGTAGAGTTATATGCGAGTACGAAATGACTTTCTGTGAATAGTCAGAAATCACAGAGCCACTTTTTAATATATTTTTATGTGTTCTTATGGTTTTATACTAGAGGACAGAATGGTGCCACAGCAGCAAACGTAAAAATGAAATTGGACGATAAAAGCGGCGAACATGGAAGCTTTGCCCCAAAGAGCACAATGTATGGCCAAGATGTGATCCCAGCTCTCGAGCACAGCGTCATGTTTCACTGTGTTATAACACTTTATGGGGGCGTGAATATTACACAGAGCTTACTACACTCTTATTAAATGCAATTTATCTGTATCTATACGAATGTTATAAAGAGAGAAAATTGGTTGCTGCACTTCAAACAATCTTGTAACTAACTTTGACACTACTGAATTGGTATTTATAATATAATAAAACCTTAAAATGATTTACAGGTAGTTTACACGTTACACTCAAAATGAAGTACAGTTTATAAAATTAAACACACCCCAAATCCTTTTTGGATCTCCTAAACACAACGTATTTTATTGCATTTTAAGAACAAAAGCACGACACATTTTCTTGAGAAAAATAATAGACACTTATACAGCTCTTACTGTCAACAATGAAAAGATAAAGTTCCCTCAATAAAGGATTTGTATTCAATTGGGAACTTCATACAAAGTAGCCTATGGCTTAGGGTAGTAAAAATAGTTGTTCAAGAGAATAACAATAGCTGCTCTACTCCGCAGAGTATAAAAACAAAAGACGATCACATGTTCCTGCAAGGAATATATAGGGTAGAGCGGAGCTATTGGGCTCACTTAAAATTTATGGTGTTATAAGGCAAATGAAAGAGAATTTTTATGTTAAAAGTAGAGTAGAAAAGTTTTTGTTAATCCCTTAAAGCGTACAGATATCACAAACACATATTTTACTTGCTCTAGTTGTGACCAAATAAAACAGCGAATGTTGCACAGAAACGCAATCTCTCCCGTTAAACACCTTGGAGTGCTTTTGGACTCTCGACTGACATGGCGTGCTCATATCGATTGTCTTATATCACTGGCCTCCGGGCGACTTTCAAAACTCTCCCCTCTGTTGCATCTTTGTTCCAGCCTCGGCCTACAATCCTCATTGTTACTCTGCAAATCACTCGTTCGTCCGCTTATTAAATATGCCTGCCAAGTGCGGGAGGGCCGCACACACATGTCATCTGCGTCGTCTTCAGCTTACACAGAATCGCTTCATGCGCATCGCTACCAACGCTCCATGGTTCATCCATATTCAGCAGCTCCATCACGAACTAGGACTGTTACCTCTTCACGACTACATTCGCAGGATCGCTCGTCGTTTCTTATCCACGCTGCAAGAAGTTCCAGGAGCTGTGCATTACAACATCGGCGTCCGCACACGCCAGCCTTCACGCTTGAAGAGGAGAGAACCACGGACCTGCTTCTGAGTGATACATCTGATTCGAGTGATTCTAGTGCTTGATGTCTGTCTTACATCTCCAATATTGACATAATTTCTCAGAGAGTATTATTGGAGTTCTAAATTAATGTAGTTAGGAGGCGGCCTGTTAGGCTACCCCTGAGTGTTATTGTTCTTTAATATATTGTTCTCTTAGTTTCTGTTCACTCTGATCTGTAAAGCATTGTACTGTTAATGGATCAATAAAAATATAAAAAAAGAAAGGAAATCTCAGAATTGACGGGGCTATACCGTCCGGACCTGGGGCTATTACCGCTCACAGTACTTTGGTATTTTAATTAAATGCATTTGCCACAAATGAAGTTTCTCTTAACAACTGCACCAACGCACACTTCATGAAACCACTAGTCAACATTTCTGTCATTTGATCAAGTGTCCTTTGGTTGCTGATTTCGGAGAATAAAACTTTAACCCACAGGATGCGCATGGTGCATCTTCGTCATCACTGTAATCTATTTGGACTGGAATAAAATCATCAGTTGACTCACTAATCCCACAATTTATTTTTACAATAGGTCTACGCTTTTCTTCTTTTTACTGCGGTATACATCCAAAGCCTCTTGCTGTCAAGTATTTTAACATGGAACCTATATCTTTAAGTGTAGAGTAAGGCCCGCTGCTCCTCACACTTACATCGCCGTTTAATATGCTCGTAAAGTCCGTTTAGTTAACGCGTGTGCCCGTAGGTCTCTGCCTTAAACGAACCCTTATAATCGTTTTACAACCCCCGACCCTCCTTCTCCCAGATCTTTCTGCAAGGTTGCCACCTTTCTCGATACGTCATGGGTATCGTACGAGGTTTCGCCTAAATAAATTATCTTATGTCCATTACTGCGAAACTTCCTTAGTTTTCACACACACACACACACACACACACACACACACACACACACACACACACACACACACACACACACACACACACACACACAAACAAACAAACACACACACATATAATACTGCGAAACTTCCTTAGTTTTGACAAATATATATATATATATCGCCAAGCTATAATTCTCCATAATAACCCTTATCTTATTCAAAGTGCGGTATTTGAAACCCAGCTCCTTTAGGAGGCCGCGCAAAGTGAAGCGCCCATAAGGAAAATCACAAATTTCTTGAAAATGTGCAACCAATTCCTCTAAGGTGGGTGCTCTCCCTTTTGCATAGAATCTATAAATTTCTCGACAAATTAAATCGCTTGTGAAATTATCTACTTTAGAGAAATGTTTCCTTTTGTTTTCAAACTTGATCGGCGTCTTTGGTATTCCCTTCGTCACAATATTTCTTACTGTATTTCTGTGAATACCCAGAATTTATCATCAGGTTCATTGCACGACCCTTGACCAAGGTTATTTGTCAGTACATATTTATATGTGTTCAAAACAAGCGCTTGAATTTGCTTAGAAACAGTTCCCGTTATAACTTTGTTTTTGAGGCTTTTCCAGTAATATAACTCGGCCCAGTTATTCACACTATTGTCTTCACTTTGATTATTTTCACGTGACTGAAAGTTATCTACTACTTCATTTGCATTTACCACTGTATTTCCCTCCCACGGTCTCCACATCGTGACACACAACGAATTTCTGCACGTAATGAAACAGATCAACTGGAAGTTGGAACTTTGGCAACTGAGACTCCATGTGGAGTAGACATGCGACTGTCATTTCCAGAAAATTAGGGTTGATATTGGTCCTCAACGAAAGTGCTCCATTTCTGAAGTGTGGAGATAGATTTATGACGGTCATTAGTGGGCGGGAGGGTAGTTTCCTTTGAGCGGCAAACTGCACTCCCGTTCACTAGACAGACTTTAACAGAAAGAGCAATGTCGACTCGTCCTTTTTTATATGTGTGTACCAACTGAAGTGATCAAATAAAATTCAGTAATAGTTGTATAAGAAATAATTACGTTAAGAGTACAAAAATACCTATATTATAACCGGGAGAATAACCTCTCTTTGCTTGGGCAGAATAGCCACAAAAGTTGAACTTTTGAAATTGCGCACCATGTGAGATCTATGATAAAAGAAACGCGCCATCTGCTATGCATGGACGTCACCCAAACCATAACCTACACTCACACTGATTTTCAATCAAAAAGCTCTCTATCTGCAGATAGAGATAGACCCTACGTTACAAACGGTATTTCTTATTCAAGGCAAGTAACGCAACATAAGTCACTTACCTTATAATCTTCTTCTGCTAATCCTGTTAAAACAGCCGCCTACAACCTCAAGTTAATTCATAGAAATGTCGCACAAACACCAAGCTTGACAATGAACTGGCAGGCAAGTCATCGCTACGCATGATTGTTGGGCAGTAAACCAATTTGCTTATTTCGGTCGGAATAGACCCGTGAGAGGAATAACCCCGCCCTACCCTAAGTACCTAGAAGGCCATGATGAAAATGCCTTAAAAAATAGAAGACTGTTTTTCTTCAAATACTTTGTTATAAATACTACAAAAGTGTATGTAATGAAACTGTGTGAAACCTTTTAAATAACTGTTATTCCAATTCTATAGATGAATGTATAGAAGTTACTGGAAATCGAGACCTTTTAATGTAAAAATGTTTGGTCTTATTTCGTTTATATTTATATCGCATTCAAGTTTGTGTCAGGACATGCTAAATAATTGTCTAAATGCGTAAAATTGCCAATATTATATGATTTATCAATTATAAATGTTTCAAAGTGTTGACTACTTTTTTAAATACTCCTTTAACTGCAATGGTCATATCGGCGGCCGTTCTCCTTTGAAACATATCGAAGGTGTTAACTCGTATTCGTTGGGTTTTAATCATTAGATCACGTACACATTTATACCCCGCCTTAAACTACAATGGTCATATCAGCGGCCGTTCTCCTTTGGAACATATCGAAGGTGTTAACTCTTATTCGTTGGGTTTTAATCATTAGATCACGTACACATTTATACCCCGCGTTTAACTACAATGGTCATATCAGCAGGAGTTCTCCTTTGGAACATATCGAAAGTGTTAACTCGCATTCGTTGGGTTTTAATCATTAGATCACGTACACATTTATACCACACCCTTAACTGCAATGGTTATATCAGCGGCCGTTCTCCTTTGGAACATATCGAAGGTGTTAACTCGTATTCGTTGGGTTTTAATCATTAGATCACGTACACATTTATACCCCGCCTTTAACTGCAATGGTCATATCGCCGGCCGTTCTCTTTTGGAACATATCGAAGGTGTTTACTCCTATTCGTTGGGTTTTAATCATTAGATCACGTACACATTTATACCCCGCGTTTAACTACAATGGTCATATCAGCAGGAGTTCTCCTTTGGAACATATCGAAAGTGTTAACTCGCATTCGTTGGGTTTTAATCATTAGATCACGTATACATCTATACCCCGCCTTTAACTCCAATGGTCACATCGGCGGCCGTTCTCCTTTGGAACATATCGAAGGTGTTAACTCGTATTCATTTGGTTTTAATCATTAGATCACGTATACATCTATACCCCGCCTTTAAATCCAATGGTCATATCGGCGGCCGTTCTCCTTTGGAGCATATCGAAGGTGTTAACTCGTATTCGTTTGGTTTTAATCATTAGATCACGTATACATCTATACCCCGCCTTTAACTCCAATGGTCGTATCGGCGGCCGTTCTCCTTTGGAACATATCGAAGGTGTTAACTCGTATTCGTTTGGTTTTAATCATTAGATCACGGAGGTCCGAAGCTACAGGGTAACAACCATGCCAGCGCGCAGCCAGCACCACAAAAAATCACCTTAGATTCCCTTGCGGTGACGTGCAGACCTTGTAAAGCCAGAGGTGGTCCGGGGCTACAGGGTTACCACGTATTGAGAATAAACAGGATAAATTAATTCTGGATGGGACGAACAAGTAAGTTCCACATCTAGGAATGCATGGAAGGCATTACATTTCGTAATGAGAATATTGAAAAAGTGGAGCGCTAGGTCCAGGGAAATTGCCTACAAGGCCTTAGTGCGGCCGGTTATGGAATATGGAGTAGCATGCTGGGACCCGTATAGAGCTAACCAAATCGATCCATTAGAAAAAGTACAGAAGAGGGCAATAAAATTCATAAAAAGAGGCAAGTATTTTGGGCCTATAAAAGGAGATGAGACTAAATGGGAGTAATTAAGAATTAGGCGTAAAAAACATAGGTTGGTAGCATTATTCAAAGCTAATGCTGGTGTAAAGGCATGGGTGGACGTTAGTGTAAGGTTAGATAATCCGGATTATTATGGACGAAACGATCATAGGTATAAAATTAAGGGTAGAAGATACAGAACCGACGTAGGAAAATTTTCTTTTGTTAATAGAACCATTGAAGAATGGAATGAATTGCCTGCAGCAGTCTTTCTGGGCTGTCCCCTGTCGCTGAAGAAATTTAGAAAAAATCTAGATGGTTTATAGTTTAACTTTTAAATTATAATGGTATATGTATGGAACATATCGAAGATACTAACTCGTATTCGTTGGGTTTTAATCATTAGATCACTTACACATTCGCATTCTCATTCATACTTCCAGACTCTGGGGAAGATGGGGAATTATCTTGGTCAGAGAAAAATCCCCAAGCCCACCGCACGAAGCGAACCCAGGTCTCCTAGTATGGCATGCAGGTGCTCTACCGACTGAACTACGGGGCCAGCCTGCTCAATACTTAGTCATTCTTTCGAAGTACTATCGATTTTCAATTGTTTCTTGCGATGCCATGCCAGCGTGACATAGAGCATACAATTGAAAAACATTTGACAATCGTTATTTGCCAACCATCTATAACTGAAAGATATATCTCGATTTAAACCAAGTATATTGAAAAATGAATTTTTTATGTATGTACTCAAAGTATAGGATGTTTTGAGGATATACCACCTAAAGTGTTTTGTCAGTTTTAAGTTTGGGGAACTATTTATTAGGTTTAATAACATTTGTATGAATATTTAATATACTAATATGAACGTATTGATACCCAGGATGTTGTATTCAGTGAAGCAAAGAACATCGTTGTTATCTTAGTACCCTGGAAGAAAAGAATTCGTGAATTATAGAACCAGCCAATGTCAGATAGATAGCATTTTGCTTAATCCAGCCTTACATCAGAGCCGAGATTTAACCCCGAGAGGAAGGTTTAATCTTGGGATTATCTTTGAGCTGAAAATGAAAAACTTAGCAAAGAACAGGTCATTAAAGAACAAAGTAAAATCCAGTTGCGGCTTTGCTCGTCTCCTTTATACTCGTTCCTTCTTAAGGAAAGACAGGGAATTTGTGAAAGTGTAAGATCAATTATCTGATATTACCTGACGATTAGATGAAATTGGAAATTTTGATGAGATGTTTTCAGGAAAAGAAATATTGCAAGTAGTTATTATCAACCTAAGTTGACGAAAACCTGTCGAAAAAGTCTTTACCAGCTGCTACAGTGTGACCTATAGGAGCTTCATCACACGTTTTGTATGGATGAGCGTAAAGTTAGGTTGACTAAAGTTAAGTTCACTAATGAATAGACTATTTGAAGTAAGTTGCCAACTGTTTGAAGATGCAGGGTCAGTATTTAATCTTAAACTACTGGATATCTTTTCTTCGATTAATTTCTGTTATAGTTATTTCAGGTTTGTCAGCTTTTAGTAATTTTACTTAGTATTATGTGTAAAAATTTAAGGCTGTCTGAAAATAAAATGGCACTGTCAGGTCCTTGAAGTTTCCCTTTGGTCCTGGGTAAAGATGTTTTGCCGTGGTTTGGAAAAATTTCTCACCGAAAAAATTATATAAAGGTGTGATAAAAAAGAGAACTTTTTTAAAATTCGTGGTCTTTGTACATTCGATTTTCAAAAGTATCTTTCATCTTGTTGCTGCACATGTTCCTATATATAAATAAATAAAATCGAGGGATGTTCAATAAAGAATTGTCACAATTTTTTTTTGACAACTTACCTTCACTCATCCTCATAATTTTGATGGTCCTTCTCAAAATAGTCCCCCCTGAATGCGATGTACTTGTCCCAGCGTTTCTGCCGGTCTTTAAAGATATGCCTGAATACATTTTCTCACAGATCCTTCAAAATCGCCTCCGCAGCCCTCACCACTGCTTCTGGTGATGGATAATGCCTCCCACGAAGGAGTTTCTTCTAGTTAGGGAATAGAAAAAAGTCACATGTGGCTAAATTTGGTCTATAGGGAGGGTGAGAGATGCACTTCATGTTGATTGTTGCAAGATATTCAGCAACACATCGGCAATTTCCAGGCGCGCATTATCCTGGTCCAGCATCCATCCTACTTCACGGAAATGTGGTCTTTTGCGACTGATATGACTTGTAATGTTTTCAGGACATCCGTGTAGTATTGTCCAGTAACTGATGTGTGTGGAGGTACAACATGTTGATTAACCATTCCATGAACATCAAAGAATGAGACGATCATAACTTTCTCAGCAGAAGCAACCACTTTTGCTTTTTGGGGGGTTGGTGATGAAGGAGAATTCCACACTGAGCTTTGGTGTTTGCTCTCAGGATCAAAATGATGTAGCCAAGTTCCATTAGTAGTGATTACGTTTGATAGAGACTCCGGATCTTCCTCTAACATCAACTTTAACTGCATGTTACCTCCATTGCAGCTGTAGGCGATACTTAACATGTCTGAACTTGCCTGGTTCTCACAGGCGGGAACCAGGAGCACCAACAATGAAACTACTACGGTGTGTTTGTTTCACATTAAGCTAACAGAATAAAAATTATTATCATTGCTTATTCAACAGCCTTCTCATATGTATAATTATCTTTAATTTATTCTCGAAAATGGAATAAAGGAATAAAGTACAGCACCGCATTTGAAATGTTCCCTATAGGTTTTGGTGAAACTGATGGAGTAAAAGAAGAGTTTACGAGTTTTCTTCAACGAGAAAACGTTGAAGACGATGTCCGCTCTGGACATTCTCGCACATCAATTATTGACGACAATGTGGAAGAAGAAAGGAAAGTGGTTCTGGGAAATCAGAGAGGTAACCATTGGTAAAAATTTCATCACGATAATGCTCCCGCTGGCTCTCAGTGACCGTGATTTTTAGGAATAAACACAATCGTGATTATCTCTGCCACCGTAGTCGCTGTACATGAGCCCCTGCAAATTCTTTCTCTTCACGAGGCTGATTAGAACCATGAGAGGATATGGTTTTGCAGCATTGTTCAGATAAAAGCAGAAATTCTGAAGGAAATTAGCTCTATAAGAAAAGCGAGTTCCAGAATATCTTCCTTAGTTTAAAAAGGCTTTCATATATGTATTATGTTCTTATGGGGATTTCTTTGATGGGGAGAAACTTTATACGGAAGAATAGACATATTGAAGAAAAAAGAAAATGCCGTAGTTGTTTTATCACACTCAGCAATATATTTGGATCATATTGTTATAACTATACTATTGATGTTTCCTACAATGCGATCTCTATTTCATTAGACCACAACTTTTGAATTAGTAATAGGACACACGTGCAACTTTGGGAGACTATACACACAATTGCAAGCTTACATTACACTATCTACATCTCAGAGAAAATGTAGGAAATGTGCTGCACGTCTGCACTCGTCTCACCATATTTTCTGAAGTTTTACGGAGATGATATGAAATTGAGAGATGGTTATTTCGAGCAAGATGGAGCAACGTGCCATACATCTAATGGGACCATGGAACTTGTAACCATTTTCTTTGATAATCCAATAATCTCAAAAGATCTGTGAGCCCCAGATCCCCTGACCTAACCTCACCGATTTTTTTCTTATTGGGGTATCTAAAAAATGGAGTGTATAATTCAGTTAACTTGAGGTGGCAGCTGAGTAAAGATGCACACTAAAATACGGGGGCTGTGCAATAAAGAATGATCACAATTAACTTTTGACAACATACCTCTAATCATCCTAATAATTTTGATGGTCTTCTCAAAATAGTCTCCCCTGAATGCGATGCACTTGTCCCAGCCTTTCTGTCATTTTTAAGGACATGCTGGAAACCATTTTTTAAAAGATCCTTCAAAATCGCCTCCGCAACCTTCACCACTGCTTCTGATAATGGATAATGCCTCGCACGAAGGCGTTTTTTCAAGTTAATGAATAGAAAAATGTCACACGGGGCTAAATCTGGACTATAGGGAAATTAAGGAATGCCCTGCACGTTGATTTTTGCAAGATATTCAGCAATAACATTGGCAATATGTGGCCGCGCATTGTTGTGGTGCAGCATTCAGCCTGCTTCCCGTAAATGTGGTCTTGTGCGCCTGATATCGGCTTGCAATGCTTTCAGGATATCCCTGTAGTATTGTCCAGTTACTGATATTTGTGCAGGTACAACATGCTCTTAAACCATTCCATGAATATCAAAGAATGAGATGACCATAACCTTCCCAGTAGAAGCAACCACAATTGTTCTTTTGAGGGTTGGTGATGAAGGAGATGTCCACACTGAGCTTTGCTGTTAGCTATCAGGATCAAAATGATGTAGCCAAGTTTCATCATAAGAGATTACGTTTGAAATAAACTCCGGATCTTCCTCTAACATCAACTTTAACTGTATGCAGACGTGCATGCGAATGTTCTTTTGTTTGGGAATCAACAGTCTTGGAACCCATCGCGTACAAACACGTCTCATGTGTAATGTTTCTGTCACCAACGTGTGGGTGGCACCCAATGAAATGTTCAGTATTTCAGAAAGGGATCTTAAGGATCTTAAGATCCTGTCTCACAATGGCAGCAGCAGTGTTGATGTTTTCTTCTGTAAGAGCTGTAACTGAAGCACCGGGTCCACCTTCCTTTGAAGTTGACTGTCTCCCCTCTTTAAACATCTTAAACCACCTTTGAGCTGTGCTGTAGGGAATAACAGACTCTCCATAGGCCTCCTGTAATATTGTATAGGCCTCAACTGGAGATTTGTTGAAACGAAAGCAGAGTTTCAATTCATATTGTTCTTCGTGTGTTACATCCATTGCAGCGGTAGGCGATACTGAACATGTCTGAACTTGTCTGTTTCTCACAGACGGGAACTAGAAGTACCAACATTGAAAGTATTACAGCGTGTTTGTTGCACATTAAGCTAACAGAATATAATTAGATTCAATTTTAGTGCGAAAAATTATGACCGCAAAAATTGTGATCAGTTTTATGGAAAAGCCCGAGTATATTTGTATTATATTGTTATAACTATATTGTTGATGTTTTCTATAGTGTGATCCATATAAACCTGAACCATTTTAGCAGAACTTAACTTTTGGACCAAATAGGGCACACGTGCAACTTTGGGAGAATATAGTACACAATTGGGAGATTTTATTACGCTATTTACATCTCAGAGAAAATGTTGGAAGTGTCCTCCACCAGCATCTCTACATGTTTGTACTCGTCTCACCATATTCTCTGAACTTTTGAGGAGATGATGTCAAAATGAGGGAAGGTTATTTACAGAAATATGGAGCAACGTGTCATACATCTAATGGCACCATGGAACTTGTAACCAGTTTCTGATAATCGAATAATCTCAAAAGGTCTGTGGGCTTCCCAGATCCCCTAACCTAACCTCACTGTATTTTTTCTTGTAGGGATATCTAAAATTTGAATGTACAAGAATAGGCTATGGACAATTGATGTTCTCAAGGAATCCATTCGAACCGAAATAAGTAACATTTGGAGGATAGTCTCCTTAAAAAATCAGAGAATATGGTGAGACGAGTACAAACATGTATAGATTCTGGAGGAGAACACTTCCAACATTTTCTCTGAGATGTATATATTGTAATGTAATCTCCCAATTGTATATTATATACAGGTTGATATGGATCCTACCAATATCTGAAAACATAGGAATGCTTTAAATTAATATTTTGTCAACATTTTACTTTGTTGTCTTTTGTCCCTGCTTAGAATTTGTTCCAAGAGCTAAATGAAGTCTTTTTAGGTAATTAGGGAACCAGTGGCTTCACAAACGTAACAAAATTGTTGCAGCAGATCGTAGTCGTTGACCTGGTTCCTTGCTAATCCGTTCTCAGTCACGACACAACCTGGGTCCTGTTCAAATCCGTAATCTTGCTAACGTGAAGGAGCGCCTACTCCAGTAAGCAAGCTCTGGTCACGCTCGACGCTGGTTAATTTCACAGTTGTAGACTTTGCAATTCCAAAGGGATGCAGATAACCAACCGCGTTTTCTAGAAATGTTCCTAGCCCTTACATAGTTGGCTGGGCATGAAGTTGCCATGGCTTAACTCTGTGCAAGGCAATTCAAGAAGCGTTTACCGAGATAGGAAACTGTTAACGTCAAGTACTGGGATTTAACAACGTTATTACAAAATACAAAACAATAAACAGAGATCAGCGAACCTGGACTATGTGCACTTAGTTTTTTTTCCAGAGGAACTGTAGAATTAGCCGGATTTACCCAAAGCGGGAGATATCTGCAAGGACTGGTTTTAGAAAAGAAATCGCTATTTTAAGTAAAGGCAACTCTCTGCTCTATATTATTTGTGATTTAAGTACAAAACGTTCATTCTTGTTTATGTTTCATACTTCCCCAAACACGTTTATCACATACGACGGGGTGTCTTAAAGATTTAATTATCTCCTTTTAAAAATGTGATAGGGAGTTTGTGTTGATATGTACTTGTTAGTCGCTGTCTACGTAGTCCCCATACAAATTTACACATTTTTCCCCAGCGTTTCTTGACCTTCCGAATACCTTGATTATAGAAATCTGCAGAATTCGCTTTAAACCACACTTCCACTTCATTACTGACGTCATTTGTTGTCAAACTGGCGATGACGCAACGGATTCTTCATTTCCGGCAACAAGAAAGTAACTTGTTGCGAGATCGGGCGAATAAGGCGGATGCTGTAAGTCACATTCCCTTGTTTTGTCAACTGCAGCATGAGATGAATGAGCTGATGCATTGTCAGGCAGAAGATGAACTCTTTGGAGAGCATACCGTGTCGTGTCTTAATCAGAGCTGCTCGTAACTAGTCCAGAAGATTGCAGTAGCATACGCCAGTGATGTTTTGACCCTTGGCAAGATAATCTGCAAGTATGACTCCATGACAGTCCCAGTAAACTGAAAGTATGACCTTCCAAGCTGACTTTTGCAACTTTGCCTTTTTAGAAGCAGAGGAATCGGGATGCTTCCATTCCTTGCTCATGGTTTTTGTCTCTGGATCATACTGATAGTTCCATGATCCATCCATTGTTACCAGACAAACAAAAAAGCCATCTTCATTCTGTTCCAAAACATCAGCATCTGTCTTGAAAGGTCACGCCATGTTTGCTTTTAGAAATGGGTTAACAAACGTGGAGCCCACCATGCAGACACCTTAGACACGTGCAGTTCGTCTTTAATAATTTTCCACGCACTAACATAACTAAGATGTGCCTCATTCGTGATCATTTGGATGGTTTCTCGTCTGTCTTCCAGTATTAAACAGTCCACTTTCTTCACTGTGACAGCTGACGGTCTACCAGCTCTTGGCCCATCTGTCAGGGACATGTGACCAGTTTGACAATTCCTTTTCTACCTCACAATAGTGTCATACGTTGGGCAATCATTTACATAAACAGTCATCAACTTATCATGGATTTCCCAGGCAGTTTTACCCTTCAAATACAGGAACTTGATCACACTAAGAGCCTCAATTTTCACCATCTTACACCTGAGTCAATTCTGGTACTCACTGTTAAAACAGAAGGACTCAAATCACTGAATGTACCCACATTATGTCCCGGGAGATCAATGATGACACTGACAAATTTTCATCACTCTGGGTGATAACTAAAATTATACTACGGCAACTCGAAAAACTGAATTTCCTGATCTTGTGTCATGAAATTACCATCTGCTTAGATATGTAGTCAATTTTCTACGTGAAAGAAACACTTTAAATTGGTATAAAAATTATTTGCATCAAATATTACAAACTTTGACTGTTTTGAGATAGCAGACCTCGTTAAAAAGTGCCTTACGTTTATAGAAAATGGCCTTTACCTTGAAGTTCAGAATATTTCCTTGTAACAACACATTTGGACAGCAAAAGCGTTGCTAGAAAGGCAATATTGCTTATGAGACATTAGCCTATGAAAAGCTACTTCTGTGAGTAGGCATGTAGCAAACGAAATGGCAATAACAAGTGAAGGTGTTTGAAAAGCCGGCTCTAAGGCATGTGCCGATATTCACATCCACTTTTGAAAGTAATAGAGATTTAACGGGAAGCAGCTTTTGTTCAGCTCTGGCGCTGGAACTTGAATGGCTGCTTCTAACTACTTCTTGGCAGCTGGGGCCATTTTCTTCACAATCACCGCCTTGCTCAAGAGCGGCTCGATATTAGGAAAGCTTGCGTGGCTTATTTATGCGCGCCAGGTACAAAACTTAATCTCTTAAGGCTAATTTATAGCAGCGGAAAATGTGACAATCGCCTTAGCTGGAGAAAGAAAATATATGCATTGTTTAGTTTGGCAATATTTTTACTTCCTCTGCAACGTAAGTATAGCAGTTTTCATGACATGAACACACAATAGGCTCTTTGGAATAATCAAGTGTGCCTTGCCAAATGTGTATTTTCAAAGACAACCAATATAAAATGGGAACATATATTTAGGTAATAAATGTGTTGAAAAACAGGATACTATACACAAAAGATCTAACAGATACATATTTACACAAATTTTAAAGAAAAAATCTTAAAATTTTACGAAAACTGTTTTTAACATCTTCTTTCCACAAAACGTGGAATTGAACCAAAAAAATATTGCAACGAAAATGCCTGGATTATTTTCTTGTTTTCATACGCCACTTTGGTATTTATATACCTTCCACTAATGTGGAAGGACTTTGTGCCTGGAGGGTGACTTTGTGCCATCCATGCGCTTAATAAGAAAGCAGTGACGAATGGTAAGAGGGCTGTGCAATAAAGAAAGATCACAACGTACCTTTACTCATCCTCATAATTTTGATGGTCATTCTCAAAATAGCCTCCCATGAATGCGATGCACTTGTCCCAGCGTTTCTACCAGTCTTTAAAGACATGCTGGAAACTATTTTCTGACATATCCTTCAAAATCGCGTCCGCAGCCTCACCAATGCTTCTGATGATGGATAATGTCTCCCACGAAGGCGTTTCTTCAAGATAGGGAATAGAAAAATGTCACATGGGGCTAAATCCGGACTATAGGGAGGGTGAGGAATGCACTTCACGTTGATTTTTGCAGGATAGTCAGCAGCAACATTGGCAAAATGCGGCCGCGCATTATCCCGATGCAGCATCCAGCCTGCTTCACGGAAAATATGATCTTTTGCTCCTGATATGGACTTGCAATGTTTTCAGGACATCTCTGTAGTATTGTCCAGTTACTGATGTGTGTGCAGGTACAACATGCTGACAAACCATTCCATGAATATCAAAGAATAAGATGATCATACCTTTCCCAGCAGAAGCAACCAATTTTGCTTTTTTGGGGGGTTGGAGATGAAGGAGATTTCCACACTGAGCTTTGCTGTTTGCTCTCAGGATCAAAATGATGTACCCAAGTTTCATCAGCAGTGATTACGTTTGAAAGAAATTCCGGATCTCCCTCTAACGTCAACTTTAACTGCATGCAGGCCTGCATGCGAATATCGTTTTGCTCGGGAATCAACGGTCTTGGAACCCATCGCGAACAAACACGACTCATGTGTAATGTTTCTGTCACCAACGTGTGGGGGCACCCAATGAAATGTTCAGTATTTCAGAAAGTGATCTTAGGTAATTCATCGATCCTCTCTCACAATGGCAGCAGCAGTGTATATGTTTTCTTCCGTATGAGCAGTAACTGGCGCACCGGGTCCACCTTCCTTTGAAATTGATTGTATCCCCTCTTTAAACATTTTAAACCACCTTCGAGCTGTACTGTAGGGAAGAACGGACTCTCCATAGGCCTCCTGTAATGTTGTATAGGCCTCAACTGAAGATTTGTTGAGACGAAAGCAGAATTACATATTGTTCCTCGCATGTTACCTCCATTGCAGTGGTAGGCGATACTGAACATGTCTGAACTTGCCTGGTTCTCACAGGCGGGAACCAGGCCTACCAAAACTGAAACTACTACGGCGTGTTTGCTTTACATTAAGCTAACAGAATATAATAATATTGAATTTTAGTGCGAAAAATTATGATCGTAAAAAAATTATGATCATCTGTATTGAACAGGCCTCGTATTTGAAATGTCGTAAGGCTATGGAAATACTCTTATAGAGCAGCTCTGATTAAGAAACGACGTGGTATACTCTCCAAAGGTGTTCGTCTTCTGTCTGAAAATGCATAAGCTAATTCATCTCAATTTGCAGTTGACAAAACAAGGGAATGTGTCTTTGAGACCTTACAGTATCCTTACGAGCACATATCAACACAAACTATCTCATTTTTGAAATTTTAATAATTAAAATTTCAACACACCACTTCGTAAGACTTATTAGTACTTTCTGCCCCCACCGGAAAGCAAGGTAGAGGTATATGTGACCTAATCATCTTTGCTGTGTTTATGATCACCCTCCGGATGGATATGAATGCCAGTTTCATGTAAGATACAGAGTGTTTTCTCATATCTCACCCATTTATAACACTTATCACTGCAGTTACTGAAACGAGCTTTATACTCGGTAGCATGGGCGACTCATGTGAACTCTCATACACATATCGTGGTAAACAGATCCACTTTAAGTATCGCGCAATTGTTCCTTAATGGTTGTACAGCCATAGAACAGT
The DNA here is from genome assembly GCA_030765055.1 of Mantis religiosa. Lineage (NCBI taxonomy): Eukaryota > Metazoa > Arthropoda > Insecta > Mantodea > Mantidae > Mantis > Mantis religiosa. Next base: position 214,419,526 of record CM060949.1, on the reverse strand, counting down.
CAGCGAACAAAAGCTATCCTTTTTTCTGTTCTATCTCTTTGCAACTGCTATACCCTGCGAACTTACCAGTCTTGTTACTTAACTCAATATGCCTTGTGAATCTTCCACCTCCCTGCCCCACCCCCCTCCAGGGTACAATTTACTGTAAAGTACCGTAACAGTCAAACGTTCCAAAAAGAAATGAATACTGAAAGTTATGTTAAATGGTTACGCACAATGTTAATTCCAAATTTACCCCTTCACTCTGTATTAGCAATAGATAATGCCTCCTACCATAATACACAAGTAGACAAGCATCTAACGTCAAGTTCTTTATGAAAATATATGCTTTCTTGTTTACAAAATCACAATATACCGTTTGATGAAAATAGCATCAAAACAAAGCTGTAAGATATAATTGTAGCCTATAAGCCGACTCAAAACAACTTATGGATTGATCAAATACTATCAGAATATAACCATGCAATCTTAAGGCTTCCTCCGTAACTCCCAGATCTGAATCCTGTTGAACTAATATCGGCAGATGTCAAACAATGGATTAAAATGAAAGACGAAATGTTGTGTGGCCATGATTTGAATAAAGTGGAAAAATGGAATGGGAAAATGTATGTCATTATGTGGATGAAATAAAACAGGAGCATTGAAAGAATTATAATTGTAGACAATGGGATTGAAACCGTGACGAGAATAACAGTGATAATGATTCAAGGAACGAAGATAAATCAGGCTTAGAAGAATTAAAATATGAATAAAGGCAAAATAACTCTGTGCTAGGTTATTGTGTGTACGTGAAACACCTTCTTGTAACTATAGTGTTTAATTTGTTGGAGACTGTACCATTGTTTGACTTCCCTGAATGGCGACGAGTAATATATACAACAATCCAGTGATACTAGATAAGGTGAAGTCATCTCAATGAGATCACTTCCACTGAAGGTTAGGAAAAATAGATAAAACACACGCATAAAAGCTTTCATTTAAGAATTTCAGTGCACCATTGCGTGGCCTATACCAGAGCAGAGAAGCAGTTAAAGCTCTCCTCCCATTCATTCCCCTCCTTGCCTTCTTGTGGTGGGCTGACAGTAATACTTACTATCTACAGGGACTATTTAGAGGACGAAAGCGTCAAGGAAATCATAAAGGACTGCTGTGGTCAAATCGCACATGGTTTTGTTTGTCTACTCTGACCTCCTGACGTGCATAGTATATGCCTTCCACCATCTTAGCTCCTGAAACTATGTATATTAAATATTAAGGGGGGACAGAAGTGCTGTTTTAATCACTTTCATAAACAATTATATTATGAATTTTTGTTGCAAAATATGCACCATTATGTCATTTATTTGTTTAAAAATGTTCATGCCCATAAGGCAAACGCAACACCCTTCTTGGACGTCATTTTTAAAGCTCTTCACTGATTAAATGTCTATCCGTGCTATAAATGGCACGCCCATATGTTTGAATGCAGAGAACATAAACGATTTTATTTTAAAATACGCATTAAAGTAGTACTAAGCCCCAGTAGCCCATTTTAACGAGCTTTCACATGAATCCCCTAGATGGCAGTAATTTTTCAGAAATTATTTGTCGTTTCCATTGTATACTTCCTGTGTAATGGCACGAAATATTTGTTTACGTTTCCTTGTGTTGTTGTTCTAGTGTTTTAGAAGCGATAATTAGCCTTTACAGCTACTATTGTTAGGTTTTCTCCTCTCAGTATTTAATTTATTGTACCCAAGTGTCCATCTGTGCCGGAAACTACACCGTAAGATGTGATACAAGTTTATTTCAGTTACCCTACCTAGAAGAATTATGGGCTGTGAAATTAAAGAGGTTAAGGTACCTATATTATTTTATGTACTTCTCAATTACGAGGTATGTTTTTTAAGTCAGTGCCGTTTTGCGATTCCGCTGCTACAGCGCTACGGTCGGCGTTCCGTGCATGCGCGCTGGTTACCTACATCTCTTGTCTACGCACTGACGCCATTACAGCCTGATTCTTCATTGTATACGTTGGTTACCGAGTGTTTCACATGCCTCCGACAACCTATTGTGAAGTGCGGGCTGTTATACGATTTCTTAGTGCTCAAGGCATAAAACCGATTGATATTCATCGTGAGATCTGTGAAGTTTACGGACAAAACATTATGAGTGATGGAATTGTAAGGAAATGGGTGAGAGTATTTAAAGATGGCCGCACAAATGTGCATGATGAAGAACGGAGTGGGCGTCCTTCGGTCGTTACTGAAGATTTGGTGCAGAAAGTGGACGAAAAGGTGAGAGAAAACACGGGCTTTACAATTTCATCACTGTGCTACTATTCTCCTCAATATTCTCGTAGTGTTTTGTATCGTATTGTGACCGAGAACTTGAAGTACCAGAAATTGTGTTCACGTTTGGTTTCGAAAATGTTGACGGATTTGCACAAAACCCAACGTTTAGGTAGTTAAGTGATTTTCCTTGAGCGGTACCACAATGAAGGTGAAGATTTTTTTAGACCAAATTGTTACTGGTGACGAAACATGGGTGGCCTACGTCATACCAGAATCGAAACAACAATCCATGGAATGGCGACATTCATCATCACCCACAAAAGTGAAGCTTAAGCAAACAATTTCTGTCCGGGAAATCATGTGCACAGTTTTTTGGGACAGAAAAGGAGTATTGCTAGTGGTGTTTGTGCCTCGTAATGAGACAATCAATGCAGCGTCTTAGTGTGAGACATTGAACAATCTACGCTGGGCAAATCAGAATAAAAGACGTGGCAAGTTGAGTAAGGGTATCGTTTTGCTGCATGACAATGCCCGTCCACATGTGGCTAATTGGACCAAAGATCTCATCAAATCTTTTCAATGGGAAACTCTAGATCATCCTCCATACAGCCCTGATCTGGCGCCCAGCGACTACCATTTGTTGCTGCACTTGAAGAAACATCTGGGTAGTCAGTGTCTTCAAGACGATAACGAAGTCAAAACAGTTGTGATACAGTGGTTAACACGTCAGGCAGCAGAATTTTATGAGGAGGGTATTCAAAAATTGGTGCCACATTATGCCAAGTGCCTCAATATTCACGGAAATTATGTAGAAAAGTAGATTAAGGTACAGGCTTTCAGGTAAAAAGTAAAATGATTGCGATATCTATGCACGTCTTTTTTTAATTCCAAAACGGTACTGACTTAAAAAACATGCCTCCTATTTTACTGTTTCAGAATGCCAAAGATAAAGGTTAGAATGCTGAAGATAAATAGTAGAGCGGATTTGTGTAAATTAATGAATAAAGCCAAATGGGGAAGACAGATACTTCGGTTGAAGTAAATCAGGAAGTAACTGAGCCTGTAGCACTGCAAAAGAAAGAAACAAGTCTTTCTAATTTGGAGGTGCAATGCAGTACCTATGTACCAGAAGAGGATGTAGGTGAAAGCAAATATATTATTTTAGATTTTGGCAGTTGAAAAAACTGATAAAAGGTTTATCATGCGCACATTGTTTTCACAAACGTCTGAACCTGGAGATGTTTCACACCTCTGGTTTTCCTTCTCAATTAGAAGTGGAATATGAAAATAGACTAACATTTTTGTTAATACATCTACCTATAACCTAAGGGTCAAGAGGCTGCTAGAAGGGAAGAAGGTGTAATTTACAGTGCTAATATAAGGGAATTAAATATTTTTATGTAAACTGCATGCAAAACTTTAAAGCCATTTTTCTTAAGTTCAGTTTCATTTTTTCATATTCAAAATCTGTCTTCTCCCACAATATTACAGCTAGAGCTCTGAAAATTGTCCACAATACACTTCAGAAATTGTGCAACAAACTGATACATCGCAGTTTTAATATTGGTCATAGTTTAATTTTTAAAAAATAATTACTGTAATCAAGCACTGATTTCAAAGCTTTTTCGCTTTGATACATAAAATAATTTTTAAAAATAGAGCTGCAGAATATCAGAAATCTGATCCTTTAATTTGTTATCAAGGTATTAAGGAAATTAATTGTAACAAAATGATGTCTGTCGTGCAATATATGTCAAAAATTTTGATTTTAGATAATAAAATTGTATAAATTAATTCATATATTAATAATGCTGTCACATATTGAAATGAAAATTAGTAAGCACGCTTCTTTAGTTACTAGTAATATCTGTAGAAAACATTTAGGCTCTATCTTTAGTAGAAAATCATTTTTAGCACTTCGGTCCCCCCTTAAATCTTCTAGCCTCTAAAGTATCATCTCCTTTGGGATGAACACCTACCCTGGATAGTCTCTAGTCCAAAGTTCTTCTGCTTCTCAACAGTTATCCGACCACAGTTGCCCACTTGTAAATCCCAGGAGTGTGTAAGTCCTACATACCAGCAGAGCAAACAGAAAAAGTAGAAGTAGCTTAGGTGTATTTTACTGATAACAGAAAACGTCAAGTAACTCATTATCTGCGTGAGAAAAAGCACACATTGTGTGGGTTTCTGATCCAGCACGTGTTTTGTTTACCTCATCGTTAAATAAATCAATGCCGACATTAGCTATTCGGTCCCCGTCTTGCATTTCGGGAACTAACTCGGCCCCAGGATCCCGCCGTTAAAATATTTCCCATGTAAGAGATTTGGAGGACTGCCAGGCCGTCAAGAGCCTGTCGTCGACGTACAACTTTCTCTTCTCCTACACAGAGCGGGTAAAAAAACCTCCCCTTTCATCGTTTCTTCTGTCGTCTGCAGTTTACAAGTTATGAAGCGACAGTTTTGACCTGCCAAGATTAAAAATTCCTGAAATGTACCATGAAATTATTGTTATTTTATTTCCTTTCTCCTTCGTTGTTTACAGCAACGTCGCAAACATGTTGTGCCATGGTGCTGTATAGCAACGTTTTAGGTTTTCTGGACAGTTTAATTACCGTCGACTGTTCTCGTGGGTATTAAAAAGTGTAATGTAGTACTGCCAACCCTTACCCTGGTACTGAAACAACTTCTAAGGATACCCTAGTTTATCAAGTGGCTGGATCCAAGTAACGCAAGTGAGGTATTCTGTTCCTTCGTTTGTGATTTTATACGTTTTCCTTGGTCGGTAGGAGTTAGCGAGGTCAACGGTATTACGTCCTGTTCTGTCACAACAATCTAAACACTCAAATTTTTATTGCAGTTGTTTTGTGGTGTACACTGTTGGAGATAAGAGCAACTGACATACTATTTTTAGATTACATTACATTACATTGTATTATTCATTGTGTATATTCCATAATTTTACAATTTACAACTTTTGGCTACATTTATTTGTCTTTACCCTGTTGCTACCTTGGTTTACATGACAACCTGGTCTTCTGCTGTGCCAGGTAGCTCTCAACCTCCATGTCTCCTTCTTACTTAATTAGCACCAATCTTCCCCCTCACCTTCCTTTCTTATATTCTTTACATTTCTTTCCCACTCTTCTTTTACTTTCTGTAAGAACTCACCAACACTTCTTACCTTCTTTTCCTCCCTTCCCGTTCACATTCTTATAGCTACTATCCTCTTCTCTAGTTTCTCCCATTATTCTTCCCAAACTTTTGTTCTCCTCATTGCAACCTCCTCGCATTCTGTTACATAGTGTTCTATACTTTCTTTTCCCCCACACAACTCACAAATTCCCTTTTCCCTACCTCTTATCCCTCTTAGAAATATTGTTCCTGTTCTCATCCATGCTAACCCTTCTCTCTCTTGCCTATTGCAGAATCTACATATGCTTCTCGTCCCCAATTCCTCTTTAGTTTTTTGTAAAATTGTAATGATTTCATATTTTTCAAGACTTTCCCATATTTCCTGTCTCTCTATATTTTCTACTCTGCATTTTACTATTTTACTCACATCGCTTGTATTTCCTTCCTCTATCTCCACATATCTCTCATTCCTATTTTCCATAATTCCTCCAATCTCTGCCCACCAACTATTTAGTCCTCTAATCTTTTTTTGCTGTCTCATGCATCATTTCATAATTTCTCCTTCTTCTTTGGACAAACACCTATACCAAAAGTATATTATTCTTTGCATTATTATTCCATTTCTTCTTGTCTGACAAACTAATTAGTAACAAGAAAACACGGCCTACGCGAAACTATGAGTAGGAGATATGACGCGGTTATCAGAGCTATAGAAGTAGAGGCATGTTCCCCTAAGGCAGTTATAGAGTGTCAATATGTTGATGTACTCTAGTTAGATAATAACGAAAGTAATGAATATGAAAGAAAGACAGTAGGAAAATGTCAAAATTAACACTTGATTAATGACATTTTAAAGGTGCAGGTATGTTCATGATAGAAAACGACTTAAAGAGTTCGATATACACATTATAACTGACTGACATCGATTGACTTATTCACGAAGAAAATGACAAGGAACACAACAAGACTGGGAAAACTGCGTGAGACATCAGATAAACTACACAAATACGACTTTTGTAAAGAAGTAGCACGTAATGAGATTTTGGAACCTATCATCATAAATTTGCAGTACTCAGACGTTGAAGACAATGACAATGACGAATTATCTCTATACCTAAGTAACATTCACAGCTATACGGATGTACCTCTGGTATGTTCCTTGGATTAGAAAAATAAGTAATTCATAAACTATAATTAACTTTAAACTAAATATTTAAAACATTTGTCTATTATACAAATATTAATGTTGGAATTGTTATTTGAACAACTGTATTATTATAAAACTTTGGAAAATTCAGTTCGCGTTCCCTTATGTCTAGCGGCAGGAACACTCGCAAGTGTGCGAGAGAGGGACATGTAAAAGGAGTGCGGATAAGGAGGTGGCAACGGTGAAGGCTCTAACGGATCTGATTGGCGAGAGGCGAGAGCTCTTCGTATTTGAAACACACAATAGCCTTCTTGTCGTGGTCATGCAGTACTTGAGAATGATGTCGTGGACATAAAAAGACTTAAGTGGTTCCTCTGCAGGGTATATGCACCAAAGATCCCTTGCAGCTCGATGTTCCAGGTGTCCCTTCCGTTACCTAATCTATCTTATTTATCTATCTAGTTGATGAGAAACCAACTCGCTTCGGTGGTTTTCATATCCAGAAGGGGTTTCAATTATTGCGAACTGATAGCACGTACATATGCTGGCTTGTGGTCAATGTGAATGCACATCTCTGCTTAATACCAATCATTTAATGGCTCTCTATCTCTAATAGGTTTAATCTGCTAACAGTTGGAGACAAACAAAACAATAACCTCATTGATACTAATGACGCGCCATCAGACAGCTTGTTAGGCTCTGCTAATTAGAAACGTGCACGCAGAGAGAGAAAAGCAATCGATTGAGCTCCGGACCTCAATAAATATATCCCTCATTAAAGCTCGTTCAAAAGCAAACTTGTTTTGCTCTTTGGATAAAACACCATTCTTGCTCTTTCATTTTCAGGTCTCTCTTCTAAGTAATTGACTTGGAATACACTATTGGCCTTCGATCTATGATGACATGGTTATACAAACTGGACCAGATGGCTTTGGGACTCGATTCCTGTCGAGCACTCAGTCTGACCGTAGTCTTTTCCAACAAATTTCCTGATCGTTAGGTGAAGATATGGGTAGCTCAGTTTCTAAGGGTCTGGCTAATCCAAAGCTGTTTTCCTATATTTTCATTAACAATGCTTTAAATTACCAGGGTAATATTAGCTCATAACGATCATTGCTTCAATCCCAGCTAATAATCCCAGCTTACGTTTTCTTAAAAGCAACAGTATATATACTTTTACACGATGTTAATTTTTATCTTCCCGTAAGGGAGGGGATTCGTCCCCTTCAGCTGCCATGGTACGGGCGCTGTGGACCCCTAGCACTCGTGGCACCTCTGACGTTACTAGAGGAACCTCGGGCCGAGCATTCGAGCCCCTCCCTCTGGTAGTTGTTCGGATTGGATTGGTCTCGAGGGGACAGTGGTTCCTGATACCAGTGGTAGATCGGGTACGTCTCCGGACGGGGTTGAGGGAAGACATATATTCCCGCGTACTAGCCAGCATGGCTAGTAGAAGGTGTGCTAGATCACCAGGCGGGCCCACCGAGGTCATATCGGTATCCTTCTCATTTTGGAGTTGGCGCGCGTAAGTAACGTATCCACTTCCATCCCGTCTTGAGTCCACAGGACCCTATGGGGGGGGGGCGGCTTGTTAGTCTCTCGGGCTTGCCCTATGGAAAAATCCACGGAGGCGCCGGGCGTCATTTAGGGGCACCTTGGTAACTCCCTGGTCATTAGAGGCGGTCAGTCTTCACTCTGTGTAGATTGTCCTGGTAGATGTCCCTTGAGCTTTTATATGTAATGTTCATTTTTGTCTGCGATTTTACCGCGCAAAATTTGACGTCATCAATGGCATCGCTGATGGAGCGAGCTTATTTAATATTCTCCTAGCGGCTTGCGATCGTATTTGATGTGCTGACAGCAGCTTTGAGGCCTCCATCTAGCGATAGGTAAATATACTGTTTGAGAGGAGGGTGTGCCCGCGTAATATAAATGTGCGTAATCTCGTCTGGTGCGTAGATACGATAACTGTTAAAGTTTATCTTAATGAATGTGAACACTATAAATGACAGATAAATACACACTATATGTTGCAATTTGGTGCTTCTCTGTGAAGATATATAACTTAATTTAATTTAATTTAATTTAATGAAGGAAGGCCAAATAGTTTCACAACATTTTAGTAAAGAAACAGAATATTTGTTCTTTCAACAGTGCAGGTCATATCGAACGATGAATGAATGAGTAAATTAATGAACTAAACGGATGATATGACGCTCAAATGAGTCCAGGTCCCTAGAGCTCAGAGTTACCCGACATCCGTCTTCGTAGAATAAGGGAAAAAGCCTTATTCAAGTAACTGATCTTTAGCCTGATTGGAACTCGCAACCTCTTGAGTGTAAGGTACACAGCACACACCACGGAGGCGGGAAAGAAAAAGATTATTTATATTTTATATTTATAATATTTATTGTATTTATTGCTTCTAGATAGGGATCAGTCACTTTATAGCGTCCAGTGACTCTTTTTGCGAGTAACTGATCCTGTATCTCGTAAATGTTTGATGCACCTACTGGTTATTAAGGACACAAGGATACCAACATTAATAGACATTTTAATTAAGAGCGAGAATGACAAAAAGTGTACAGCATATACTGTTAAAGTGTAAGACGTTTATGTTGCAAACAAAAGCATGTCGATTTGACGGTACCTGAACACTTTTGACATTACGCTCTGAGGGACTTGTCTGAATGCCGGATAGCTTTGCATAAATTCCTCTATGAAGCAATTTAAATTACGAGGCGTGTCCGTAAAATAAGGTCCCCAATGTTATTTAATATAGAAAAAATGTTTATTGACAATGAATGTTGCATTGTTGGAAAGGCGGAACTTACAGATATTTTTCAACGTAATCACCATTGCGATCGATGTACTTTTGCATGCGCTGTGGCTGGTTTTGTATACCCTTGTCATAGCACTGTCCTGCCAAGTTACGCAGGTAGCGCTCAACTTCGTTTTTCAAATCATCGTCGGTCTGGAAATGTGTTCCACCCAGGTGTGACTTCAACTCAGGAAACAGATGATATTCACTAGGTGCCAAGTCTGCATGCTTCAACACGTTACCGTTTATGGTCTTCGGTGAGCATTTTGGGGACCCACCTCGCACACACCTTGCGATAATGCAAATGTTCGGTCAAAATCTTGTCAATCGTAGTCTTACTGACTTCAGGGATAAGTTCACACAGTTCGCGAACTGTCACACGCCGATCTTTAAGCATTTCTTGCTCCACTTTTGCAATTGTTTCGACTGAAACCGAAGGCCGACCAGAACGCTGTTTGTCATGGACGTCTGTACGTCCGTCTTTGAAGTCTCTGACCCACTTTCGTACGTTTTTCACGTCCATACACGTGGCCCATAGACTTCGCATAACTGACGATGAATTTCAGTGGGGGTAGTGGCCTTGGCACTCAAAAAACGGAGCACTGCACGTAACTCACACTTGGCGGCGGAAGTGATAGGAAGCTCCATCGCAAACGGCTGCCCAGCCAAGACTAATGGTTACAACGCGTTCTTTATTGTGCACATTTGAAGGGGTGAAGCCAAGCTACACGTCAGTGTTGCCGGATCTCGCGTAATAGCGTTCCTCACGTACTCAGCGCCTTGGAGGTCTTATTTTACATACATGCCTTGTATATTTATACGTCGCACCAATTTTAATGCCGGTACGAAAGTAGCATTCAACCATGAACACGCGGTGTTCTGTGTTCATATCCAGAGGAAGCTGGTTGTATTAGTTATCAGCGCAGGCACACTCAGAGCGCTGTCATTTGCTTATTATTCCGCAAAAATTAGCGCTTCTACTCGAGATAGACTCACGAGTACTCTATGACGTCATTCTTGCTCAAACAGCGGGCAATAAATAAGGAATAAAATGAGCATCATGTATAAAACTCCTGTGAGACGAAATTCCAGCAAATCGGCGGTGCTGATTTAGTCTTAGTAATTCACAGCGTCGTTAGAAAATAATATATTTCCGGTAGATAGATGATTGCTGTCAAGCTTCAGGGTTGTTTCCACCATATCAGATTTTATTTATAGACGCTCTCTGCAGTGGCTTTTAGCGTCCCATTCTATACCCGGCGTAAAAGACTTAAAATTTTAAACGGGTAATGAGGAATATCTGGTTAATATGTACATTCCGTTTTGTCCTTCGTGTTTGCATATTTTGCATTCTGCAATACTCGGCAAGTGATCAGTCACGAACTCAAATCTACATATGTAAAGCTGGAAAGTCATTGCAATTCCTCACATGTTACTGAAATATTTCAAGCGCATTGTGTAATCATACATCCTATTCCAAAATTTTGGAACCTTTTCAGAAAGTTAAATATTCCATTAATCTCCATAAAATACCGATTTATATTTCTTTAAAATTTGTTCACAGCAGCCTAAAGGAAATGTGAGATTGATTTCCGATAGTGTATACATAGAAAGCACCCTTATTTTACATACAGTAAAACCTGTTTAGAACGGGCCCCCTACGTACCGGAAACCTGGAAAGGAACGGAAAAAAGGAAAATTCTGAATGGAGCTATTTCCCACTATATGACAGTCTAAGCCGGAAAACTGTCTAACGCGAAAACTACAATATATTTTTCCGGAACCTTTTGTGTAACTAACTGATTAAAAAGGATTTGGGTTACAACAAACTTATTTTAAAAAGTGGAATAATATTTATGCCGATGTGGTTGTACCAAAGTCCCACGAACCAACATGTCAAACAGAAAGCCTTCAAAGAAAACAGAAAACAGAGCTTTAGCTCTCTCAACTGTTTCCAACACACATGTTAAGGATAGAACTGAAGGGTCCAGGGAAAGATCCATGTAAGCTACTATTTTTAAAAAAGCTGGAAAAGGAGTATTTAATTCTAAGACACAATGGGTGATCTCAAACGAAACACTTCTTTCAAACATAGTAAAATATTTGGATGAGCTGCCAGATTGAAAAATCTAATGCCATAGCAGGGATTTGAACCACGGATCTCCCGCTCTCCGTGCGGTTGTTCCAAACCATTAAGCTACTACGGCCAACATGCCGACATGACATTAAATTCACCAACTGACTCATATATTTCCCGGTAGACCACTGGCGGTTCTCATATGCTATGAGACGCGCACCTTTTGTGGCGACTTACTATGCTATAAGTATAGATGTATTATTTTATCATAACAGAAATCATGCGCGGTAGGGATGAGCAGCAACTGTGCTGGGGATAGTGGACCAATCTCTACAATGCATCACACGCGTAAAATTAACAGAGGGGAATGCGGTGCACAAGCGGTCTAAAAAGAAATCTTACTCTCGAAGCCAGTATTGCAGATCTTATAAGCGAAGTTGTAATTCTTACTATGGTAGTAATTTCCACGCTTTTGTTGGATCTTAAATGGTACATGGCGTTTGGAACAAAACCCTGTTCTCCCCCAGCAGGCATGATAACCAACTGTCAGCCTTTTGACATCGCTGCTGAGTTCCTGTAACGAGTTTTACTCCAGGCATATGGTCTTGTATGTGCTGTATTGATATAAATTTCATCTATATAAACTATATAAACTTCACTGCGATATATCTGAATATTTTGTAAATACTTAAGTCTTTGCCCATATGGTACGAGTTCGATTAAAATTTGCCTCTCACGTTTAGTTTTTTATATATAGATCCTAACTTAGAAATATCCCTTCTTAATGTTCAGACACTGTCTTGGAAGTCACTAGAACGTTGAAGCTTCATAAGCACTGTCTTCAGAGTCGGTATTTGTTTTCTGTGTTCTAAAATATATATGCAATTCGCCTATTTCTGAATTAAAGCATTAAATTACATCTTGTGCATGTTGTTAATCTTTGTTTACTGGGCATAGAGAAGGACGTTGTTCACTGGCACCAATGGCTTTTCTTTCCTTAATAACTCACCTAAACTGCTTTCAGACACAACTGTTGCCTCAAATTTTCCCAGAATTTTATAGCAGACCTAGACCATTGTTCCTTTTTTCTAAATATATAGACATTGGCTATTACTTCTCGTGTTTTTAAATGTAGCACTTTATTTCCTAATGTACTGCTAGGAGGTTTTTATTCTAAATGCTCTCTTAGAACCAAGACACGCACATTTTGAAACAAGCTGTAGTATTATTCAGTAGCTCTGCACTTGTTTACTTGCTCCTAAATGATACGCAAATTACCTGCCCTCCCCTCCAGTTGCAACAGTTCAGTGGACTCGTCCAGATACCACTGCGCATCGCTCTCCATCTATCAAGATATGAAAATATATCTGTACTTAAGTCCTAGGCTTCATAGTCACATTCTCCCACGTATACCTTGAGATACAGATAGTAGCAGCCGATTCATCGAAACGGCAACAAAGGTTTCGAGGAAGAAGCAGACATTATCACAGTTAGGAACTTCGTGGCTGAGGAGGAATCATTCAGCTTTCGCCTACCGATCCAGAGAAACAAGAAAAAATCCTAGTGACCCCACGGGAAGGGAACTCGGGATATTCTCAATCCGAGATTCACATTTGTCACGTAGTCCTTTCGGTAACAAGATTTGAACGATATGCTTTGTTAATAAATGCCTGCTTTAACGTGTTCGGCTACTCATATCTGTAGTATGGCTTTTAGATTTTCAGCAAGTGGGGTCGTGAAAATGCCATTGGAATTATAAGGCAAGTGCTTTTAAAAGGCCTCTAAAGCGAATAGCATTTTTTATTCGTGGTGTGTATGACAAAAAGCGTCGACATGCTCGTCAAATACCCCATGTGCATATGTAATTAAATTTCTTCCAGTTAAAATCGCATTATCACTTGGCAAAGGGACGTTTAATTTAACTTTGTGATTGTTATATCTTCTAGTTACATGCAGGGAGTTGAGATAAAGTGGCGTAATGTTGTTAGGAGCAGCTGGGTCGTACACAAAGCGGTCCAGCTCTGCATCTCTCGTCCACTTGTTAAATGCCTTGCTCCCTTGTTTTGTAATCCTCACGTCTTTTGGATCATCTGCTACTACCTTAATGACAAAAGTTAATGCTGTACTGAACATTAAAATCTAAATCAGGGGTTCTCAACTTATGGTACAGGTACCATTTGTGCTACACATCCCATAAAAGATCTACCACTTCGGATTTCTGATCGCCTGTAAGCAATACATATATACATAGGTGGTCTGAAAAGTTTCCAACCCAATAAAGATACAAGACATTTTTCCAGATTTATTTTTCAACATAGTCTCCTTGTAACTCTACGCACTTCTCATACCTATGCATCTATCTCTGTAACCCGTCCACCTAATACTCGTCGTTTTTCTCTGCAAAATAATTGTTCAGGAAGGTTGCCTCTTCATTTGACCAAACTCTCTGTTCTTCGAGCGCAATTTTCAGATGAGGGAACAAAAAGAAGTCGCTTGGGATTAGATCTGGTGAGTAAGGCGGATGGTTAAGCAGTACAACCGTAATTCGTGGATTTTCGCCGTTGCAACCGCTGAGGTGTGAGACGGTACGTTGTCTTGGTGAAACAGTATTTCCTTGCAAATGTGGCCGTTTTCCCGCAAATTCTGCCGTCAGCTTGTCAAGTAATGATGCGTAGTATGCTTCTATAATTGGTTTTGCTGTTTTAAGACAGTCAATTAAAATAACTCCATGACTATCGAAAAAAGAAACAATCCCCACTATCTTCCAGCCGAAAAAAAATACAATACAGTTTTTTTTGTGCCGGTTCCCCCTTTGCAACCCACTATTCGGTCTATATTTTAGTTTCGGGAGTAATAACTGTATCCAGGTTTCATCTACAGTGATTAATCGGCGCCTAAACTCGGATTTATTGCGCCTAAACTGCGCCAACAAAGCGTTGGAAATGTTCATTCGAACATGTTTTTGGTCTAACGTGAGCAAACGCAGCACCCAACGCGCGGACAGCATTTTCATGTCTAAATGTTGATTTAATATGTAAGAAACACGTTCTTTTGACGTGTTCATAGCCTGTGCTACCTCTCTCACTATAATTCGGTGGTCCTCTAGCACCATTTGGTGAACTTTGGTGATATTTTCGTCGGTAGTTGTAGCTTTTGGACGCCCAAACGTTCATCCTGTCCCAAACTCTACGACTACATTTAAATTCCCAAAAGTTCACTGCGGTAAATGATGGTGCAGAGTCCCCGTACACAGAATCCAACTCATCTTTGATTTGCGTGGTATTATTGCCTTTCAAAGACAAATATTTAATGACAGCTCCGTACTCGATTTCGTCATAACAACTGAGCGTCCAAAATGGCTGAAACTTTGGTGAGTAACTGTCAACAGATGAACAACGAAATTCACTAGATTTGACCTTATCTACTAGTGCTGCCATCTTCATGTTGAGGCCGGAAACTTTTCAAACCACCTATTGTATAATGCAATTTAAAAAAATACAAATAGGATATTTAATAAAAGAATTATATTAGCGAAAATAAATTCTCTATAAATAAATATTTTTGTAAAATTTACAAACCAATGAATGCTACTTATAACATTTAAGTCTATATTAAGGCATTGTTCTAACTAACGTTCTGCAACATTGTCATGTAGGACTATGCATGAAATGGCTGAAATGATATTCGAATGAACCCAGGGTCCAGAGAGAGCCCGCCTTGATAGCGTGGTGGTAGCGTGACTGGCTCACGTTCAATAGGTCCCGATTTCGAACCTCGGTCAGGGTGAGTTACCTGGATAAGGTTTTTTCTAGGGTTTACCCTTATCCTCGAAGACAAATGTTGGGTAACTGTAAGCTCCATGGACCCTGGGCTCATTTGAGCATCATTTTACCCAAGTCATTCACCGTCCGATATGACTTAACGTTGGAGGACGTAAACTACAAAAATCAAAAAACAAAACAAGGTCCATAGAGTTTAGAGTTACCTCACATTCATCTTTCAGAATAAGAAACATCACTGGCAAAAACCTTATTCAGATAACCTCTTACCGAGATTGGAACTCGGGACCCTTAGAACGTAAGGCAATCACGCTACCACCACGCTACATAATATTCTCACTAGATTTTTGACTTAAAGAGACATATTTATTTAAAATCTGCTATAGTTCAAAAGTTAACCCAATGACTTAAAAATTTCTTTAAATGTAAAAAGCTACTAAAAGGTAGACTGGCATTTTCATTCTATGCCTATCAAACTATTTAATAAAAATAACGTTCTTGGGAATGTTTAAACAAATGTTTTGACACATGTTATATATTACGAGGGTTGATCAACAAAGACAGACTGATTTTTTCCTGTAGCTTTCGTGATAGTTTCATATCTGTAACATAATTATTTGAAAAGAGCGGGATTTTGTGTATAATATCGATAGATGTCAGCACTCTCGTATTTGTAGGTTGGTAGTAATGCTATATTTAGTAGCCCCTACGGGCATTTCGCATACCAGACAGTGGAGGTGACGTGAGAGGAGCAGTACAGCGCAAATTCTGTAGTCGTTTAAACTATACAGCCACCGAAACTTATGAAAAGCTGAAGTAAGTGTACAGTGAAGATGCACTACCTCGTGCAACAGTGTTTTCGTGGTTCAAGGACTTCAAAGAAGGCTGATTTGTCAGTGTTAAGCAATGTGGGTCTGGTGTTTCGGCTTCTGCTGTGACTGAAGTCTACATCAACACAGCTGCTGTGATTGTCCGAGAGTATCGGCGTATAACATTACGTAACCTCAGTGAAGTGTTGAGAATTTCATATGGCAGTGTGTTTCCAATAATGCAGGACCATCTCCATATGACTCGAGTTTGTGCTGTTTGTGTGCCCGTTCGTTGACTCCCGAACAAAAGGCTGTGCGAATGGACACAAGCCGTGAGATGCTGCGTCTCTTTGCTGATGAAGAGGGTGCATTTTTTAAATTGATTATCACCGGTGATGAGTCATGGCTCTATCATTATAATCCTGAGGCAAAACATGCCAGCCCAGTGTGGAAATCGCCAGGTTCTCCAACACCAAAAAAAGGCAAAAGTTGTTCCATCTGCAGGGAAAGTGATGGTGATCACATTTTTTACTGCAATGGAATGATTTTCCAGCAAGCATTTCCCCATCACACTACTGCTACAGCAGCATACTACACGTCAGTATTGGCTACACTGAGGAAGCACATTCCAAAGAAATGAACAGAGCTTTCTCGGACTGGGTGGCGACTTCATCATGACAATGCACGGCCTCACGTCGCAAATCAAGTCATGCAGTTTCTAACTCGAATCAACATTACCTGTGTACCACATCCACCTTATAGCCCTGATCTTGCATCCTGTGATCTTTTTTTATTCCCACCACTAAAGGCAAAGCATATGGATATTCAATTTAAGAACTCTGAAGCAGTGCGCAAGAAAAGTGAGTCCATTCTCAAGAATGGTCTGCAGCACGTGTTCAAGGACTGGCAGAGCTGCTATAAAAAGTAGCAGGGGAGTATTTTGAAAAAGATTATGTAAATATTGAATTGCAGTAATAAACATCTGTGAAAAAAAAACAATCTGAGTCTTTGTTGATGACCCTCTTAAGTAAAGAAAAATCCTGAGGAAAAAAAACCCTTTAGGAAAACAGCATTTAAAGTTGTAAGATTAAAGCTTAAGAAGTCATATAGAGTGATAAATGTTGCTTATATTTTTAAACAAATAGTGTCTGTAATATATCATAGAGACAGTAAAAAGCAATGCTTATATAATTGTACTTTATTCCAGATTTTTATCCAATTTTAAGGGACGATTGACTTAGTGACTGTAAAATGTTTTGTCCTGTGAAATCAATTAATGCTAATTGAATTTTTAAATCCTTCTTTTTCAGGTAAGTCCTTTAAGAACCAGTTCCTAGAAAAAGCACTAATAATGACACATATGTTGAAGTTGGTAAGTCATAACAAATTACCTATAAATTCCCCTAGTAACATCGTGACCTACAGGTTTTCTTAATTAAATAATTCTATGGTACAACAGCCCACTAGGAGAAAAGAAGAAATGAGTAGCATTGGATCTACATGCAGTCAGCATCACACATCCACCAGCCCCCAGATCACTAATATTAAATTTAACCGTAATCTTTAACTGTTACTGACTTATCACTTGTTTTTGACTGCTGCTGTTGTGGGTATCCCTCTTCTGTGATATAAAATAGTTCATTTAACATAATTTATCCTAATATATTTAATGATAGTTGTCACATTTACACTATAACAACCTATTAATTAAATGCATTATTATGTGTTTCAAATGGGGAGAGTTCTCGCCTGTGGCCAATCTGATGTGTTAGTGCCTTCACCGTTGTCACCTCGTTATCCCCACTTTTTTATATTTCCCTCTCTCTCGCACACTTGCGGGTGTTCGTGGAGCTAGACGTAAGGGAACGCAAACTGAATTTTCCAAAGTTTTATAACAATACAGTTGTTGAAATCACAATAGCAACATGAATATTCGTATATTACGCAAATATTTTAAATGTTTAGTTTACAATTAAGTATAGTTTATAAATTACTTTTTTTTTCTAAATCAACGAAAATACCAGCGGTTCATCCGTACAGCAGTGAATGTTACTTACGTTAAGAGATAAATCGTCATTGTCATTGTTTTCATCGTCTGAGTACTGCAAATTTATGATGATAGGTTCCAAAATCTCGTTACGTGCTATTTCTTTCCAGAAGTCATCATCTTGTAGTTTATCTTATGTCTCATGTAGCTTTCCCAATCTTGTTGTGTCCCCTGTCAATTTCTTTGTGAATAAGTCGTTCAGCGTCAGTCAGTTTAAAAATATTATTTCTGTATGGACCACAATTTCACCCCACATTAACTCTATTGGATTGTTCTGGCGATAGTAAGGGGGAAGGTGGACGTATCTCATTGATCCAGCCGATACACTTTTTCATGGAAGAGTAACTGAATAATGCTGCTTTGAACTCTCTAGAGTTAATAGACATTACAAGCCATTCATAAACAAAGATATAATGTTACCAGACACGTTTTGCCAGACCAGCATGAACTGTATTGTCTCCTCTCATCGAATTTAACAAACAGCTTGGTTTATTCAAAGTACATATATCTGGAATGTATATAAATTGATGGGAGATTATTTGTGTTTAAACCTGTATCTCAGAGTGACGTTAATCTATTATGATAGAGCGTTTATTCTTGAATTGCACAGCTCGTGCCCCGTAAAGGCACAGATCCTTGTAGCTGCTATCCTGTTTAAGTTTTGAAACTGCGTACATTTTCATTCTTGTATGCTCTTTGTTCTTCAAAGCTAAACTTCCAGATATTTTATTTTGTAAACGCTACACTCGAAGCTTAAAGAGAAGTTTCGTTATCAGAATAATACAAACGTTAACTTTTAAGCAATTGAGTTACATTGCTCAGTCTCGTTCTAACTCTTGGATCGCGCTTGCGGCGACCAAGAAGTTACAGCAGGCGCAAGGGGGTTTCGTTATTTGAATGTGGTACGAAGCGTGGTTCTGCAATAAACATACATTATAGAAGTAATAAAATGAACTTCGTTGATGTATGAGCTCCAACTTGACTCACTCTCCCCCATTTCGAAATAGGGAAGACCCTACGGACACGCCTGTGCTAACATCATGATGATGATGATGATGATGATGATGATGATCATCATCATCATCATCATCATTATCATCTTCATCATCGTCGTCCATTGTTAAACCTTGTTGTTTCTGTTTACTTAAAAACTCTGTATATTGTCACCCAGTTATCGGAAGGCGCGACCAGCTAGCGACTGGGTGAGGGCCGGGAGACAATCGGCCACGCCTACCCATTTGTCTTATAGCGCTAACGAAGGGATGGTTGGAAAAACATCACTGGCCGTCCCCTTCCCCTCTCCCTGCCGTCTGGAACCTTCTCGGTGATTCACTGAAACGCAAGACTTCCAGAAACAGCGATATTCCTATAAAAAGGGGCTGCAGTTGGCGAGTCAGTTGAGTTCTTGGCTAGCAGCTGTGAGGAGCGCCGAGTGAGGGAACGAACTTGTAATTGTTTGCGCTACGTAATTCTATGTAGTCGGCAAGTGTAATTTGGTGAAAATTTGAGTTTGTGCAATTGGACTTTTAATTTCACGAATACACAAAGTTACAATATAATACTCACTTGACCTTTAACCTATCTGCTTTATGCTAATCAAGATACACATTTGTAGAAACGGTTTTATATATTATGATTAGGGGCCACAGATTAGCTTATATCATAGTCAAATCTTCTAAGAGACAGTTGCT
Organism: Mantis religiosa; assembly: GCA_030765055.1. Classification (NCBI taxonomy): domain Eukaryota; kingdom Metazoa; phylum Arthropoda; class Insecta; order Mantodea; family Mantidae; genus Mantis; species Mantis religiosa. Next base: position 214,399,750 of record CM060949.1, on the reverse strand, counting down.
ATATAATGCCTTAGAACCTCACAGCATGTCTGTGAAAGAAAATACAAAAAGCTAGAAAAGGCATCACTTCCCATTTGGAAAACTACATATGTCACGAGAAAGTGCTTGGAAATGCTTAATTCCTTAAAAAAAGTAAATATGTTTATAGATTTGTGCAGTAGGCCGGGATAAATTTGTATTACATCTACAAAGACCTCCTCATCACGCCGTGGCCGAGTGGTTAGAACGCTGGACTCTCACCAAGGTGGTCCGAGTTCGATGCCAGGCGACTGGAAAATGAGATTTTCGTGGACAATACTGCGTTGCGGCGGGTTTACTCCGAGATCTCTTGGTACATTAGTACGTCGAGCATTTTTCACCTTACTTCTTGAAGTAATACCTATGGGTGGTTCCAGGAAGAAGTCTCTTGTGGCTTGCAGGGGCTTTGTCTTTTAAAGGTCTTTCCCCTGTTCCCCTGCCTTAAAAAAAAAACCTCCGGGATCTCTGATTTCCTCCTCCTTTTCATTCTACCGGTACTTGAGGCGGTCCTGGCCGTAGCGAAGCACGTCAAGGTCTCCCTTATGTTCAACGCCTCAAAATTAAGGATTGGTGGCGTGAGGAGGTTAAGCAAAGGAGATTGTAACCGGTTCGAGGTGACTTGTAGCTTCCGCATGAGAACTCTCATCTTTACTTCAGGAGTGGGTGGGTCCTGACTGGTTGTGGGTTGAATGATGACACCTCCGATGTGGTAGACAGAAGTTTATTGTTGTCCTTAGGCTCCTTTGCTCGCCACCTTAAAGTCGTCGTCGGTGTGTTTGCTGAGTTTAGCGTCACTATCAATATTGTGATGTGATGCACGGAGGCAGGAGCACTGCGTAGTCGAATTGGATATATTTATTGTCTTCCCTATACATTACTCGTTGTGCTAACTCTCACTGGGGAGATGGTTAGATATTGCACTTTGTCTCGGTGCATGGCGCGGAAGTGTACTTGTTAGGTGGCGCCAAATGCGTGGCTGTCTCACGTAGAACTGATGACCGTGCTCTTACTAGCAAAACCTACTTTCCGCCATCACTTTGAATTACCCCCACTCTAGGTATTTTTGCAGTTTGCAAAATCACATGAACCAATATCAATTTTCTGTTGGCTGGTAACTATCCCCACTTGAGATCAGTGTTCAGAATTTCCAGTTTGGGACTTAGCATCAGAGATGCTTTCTCTAACGGTCCGCATGTAAAAAATTATGCTTAAGCATGCGTTCTGCGCGTCGGTCAAAATCTTATACCCTGTTGTCAGAAGCACGCATGGGATTTTAACCCGACTGAGAGGCACCAAATTTGTCTTGAGGGCAAAACAGACAATAGAGTCGGGTTGTTTTTATTTACAGGGATTGCAAAGGGAGTTTACTGACCTTCGTAGAGTGGTCTTATCCCTCTGGCGGTCTCCGGAGTATATGCTAGCATTATGGCATATATCTATTCTGCTATTTATTTATATTTATAAATCTATCATTTATTTATATTTATTGGTTTTTGTCAATGTCTTTCTGATATCAGGTTGTCGTCTCAGTGTACCTCGGTGACGGGCTGCGTCATACTCAATCTCTCATTGTTCATCTCTTGTATCATCGGTGTTACCGCCTGCAGTGCCGCATGTAGTAGAAGCGGGCCTTAAGCTAGCGTGGTGATAGCCTGTCAGCCTCACTTTCAAGAAGTCCCGAGTTCGAATCTCTGTCAGGATGAAATATATGCATAATGTCTTTTTTTCGGGTTTTTTTCTTATCCTCAAAGTTAATGCCTGGTAGCTTTAAGCTCTATGGACCCTAGGCCCATTTGAACATCATTTCAATCATTGTGCGATATGATGACGTTTGAGGAGGTAAATTAAAAACAGTAAAATAAAAAATAAAGAAAACGAATACCCTTAAGGGGGGACGTTGGCAAATGTTCAGGGTCTTACATAAATAGCCATAACATCCAATGTTTTCCAGTTGGAGATGTGAAACTTAGTATACTCATTTAAGATAATACAGTTAATATGCACAATTTGTTTCGTAATTTTCCAATGTTTGAAACTAATGCTACATTTTTTTTCTATATGCAGACACATTTACAAACTTAAGCCCATTTTTAGTTCAAAATTCACATTTATATGTGTGTTCATGAGAACTCCTAAGTGGTTTACCGGAAAAAATACGAATCTGTTGGACAATTTAATGTCTTATCGGCACGTTAGCCATAGTAGCTCAATAGTTAGAGCGACTGGACGACAACCAGAAGATCCGTGGTTTAAATCCGGGCTATGGCATTGAATTTTTCAGTCTGACTCTTTCCATACTTTAGCCTACACAGAGTCAGTGTGGAAGAACAATTAATTTCCATTAATATAATGTTCTCAGTTCATGCGCGCGAGCTGCGAGTACCACATTTGGCAGCGCTGGTAGGAGAAGCAAGCTTAGGATTCGCTGGAATCTACAGTACGGCTGGCCTCCATATGCCTTTAATTTTTGCGGAGATTATAAACATACAGATTACAGTTTATATCGTTAAGCTTTTGGTTAAATTAACGATTTCTAAGATATTTCTTATTATTAATTTGAATTATTCAAACTTATATTTCCCACAAATTAGAGGTCTTATTCTATTTCCTTCCTTGCGGAAAAAGAACGTAACTTTATGCCACAACATACGTCAATTGTCAAAAGATATGACTAACCTATTCTCTTATTTCTCTATGTACTTATAAAAGCATATCTACTAACTGCTTCAGGTTAACCAAGATACATAGAGAAATAAGAGAATAGGTTAGTCAAATCTTTTAACAATTGGTGCTATGTTGTGGCTTAAAGTTACGTTCTCTTTCCACAAGGAAGGAATTTTATAAGTACTTATAGTTGATTGAAGAATAGGCAAGTAAATATAAATTTATAGTGAATTTATTAAAAATCTTACACTAGGTTTCTTTTACTCTCTAAACTTTTCCCTTTGTACTAGCAGTGAAAAGCGAATGTTCAAATCTGGGAGAAGGAATGAATGAAGATTTAACCAAACCATAGCTGCTATATCTAGCCGAAAGTAATTCTTCCACTCTATTTACTAGCATGTTAAGGGTAGAATGGTAAATGTAAGAAACTCAATTACTGCGCTTGCACAAGCGGTAGCGAGCTTAATGAAATTGAAATGTGAGGTAGAACCATGCGCTCCATTGCATTTCCAAAATGGCGCTTTTGTTTTACGGCGCTCTCCTCTGCTAATTTTCTTCTGCTACAAATGGCGCCGAATACGGCATTTGTTTTATTACCTTTCATTTGTTTTGTTAGCTTGCTGCCGTCGCACCAAACTCAACGCCAGCCTAATGGCGCTGCTTTCCAGATAACAAATGCGTTCTAATTCTGTTCTTACGGTATCTACAAGCTCTTAGCTGTCATTATACAACGATTTGTGCAAAATGCTGTCACACAGCGTAATTAATTCAGCTTAAGGTAGAATTCGTTGCATTTTAACAAAGTCAAATTGATAAACTATATGTATGCAGTGATAAAATATACAGTCCAGCTTAACACAACACAGAAACATTATAGTATGCGTTTCTGGGAAGCTACACATTCAAAAGTTTATGAATGCAACAAAGAGAATTTAAAAAATATATACCCCAATACAAATTATGCTTAATATTGTGACTTTGTGGGTTAGTAAAATTAAAAGTCTATTTTTCAGAAATTCCAAATGCTCTATTTCCATAGAAAGGCAGTTTGTACAGCCCTTTGCAGCAGGATGACAACACACAGTCTCTCGTGGCCTCTCCTCACGTAAAAAATAAAAGAATTCACTTTCGAATCACTACACGATTATCAATTCTCAACTTGGTACAGTTGAAATGTCCACACACTGCACTAAAACTCCATTCACTCACTCGCAGCTCCAGAGGTCCAGAGGTAGTCCTAGTGGGGCGGGGCTTCTCCCCGTCCGGGTGTCTTTATGCCGCAGTACCTAGCCGCTTTGCGGCTTTACCTGCGAAATGAGCAAAGTGGTGGTATGTTCTGCTGGAGTGCTTTATTGAATTTTTTTTGGGGGGGGGATTTGGATTGCGATGCCCTTGATTGCTCTCAAAAGGCAGCTGCAATCTGGCGTTTCACCGTTTAGGGAGACACGATTTAATGATTTTGCTCCATTTTGTTTACGGATTGCATATCGCTTGAGCCATCAGGCGTAAATATAGGTCCTAGAGACATCTGGGTTTTTCTTGGGTTAACCAAGGGGCCCCAAGACGTCTCTCGGTAGTCTGAAGGACGGCAAGCGTCTTTGATCTCTCTGGTCATACCTGCCCAGGGAGTTCACTAAAGGGTTGGGGTGAATTTGGATTTTGTCGTACATTGATCGTGCCCTCTCGCGGATGACATCGACAATGTACGGGATCTGGGAGTGCTGATGCAGGATATGAGCAAGGAATCTCCAGTCTGTATCGTATATGATACGAAGTGCCTTGTTCTGCAGCGTCTGGAGCCTGACGAAGGTGGTATTAGCCACTGTTCCCCAGATCTCACAGCTGTACAGATTCATAGGCGGAATGATCGCCCGATACAGCTGGAGATTGAGACGGACGGGCACGTTTGAGCGGAAAATAGGTTATAGGCTCCGGAGTGCGACGTGCCCCAGCTGGACCTTGCCCTTGAAGTGCGGAACGTAAGTTAATTTACGGTCCAGCATCACTCCGAGATACTTCGCCATTTGCACCCATGGGATTCTACGGCGCCGTAAAACGAAGTTCTGCTGTAACCGGTTGGCTCTGGTTTTCGCCAGGAGAATTGCAGAGCTCTTCTCCGGGTTAATTGCCATTCGCGATTTTGGCCCGGAGCTGAGTTTGGATTTGCCGGAAGCTGCACCGTGTGTTCTTATTTACTGCGAAAATCATGAGATCGTCCTCTCACTCGCAGCTCCGCTCCAACTCCCCTATTTATTACTGGACTATCGTTTCTCGAAAGTTTCCGAAGCCACACGATCTTTCCTGATGTAGCGAGAACACCATTGAACTGTCTCTGTCTCTTTCTCGCTCTGTTGCTCTCTCTCTCTCGGCAGGTGCTAGCGCTCATCGCTTTATGGACGTGGCTTGAGCGCCATCGGTCTCGTTCACTCCCCGCTTCTATCCCTTGCAACAATGTAGAAATATTATCAACAATATGTATCTTCTTAAAAGCTGCTGTGATGACTTTGATGTAATAACCATGTGTTTAATATATTGTCATTTGTAGTACCTATATCTAGAATGTTCTGGAAACAGCTTATAAAGTTGTTTATTTTAAGTATTTTTTCCCCTGAATCGTGAGAGAATGAAAAATATATTTCTGGACGCAACAAAGTTAAAACCTCATCATTATTATGGTATTTGTGTTAACCATTTAAGATGTTCCTAGTATTTGCTTAGAATGTTTTATGTATTATCACATCAACTTTCGCGTAGCCTGTCGAGAGATTATTCGTCTGTTTCGGAGGGAAACGGTCAAGTCTGGCAAATAAGCCTCCGTCACGAATAATGAGAATTGTCTCGTTTAAGTTAATTGATTTACACTAATAATTTATTCACACAAAGCTAAGATTTTGAATAGAGTCAAACTAAAAAATTCAATGTCATTGCCGGGATTTGAACCACGGATCTTCTGGTTTCCGTCCAGTAACTCTTACCCATTAAGTTCCCATGGCCAAAGTGCTGTCAGGACATTAAACTCTTCAACTGACTCGTATTTCCCCGGTAGAGCACTAGGGGCTCTCGCATCCGAGATACACTGTTTGTGGCGGCTTACTATTGTAAGTACTTGAGTGCCAGGCTTCATCATTATACTCTTATTATTAAAGTTAATTAATAATTTCTTCATACAAACCGTGTATAGGCCAAGGTTTGTTTTCTTTACACTGCTAGTGCGAGGAAATTACTAATTTCCAACAATTAACTTAATAAGAGTTTAATGATGATGCCTGGCACTGAAGTACTTACGTAAACCAGGAGACCGTGGTTTAAATCCCGGCCATGGCACCGAATTTTTCAGTTTGACTCTGTCTATTTGAATTGTCTCGTTGCTTATTGGCTGGCAGAAGTGGAGTGGAACGCCTTCCACGTAAGTCGTGAGACCCGGGCGATAATGCATTCCTACTTAGCAGAAAGCCTTTCTTGAATGTGTTTCGAGAAAAATCTATTCCCAGAAACACTTACTGCGCACGGAAGGTATATAAAAGATGATGCAAAGATGACAGGAAGGCAGTGATCAGTCAAAAGTGAGTTCGCCAGATTCAGTGAGTAGTGTGAGACCAGTGTGGGGCTTCGAGGCGAGTTCATTTATTTATTTTTATAATTTACGCCTTCCAACGGGGGGGGGGGGGGGGGGACGTACGAGAAAATGTTGAAAAAATCTAGTTTTTTTATTGTTTTGTAAAATAGTAAATAGTGTTAGCTATCAAACACAAAAATATTATGACTGTAGTGGTCTGTAGGCACCTTTAAAAAATTAAATGCCCTACCGTTGCATAGTAGCAACACATAGTCTTCTATCAGCTGTCTTGGAATCTATAAAGCCCACCTACCAATTCTTAGCACACCCAGACTTGCTAAAAAATGTCTCTATGGAGAGACACAAAACCCAAATGAAAACCTCAACAGTTTGATATGGAAAAGGTGTCCCTATACATCATTTGTGTCTTCCATAATGGTGAAAATTGCTACATTTGATGCTGCAATAGTGTTTAATGATGGGAATGTTGGCAGAAAGAAAGTTATGCACCAGTTAGGGTATCAACCTGGCGTGTTTATGGAAACAATTTTGCAGAGTATCGACAACATTCGCATCGCTGGTGCAGAAAGAACTATGAAATTAATGCAGAAAGAAGCAAGACAGAAGAGGAATTTAAAAAGAAAGGCTGAAGAAGACCAGAATGAGGATACAGACTATGGATATGGGAAGTTCTGACTTAAAATTAAAAGGCAAACTGAATAATACTTATTGTATTTTTAATTGTCTTTCCCCGTAACTTGCATTTTCTACAACTTCAAACCATTTTTCTCTCAAACTACTTCATCTACAGTGATGCAATTTAGCACACAGCTTTTTATGCCACAATGAACATTTTGTTGGTTCTAGAATTTAAAATTAAGCTCTACATGGAATGTGATGATACAAAATATATGAAATTCTATTAATTTTTAAAGGATGTATATGATTAACATTTTTTAAAATCCTATACAGCTTCAAATAAATATAAATCAAACAAATTCATTTTTAGTTTGTTTTAAAATAACACACCGAATTTCAGTAAGATAGCATATGTGAATTTTGAAAAAAAAAAAATGGGCTTAAATTTGTAAATATCTCTGCATATAGAAAAAATATGTAGCATTAGTTATAAACAATGAAAAATTATTAAATAGTTGTGCATATTAACTGTATTATCTTAAATTAGTATACTGTTTCACTTCTCTAACTTGAAAACTTTGGATATTATGGCTATTTATGTATAACCCTGAATATTTGCATACGTACCCCCTTAAGTCATATTGGACGATGAATGAAATGGTTGAAATGAGCCCAGGGTTCATAGAACTTATACTTATTCGACATTCATCTTTGAGCATAAGGCAAAACCCCGGAAAAACCTTATCCAGGTAACTAACCCTGATCGAGATTCGAACTCAGGACCTTTGGAACGTGAGGCAGACTCACTACCACCACGCTACCGAGGCGGGCTTCTAGGTGAGTGTGGTACGTTTCTACCTCGTGATAAGGAGTCTGCAGGTCGCTGAACGGGCAGAAGACAGTTTACTGATCAGTAACTATGGCTCCGGGTAAACAATCGCCGAGCTGTGGAACCGATAGCCCAGTACTTTACTTGTGAATATGGAAGTTGGGCTCAGAATTGGAGTTATATCTGTGTGAATCAGAAATGTTACATCAGTACAATGGATACGTGCCATAGAGACCTAAAAGAACATTGTAGAGACGTTTCGAAGTGTTGTATTTATGCATAGGAAAGACTGATTGTACTGCTGCAGTGGATATCGGTCTTCTGCGGTCTAGGAGTAATGCGCTAGCCTCTGGTTCCCTCGTTCACCGTTGAGGGACTTTTCCGACATAAAATACTTAGCATGGCTTCCTTCGGAAGGGAAGTAAAGCCAGCAGTCCGGTCTGGTAGATTCGCCACACATAAAACAACCTCAACGCCAATGAGCAAAATTAAGCGGATTTTCATGCCCAATATATAATGCACGCTGAGGACGGCAACAGTTGAAGAGCGTTCATAAATAACAACTGAAAAGTAATATTATTGCCGTTTTGTTTAACAATCACACTTCAATAAATATGAATTAAACCATCCGAAATGGCTGTTAGTAGATTTAAACTAAATAAAAGTTGATTTAAATCAATATATTTGTACAAATACCCAGGTTTATCATGATAAATGTGGTATCCATGTTATTAAAATTTACGATGTCGAATTATTGCATATATCAATGAAGCGCTTTTGCGTATGAGATACGGTGATTAATTATTTCCTTCTTTACTAGGGCTGCCTTTGGGCGTCATGGCTGTTTGCATGACTGGCCATTTTATACATGCTAATTACTACTGTTGATAACTCTCAATACTGATTTACGACCAGTATAATAAAACATGATAACCCTAACGCAGAAAACGTTATAGGGCAGACTAATTTATGCTGTCTCTCTTAAAAACTGCAACTTCTGTTTTTTTGTACAAATAAAATAAGAAGTCATTACTCCGCAAATGTAGCACACAATCCATGCCGAATATTTTTGTTCTGTGGCGTTAACAATTTCCGAGCTATTCCATGTTATTGATTGGTATTTAAACTATCCATTATATCCTGCATTTCTCTACCTTCTATCCTCACTTTATCTGTTTTCCGGAAACGTTTCTCTATTCTGTTACAGTCCCTCCACGTATCCCCATATCCTATTTCACTCACAATTTCTTGTATGCTTTTCTACCAAGTATCTTCTTTAATACATTTTGCCGAATTTCTAGAGACTGCTTCTAAATAGTATTAGTAGTGCCCGGAAGTTTTTAACCTAAAAATTCTCTAAAAATAAGCTATATAATCCCTTAAAATAAAAAATGCACATAAAATGTAAAAAGATGACCTAGCAAAAATTAACAATTACTTTCAAAATAATAAATTAATTACTTTCACGGACAAATGATGACTATATTGCTACTAAATAATAAATAAATTCAAAATTCATAAGCTCATTTTAAATTTTATAAAATAAGAACAATTAAGTTACTGTCGCATAAGCCAAAACATACCTTACTTAGCGTTGGTCACCTCCAAGTTATCAAAAGTAAAGGACCGGCGGTTGTCAGTTAAAACTGTTTTATACTTTGAGAAACTTCTCTCCACTTCCACAAATGTTATAGGTGCATATATAAGAACACTGTCACTGACTGTTAAAATCTGTTCAAAAATATCAGTTCTGAAGTTTTCTCCTGAGACGATATCGGCTTACACGATATGAACTTTTAATCACAGGTTATTTAAAAAAAAACCAAAAAGCTCATTGTTCACGGTCAGGTCTGCCACAGGAAAAGAAACCGGACCTCCCGCATGTGGGTTACTCATGACCAGAAATGCATCTAAATGTTAAAAAATTACTTTATTATAAAAATAAGGGAAAAAGTGCATTTTGTTGACCTATAAAAACATATATATATCTACCGTATTTGTTCCAGAATGCACTTAATTTCCAAAAAGCATCGTCTGTGACTACTCAGAAAAAAGATGACGTTTCATCAACATCCGGGGCTTAATTACTAGTTTCCAATTCTTTTACTCTGAACCAGTATTTCAGTATTTCCATAATTTTAGCTTTGCTACCAAATCTTCATAACTCCGTTCGTGCAACCCCATTTGGTGATGCACTTGGTAAGCCCAAAATTAGTTTGCAAAAGCTCCTATGTACCTTGTTTATACTATCCCATCCTTCATCTATGCCCCAAATTTCAGCTCCAAGTAATATTTTCGCCCTGACTACTGCCGTATATATTGTCTCCAACCATTTCATTTGTATCCCTGGGATTTTATCTACACTTGCTCTAATAGCTTTCACAATCCACCCAACATTCACTCGGCGATCCGAACCTCCTCCCCTCGAAAGAGCCGAGCGGGATGTCTCAGGCGGTTTCGTCTGTGGCCTGCATTCGGGAGGCTCGGGTTCGATCCCCGCGGCCGACCTACCCCACCCATGGGTTTTCCGGGGGCTTTCCCTGGGTCGCCGGGCGAATGCTGAATCTCCTGTCCCGCCATTTCATCTCCATTATCATTTCACGTCATCTCTCATCTGGTGGTGTCTTTCAGGGTAGTAGTGTCGGCGGGAGTCTCGGCGGTGCATGCAGGATGATATGCTCTGAGGAAAACTACTTCCTCCTCCGCTAGGTCGGTTGCCGGTCTCCGCTCCTCTGCCGGGACCATTTCGGAACCGCCACCCCGGGACTTTTGGGGCTCGGATTACCCGCCCGCGACCATTAGGTCTCGGCTGCTGGGTTCGTTGTCCTCCCGCTGTAGGGGAGGGAGTTCGTACTCCTGGCCTATCAGGGGAAGTCCCTATCCAATTAAGCTGTATGGACCCTGCCCTCTGTACTGTCGTGGCTCCTTGGGTCGACCGCCTTCTGTTTCCTTCGCCTCATCCTTCGTCCCGGGGGTACCCCCACTTGGCATAGGAACAATGGGCCCAGCATGGTGGCCTACGTACCGAATCCCCTCCGTAATGATATCCCCATCCTCCCCCCCCCCCCCCCGAAGGCCGCACCCTGGCTCAGTGGTTAGACCGCTTGGCTCTCACCAAGGCGGCCCGGGTTCGATCCCAGGCGACCGCAAAGTGAGATTTGTGGTGGACAACACGGCGCTGGGGCGGGTTTTCTCCGGGACCTCCGGTTTCCCCCGCCATCTCATTCCACCGTTGCTCCATCTTCATCTCATGTATCATCAGTGTCACCACCTGCGGTGCCGTATGTAGTAAAAGCGGGCGTTAAACACTAGACCCCCCCCCTGAAAGAACCTATGGGTCATGTGGTTCGTTCACGGGAAACACCCCTGAGCTCCCGAATGCGGGCCACATAGGGAACCGACAGATTTTTTTTTGGGGGGGGGGGTAATTTACGTCCTCCAACGTTAAGTCATATCGGATGTTGAATGTAATGGGTGAAATGATGCTCAAATGAGCCCAGGGTCCGTAGAGCTTAGTTACCTGACATTCGTCTTTCAGGATATGGGAAAAAACCGGAAAAAACCTTATCCGGGTAACTCACCCTGACCGAGATTCCAACTCTTGACCTCTTGAACACTCTACAACCCAGACTACAAATTTGGGCCTTTAATTTACCCATGGATTAGAAGTTCTATAGGTTTTCTCAAACATCGTAGGAAAGCAGGCAAATATTACCTTATTCATTTGTTTAATGTACATATAATCTAATGATAAATGATCTTATTTACTCTGGACGTTTGACCTTATTATCTCGGAATATTTATAGAGCAGGGATTTCCTCGCTGTTCTTTTATTTATTTTTCCTTGGCGCTCCAAGTGACTATCACAAGACGTATAACTTTTCGATAGTTCCGCGGAGAGAACTTGGGGGTAAACTTCGCAGTAACAACAAAAATGTGAGAGTAATTTTAAAAAGTTGGTGTTCACGCTCTTGATTTATAGTTGCGGAGTGTGAAGTTCCCCTTCCTGCTTCATGTCCCGGATGGGTATTTGCAGGACGCCCACTAGGAGCGCTAGTCCTGACAGCTACATAGAAGCAGGGGGTTATAAATGTTTCAACATATTCTTCCCTTTGCTCGTATTCTTTCTGTTCCAGTTTACATCATGAAAGGAAGCTGTTCTTTCGCTGAGAATGTTGTTTTGTACAACCGCGATGCAGCGACCATCTGTTTTGATACCTTACAAAAGCTATTCCGGAAGGAGTATCACTGTCCACCAAAAACAGCAATTTAAAGAGGGAAATATCAGATGTGTTCCGCTCATATTACATTCTCTACTCGCTCTTGAAGAAACGATCCTTACAAATGTTTCTTCCTTTAACTATATAATGATAACCGAAATAAAACTATTGTTATACATTTCCTTGTAGATAGAAGGGGATGTGGAAATACAATATACTTTAACCGATATTCAAATCTTTTAAGAGGTGGTCTCTAGGTAAGCCTTTGAAATTCCGTTCTGTTGGTATTACCAGGAGAAGAAAAAGCGAATAACAACTTACCAATTGAGAAAAATGGAAATGCAAACGTGCAAATGTGTGCTAGCAAGCAATTAACTGGTCTTCAAAGTATTGTTGCAAATGAGTGTGTAAACCGGGGACGATTTAGACTATATGTTCTTAATAGAATTGCATATACTTAAAGGGGTTTCACCTTAAGGGCACTTGCAGGTTTCAAAAACCCCATTTTTGGTTATATATATATATATATATATATATATATATATATATATATATTTGTTATATTGCTATAGATATACAGGGAGTTACAAAAAGGTACGGCCAAACTTTCAGGAAACATTACTCACACACAAAGAAAGAAAATATATTATGCGGACATGTGTCCAGAAACGCTTAATTTCCATGTTAGAGCTCATTTTATTACTTCTCTTCAAATCACATTAATCATGGAATGGAAACACACGACAACAGATGTACCAGCGTGACTTCAAACACTTTATTACAGGAAATGTTCAAAATGTCCTCCGTTAGCGAGGTTACATGCATCCATCCTCCGTCGCATGGAATCTCTGATGCGCTGATGCAGCCCTGGAGAATGGCGTATTGTATCACAGCCGTCCACAATACGAGCACGAAGAGTCTCTACATTTGGTACCTGGGTTGTGTAGACAAGAGCTTTCAAATGCCCCCATAAATGAAAGTCAAGAGGGTTGAGGTCAGGAGAGCGTGGAGGCCATGGAATTGGTCCGTCTCTACCAAACTATTGGTCACCGAATCTCTTGTTGAGAAGCGCACGAACACTTCGACTGAAATGTGCAGGAGCTCCATCGTGCATGAACCACAATGCGTATTTTGACATTTGCCTGCACGAATGATTTCAATTTACATTTTAAGAGAAATACTAAAATGAGCTCTAACATGGAAATTTAGCGTTTCCGGTCACATGTCCTCATAACATATTTTCTTTCTTTGTGTGTGAGGAATGTTTCCTGAATGTTTGGCCGTACCTTTTTGTAACACTCTGTATATATAAAGCTTAGGTTGTCAGCTGGTATTAAAGTCCTTTAATTCGTCAATTTAAACATGGCGGTGTAATGATACGGCTGCTTCCTGAGAATGGTACTTAATCTTTGATCGTGATTTCCCAAAACCTTGATTTTTCATACTTTAGGTGCATGTTTCTCTAAAACTATAAAAGATATTGACACAAAATTTGTAGTGGCTATTTGTCAATGTTCCTTGAACTCATTCGGCTAACATTGACATTCATGATTTATAAAATGGATGAAAACAAATATTCAGTTCTTAAAAATATTATGTTTTTTTTTACTCAAAAATAATTAATTTTTCATGTGTATATTATAAACTATATGTGATTTTCATTTCGTCGATATTATAAAACTTTATCTTAGGTTATTTAGGATAAAACTTGGTGCATATAGCTTTAAATTTCTACAAGTAAAGTGCACCTGAAATATAGGGTGCAATATTTTTTTCAGGACACACGGTGTGATTTATACCCCTCTTGCATGGACCTATGTGAACGTAATTTAAATATTTTACAGTAGTTAAATGCACTCATCCTTACACAGCAATCATACAGAATTTAAATTTCTGACAATTTTAGTTTGAATAATAAATGCCAATTCGGTGTACTATCAGATTAATAATACTATTGTGGGGAGAACAGGAAATAACAAAAGATACAAAAGTTATAGTATTTAAAACAATAATACTACCAATTCTATTATATGGAGCAGAGAGCTGGACTCTCCTGCAGAAACAAGAAAGCAAAATAACAGCTATGGAAATGAGATATTTATGACGAGCTGTGGGGAAGACAAGAAAAGATATGATTAGAAATGTAACAATAAGGGAAGAGTTGGGTACACACTCCGTTAAAGAAATATTGGAAAAAAGACAACTTAAATGGTAAGACAACTTCTGCGCATGTCAGAAGAAAGAAAACCCAAACAATATTTAGAAGCAAGACCAGAAGGTAAAAGAATTAGGGGAAGGCCACACATGTTGTATTAGGAATACACTGAGAAGTTGGGGAAGGATAGTGGGAAAACCATGACAGAAATGAGGAGATTGATAATGAACCGAGAAAAGTGGAGGAAATGGGTAGAGGAGGCTTGTACTCCACGGTTAACAGCACAAAGGAGTTAGAGAAAGAAGAAGAAGAGTGACTATGAGTGCGTAGTAGAAAAATTAAGAATGTATTTTAAGTATTTTTTGATAGTTTAAGAAGTTGTTAATGCTATGCACTTTTTAAACAGAAAATCTCAAATTATCAAGAGAAGAGAACTGTATATTTGTTATAAAATTTCCTGAGGCTTAATCTTCATTACATCAACAAACGTGTTCGTATAGATTATTGAATTAATTTTGAAATTAGTTTGGAGAATTAGATGTAAGGCGCTATCTTGTACGCTATTATCGCGTTCATTAACTCTATTGCATCTCCTCGCTGTGCCGGCGTCTGCAACATCGCGTCTTAATGGTATCATCGATTACATCAAGAGAACGTCCCTCATTTCTCATTTCTTGCGGCAAAGCTTGGAACTGACAGATCTTCCCACAGAAACATCCATAACGTAACGTCGTAAGGGAATGTGGCATCTAGAATATTATTGAGAGTAACAACGTTAGGGAAAATATTGCATTCCACAACAATTTGGTTCAGATAAGTTTAAAGGTCAAGTTTTTTATTTTCTGTCCTTTTTATACGGGAGAATAAATGAAATGGGTGAAATTATGGTCAAGTAAGTTCAAGGTTGAGACATGACGCAGCCTCTGTCACCTAGGAACACTGAGACGACATATAAGTTGATATCAGAAAGATATTAACATAAACAAACGAATAAATATAAATAAATGACGTATACCAGAATGGACATATGCCATAATGCTAGCATATACTCCGGAGTGTGTTTGTGTGTGTGTGTGTGTGTGTGTGTGTGTGTGTGTGTGCAGTGTTTAACGCCCGCTGTTATTACATACGGCACCGCAGACGGTGACACTGATGATACATGAGATGAAGTTGGAGCACCGGTGAAATGAAATGGCGGGGAAAACCGGAGATCCCGGAGAAAACCCGCCCCAGCGCTGTGTTGTCCACCACAAATCTCACTTTGTGGTCGCCTTCCATCGAACCTGGGCCGCCTTGGTGAGAGCGAAGCGGTCTAACCACTGAGCCACGGTGTGGCCGTTATATACTCCTGAGATGGCCACAATGACAAGGCCACTCTGCGAAGGTCAGTGAACTCCCTTTGCAATCCCTGTAAACAAACAACCCTACTTTATTGTCTGCTTTGCCCTCAAGGCAAATTTGGTGCCTCTCAGTCGGAAACCAACTCATTGTTAAAATCCCATGCGTGCTTCTGACAACAGGGTACAAGATTTTGACCGACGCGCAGAACGCATGGTTCCGCATAAATTTTTGCATGCGGACCGTTAGAGAAAGCGTCTCTGATGCTAGGTGCGAAATTGGAAATTCTGAAAACTGATCTCAAGTGGGGATAGTTACCAGCCAATATAAACTTGATATTTGTTCATGTGATTTTACAAACTCCAAAAATACCTAGAGTGGGGATAATTCAAAGTAATGGAAGAAAGCAGGTTTTGCTAGTAAGAGCACTTCGGTCCTGATTTCTACGTGAGACGGACGCGCATTTGACGCCGCCTAACAAGTATACTTCCGCGCCATGCACCGATACGAAGTGCAATATCTAACAATCTCCCCAGTGAGAGCTAGCGCAAAGACGATAAATATATCCAAATTGGACTACGCAGTGCTACTGCCCCCGTGCTTCACATCACAATATTGACAGTGACGCTAAACACAGCAACTACACCGACGACGACCTTACGGTGGCTAGCAAAGGACACTAAGGTCTACAATAAACCTCTGTCTAGCAGATTCGAGGTGTCGTCCTTAACCCATACCAGTCAGGACGCACCCACTCCTGAAGTACAGATGAGAGTTCTCATGCGGGAGCTACAAGTCACCTCGAACCGATTACAATCTCCCTATCCTTAACCTCCTCAGCCGCCAATACTTGGCCGCGCCGTGGTTAAATGTTGAGACCGCTTGGCTCTCACCAAGGCGGCCCGGGTTCGATCCCAGGCGACCGCAAAGTGAGATTTGTGTTGGAAAACACGGCGCTGGGGTGGGTTTTCTCCGGGATATCCGGTTTCCCCCGCCATCTCATTCCACCGGTCGTCCATCTTCATCTCATGTATCATCAGTGTCACCGCCTGCAGTGCCGTATGTAGTAAAAGCGGGCGTTAAACACTACACATTTCCACAAATCCTTAACTGTGAGGCGTTGAGCACAAGGGAGAGCTCGACGTGGTTCAGTACGGGCCGGACTGCCTCAGACAGTTATTTCTATTTTAAACCCCAAAATATTTTAATTGTCTTTATATTCGTTGTTTTAAATTTATTTTAAAAATATTTAAGAAGAAATCCTTATGAATTGTTGGAAATCTCTGTGAAAGTATACGAGATTAAATGGATGTGCCCAAATTGTTCTCGGGATGCAAGCCAGGTGAAAAGACGATTAGATCTAGCGCATCTCAACAGCCTTCGACCTCAAATACAGTTTATCATCGAAGTGGAGAATGATGGGACTCTTTCAAGTTTGGGCATTCTTCTTTCAAAAAACATCATTGGTTCACTGTGGCATGCTGTATAGCGCAAGCCTACACACACCGATCTCTATCTGAATGCTCATAGTTTCCAACATAAGTTTCAACTATTGGGAGTTCTCAATACTGTTGCGTGTATAGGCTGAGGAAGATCTGGAAATTACTATAATAACTGTTATGTAACATTTATTTCCTGTGCCATGAGTTTGGACAGAGCTGTTTGTTGATGATTAAGCTTAAATTCTGCTGACTGGCAAAACATGTACTTTGGACTGGTGAATCACATATCCTGCTGATGAAGGGAAATAATGTACAAGTGGCCTGTAACAGGCCTTAACGTGTTCTCAATGTTGTAAACAATGAATCGCACATCCTGCTGATCAAGGGAAATAATGCACAAGTGGCCGGTAACAGGCCTCAACATGCTCTAAAAGTTGTAAATAATGAATCACTCATCCTGCTGATCAAGAGAAATAATGCACAGGCAGCCTGTAACAGGCCTCAACATGTTCTCAATATTCTAAACAATGAATCACATATCCAGCCGATCAAGGGAAGTAATGCTTAGGTAGCACAGGTCTAAACATGTGCTCAATGATGTAAACAATGATGGCACAATGTGGGGCAATAGTTATGAGGAAATTAATAGTGTGGGAATTGCTGAGTTGGCTTTTGGGTATGACCCCTATTTAAGCTTGATTGAGTTAGTGACACCAGTCCATATATCTCTTGCCAGTTGGACAAGGTTCAGCCATACAAACAACACACCTCTAAAGGTATAGTTGCACTATGTCACTATGAATATAAATGTTACTAAAGAGCCCCTGATCTCATCCAGACCCAGGGAGTGCCCTGTAGCAACGCTATGCAATTTTGGAAGACAGTTAATAAGTTCATTTTGAATTAGATGTTTCTTCTGCTCTACCCTGCTCTACCTTGCCCATAGCTACGCTCCCAGTTACTATATGGGGTTGAGGGTAAAACCCCTTACCTTTTAAACCCCTACAAAACCTGGTAGTTTTGTAATGTAACATATGATCTCGGCACCGGGTTTCGAATCCAGTACCTTTTACCTCTCGTAATTCCTATCAATCCCCCAAACCCTTATGTAACAATACACAGGCCCACAGAGATTGTCTATCTCTGATCCCAATCACCTAAAACAGGACCTACAGCATCTGAGACTCACTTTTGTCAAGACGGCTATTGTGAATATGACGTTGAAGCCTCGATCACCAAAGCTAGGAAAATGAAACCTATAATACAGCAAGCGTCAGATAAGCCTACCGCCACAGCCTGCATCCCGTTTACCGGCAACCTATCCGACATAATCAGCAAAAGTCTCGCCAAATACATCAGGACCATCCACAAGCCACCTCCGAAGATTAAACATCTTATAATACCAGTGAAAGACAAACTGAACTTCCAAGTTCCGAGAGAGTACCGCATTTACCGTGAATGTGGAACACTGTATATAGGACAAACTGGACGGTCCATCGCTACCAGAATAATCGAACATGAACGGAGCATTCGTATAATGCAACCTGAGAAGTGTGGGCTGACAGAGCATTGTTTAGATAACGACCATAGATCCAACTTTCGGGAGACGACCATCTTGGCAATGTGCAACAATTACTGGGAGCGGAGAATTAAGTAGGCTTTGGCGATTTCCTCCTAGAGGAGCAGGCTTAATCGTGATGCTGGATTTCAGTTCACCTCCTCTTGGAAACCGCCCTTAAAAAAGGAAATCCGTCGGTTTAAGAAGCACAGATCTATACAGCTGGATAATCAAGTTGTGTAGTTACGTTTCTTTGGCCCAATTAATTTTCTATACTCACGCGATCTGCTGACCCGGCATTTATTTTACTGGAAACAGCCCTTTGTTCAATAAGGCGAATTTTGATAGTCTTTTGTCTTTGTTTATATTTGTGTTATATCCGTGTTTCATTTGTGGTTTGCAACGGAAACCTGAGACTATAAGCAAGTGAGGGTAGATAAAATTACATTAACTAAAGAATGTGTCACATAAGCTAAAGTCTGTTTAGTTAACGCATGTGCAGTTTGGAGTCAAAGGAACCCGAGCCTCCCTCCCATTAATGACCGTCATAAATCTATCGCCACACTTTAGAAATGGAACACCGTCGTTGAGGACCAATAGCAACCCTGATTTTCTCGAAGTGACAGTCGCATGTCTACTCCACGTGGAGTCTCAGTTGACAAAGTTCCAACTTCCAGTTGATCTGTTTTCATTACGTGTAGAAATTCGTTGTGTGTCACGATGTGGAGACCGTGGGAAGGAAATGCAGTGGTAAATGCAAATGAAGTAGTAGATAACTTTCAGTAACATGAAAATAATCAAAGTAATGACAATAGTGTGAATAACTGGGCCGAGTTATATTACCGGAAAAGCCATAAAAACAAAGCTATAAAGAGAACTGTTTCTAAGTAAATTCAAGCGCTTGTTTTGAACATATATAAATATGTGCTGACAAATAATCTTGGTAAGGGGTTATGCAAAGAACCTGGTGATAAATGCTGGGTATTCACAGAAATACAGTAAGAAATATTGTGACGAAAGGAATACCAAAGACGCCGAAGTGTGAAAACAAAAGGAAACGTTTCTCTAAAGTAGATAATTTCACATGCGATTTAATTCGTCGAGAAATTTATAGATTCTATGCAAAAGGGAGAGCACCCACCTTAGACGAATTGGTTGCACATTTGCAAGAAATTTGTGATTTTCCTTACGGGCATTGTACATTGCGCGGCCTCCTAAAGGAGCTGGGTTTCAAATACCGCACTTCGAATAAGATAAGGGTTATTATGGAATCCAGTAGAATTGTATTTGTCAAAACTAAGGAAGCTTCGCAGTAATGGACATAAGATAATTTATTCAGACGAAACCTCGTACGATACCCATGACGTATCGAGAAAGGTGGCAACCTTGCAGAACGGACTGCGAGAAGGAGGGTCTATCTTTTAAAACGATTATAAGGGTTCATCAAAGGCAGCAGCGGACGTGCACACGAGTTAACTAAACAGACTCTAAACGCGTGAGAAAAGGGCGACTAGAGGAAAAAAAAAAAAGTTCCCCTAAGGAATGTGAGAAAAAGTTATAATACTTCTCCCCATGAGCCCGAGGGTCAAAACCCGGTGGGACAAAAACTGAACCTGCCTAGGTATGGGAGGGGGTGAAAGACCAATAGGATTAAATTTGAGGAAAAAACCCTCCAATCAAAATTCCTATGCATCATGTGATACGGGCGGAATAGTCATGAAATACGAAAGGGGCGTGAATAGATAGTCCGCGGTCGGAAAGGGCTCGAATAAACCAGGAAAGGCGCGACACTTCATCTTGGGGAGTTTCGGAGGATAACGGCGTAAAGTGACGAGACAGTGCAGAGTAAAAATTACAATTAGATGCGGGAAACTGAAATGTGGGCAAGTTGAATAAAAGAGCGCTACCGAAGTCGTGACGAGCAAGTGTGTTAGGGAGCAAGCTCATGATCTAAGTGTTCTATCAATAAATTGGTGAGAGAAGTCTAAGAAGCATAGTGTATTTCCACTTAAACGCCGGACCCTGGGGCAGAGTACACTTATGCTCACGCGTACTTACAACCGAGAACAATTCGTTAGTCTGAAACATAATCGGTCTTTCCCTGATTGCATCCTACACCTATAGGATCCTGGCCTCAACGCCTTTTTCCTGAACTAGAATTATATCCACCAATTCCCGTCTCAGGTTATAACACTTAATACATATCCTGATAATGGAAGAGATGCACACTTACGAAACGTCGATTTCTAATCGTCTTTTATCCTGGCTTGCTTCCCTAGAACAACTTGAGCATATTCATCGCCAGAAAAGCTTCAGATCCTATTTTACTTGAGATTAAATGAATGTATAAGGAAGTCGAGTGATAAAGTGAGTTAGGAATATAAAAGAGTAGAAAATATAAATTTGTTCTAACGTGTTTTTTTTTAATTTACGTCCTCCAACGTTGTCATATCGGACGATGAATGAAATGGGTGAAATGCAGCTCAAATAAGTCCAGGATCAATGGAGCTTAGAGCTACCCGACATTTGTCTGTAAGGATAAGGGATAACCCTGGAGAAAACCTTATCCAGGTAACTCACCCTGACCGACATTCGAACTCGGGACCTCTTGAACGTGAGGCAGACAGGCTACCACCACGCTACCGAGGTGGGCACCACAGTGTTATTTGAAATTTAAAACTATTTGAAATAATATTTGAATATTGGATTTTATAAATTAAGCTTTAAAAGATAAATCATAAAAAATAACCAAAGAAGGTATGATTGCATTGGTCGTTAAGAATGACTTGGCTAATAATCAAATGTTTAATTTCCATGGTGAAGGGAAAAATGAATAAACTTCGTTTAGTACGAAGAAAGCGTGACTCAGTGTCAAGAGGCGACAGAGAACTGACGAGAGTGAATATGCCACATGTTTTTACAGTATTGTGACTTTGTGGGTTCGTAAAATTGAAAGTCCAATTTTCAGAAATTCAAAATGTTCTTTATGTCCGTAGAAATATACTGTTCAATTCTTACGTAACAGAATTACGTCACATACACAATCACAATTTACCAAGGTCGAGGACCACAACAAAGCTTACTCAACTTCCACTGTTTACAACACTCCTGTTTACATCTGATTACGACTGACTCTTGGGAAGTCCTCGCTTCTTTAAGTAACTCATTGATAATTCGAGACTGTTCTGTAACAATCAAGAGATCGAATGCTCTCTGTCACTAGACGAAACCCGAATATTCCAGACGGTAAAGGGCTGGCAAGTCCTTTGTCTCCGCGCTATGTTTATTTGTTCCGACATACTCTTTATCTTCATGGTTTGCAAAATATATTGTGTAATCTAAGAAGTTAGATAAAGTTAACCTATTTTATGACGCTTACTGTAAATTTTAATACAGCATTAAAATATTGACTTATTTCATTTTAAAAGAAGTTAAATTATTTCTCAATTAATAAGAGAATTGAATCCTTCAGACCTTTTTCCGAGACCACTGAGCGGAATGGCTCAGGCGGTTTCTTCTGTGGGCCGTATTCCCGTGGCCAACCTACCTAACACATGGTTCGGCCATGGGAATCAAACCCTTACCTTCCACAGACAAAACCGACTGAGACCCTCCGCTCGATAGATCGTGTGTTTACAATCATTTCCTTGCATAAAATCCTAAAGCAAATTTCGAGGTTATTTTTACTGTAGTATTCAGATAAAAAAGTACTTTCCTCTTTGTCCAAGAATTGATTGAGCTGACGTTACATGCTCCCCTGCGTTTGTTTACAAACCTTACAAACACAACTCACAATGTCTAAAAAGCCTTGTTAACAGCAGTCAGTCAGTTCTATTGTTCTTCTGTTTTGTGTGTTTCAAACAGAATCCAGTTGATCCTGTACCAATGAGAACTGCAAACTTCCAGCACAAAACTATAATGAGGACATTTGATGTAATGCATTCATATGACATTCCTTACCCCTCTTCTTCAAACTATTCTAGTAATATCTGACTGTATTCATGTTAGTAGAGAAAAATTACACATTCCTTTATAGATACAATAGGAACAGGAGAATTCACTAAGCTAAGATTTGGTCGCTGTCTGACAATTCTGAAATTCCCTACTAGTTGCATGATCAAGAGCTAAAGAGACGATGAATGACTAGTCATTTCAAATACGTACAAGGGCGGTTCAAAGAAAAATGATCACAACTTTTTTCCCCACAAAAATGTACCTATACACATCCTTATAATTTTGATGGTCCTTCTCAGATTTGTCTCCCCTGAATGCGATGCACTCGTCCCAGCATTTCTTCCAGTCTTCAAAGACACGATGGACACCATTTTTGATATAGCCTTCAAAATTGCCTCCGCAGCCTTCACCACTGCTGCTGATGATGGATAATGCCTCCCACGAAGACGTTTCTTCAAGTTAGGGAATAGAAAAAAGTCACATGGGGCTAAATACGGACTATAGGGAGGGTGAGGGATGCACTTCACGTTGATTTTTGCAAGATATTCAGCAACATTGGCAATATGCGGCCGTGCATTATCGTAGTGCAGCATCCAGCCGCTTCACGGAAATGTGGTCTTTTGCACCTGATATGGACTTGCAATGTTTTCAGGACATCCCTGTAGTATTGTCCAGTTACTGATATGTGTGCAGGTACAATATGCTGATAAACCATTCCATGAATGTCATAGAATGAGATGACCACCACATTTGCTTTTTGGGGGTTGGTGATGAAAGAGATTTCCACACTGAGCTTTGCTGTTTGCTCTCAGGATCAAAATGATGTAGCTAACTTTCATCACCAGTGATTACGTTTGAAAGAAACTCCGGATCTTCCTCTAACATCAACTTTAACTGTTTGCAGACCTGCATGCGAATGTCCTTTTGTTCGGAGATCAAGTCTTGGAACCCATCTCACACAAACACGTCTCATGTGTAATGTTTCTGTCACCAACGTGTGGGTGGCACCCAATGAAATGTTCAGTATTTCAGAAAGTGATCTTAAGGTAATTCCTCAATCCTGTCTCACAATGGCAGCAGCAGAGTTGATGTTTTCTTCCGTAAGAGCAGTAACTGGAGCACCTGGAGTACCTTCCTTTGAAATTGATTCTTTCCCCTCCTTAAACAATTTAAACTACCTTGGAGCTGTGCTGTAGGGATGAACAGACTCTCCATAGGCCTCCTGTAACATTGTATAGGCCTCAACTGAAGATTTGTTGAGTCGAAAGCAGAATTTCAAAGCCGCATATTCTTCCTCTCGTATTACCTCCATTGCAGCGGTAGGCGATACTGAACATGTCTGAACTTGCCTGGCTCTCACAGGCGGAACCCAGGAGTACCAACAATGAAACTACTACGGCGTATTTGTTTCTCATTAAGCTAACAGAATGTAAATAAGCTTGAATTTTAGTGCGAAAAATTATGACCGTGAAGCAATTATGACCATTCTTTACTGAACAGTCCCCGTATATCAGAAAATTGAAACCGTTATGTAGAAATATCTCAGAAAGGCTAACTTCAGCAAAAACTAAAAATAAATTGTGTACAACTTTTATGGTAAGATTATGTATGCGTTTCCTTTTAAAATTATACAAAAGGCATATAGACTGCAGTACTTGAGAGTATATTTCCAAAAATTCCAAAATATTCGTTTGTCATAAAAAGATTGAAAACATACGTTATTGATTTTATTTTTACTGTATTTATTCTTATAAACATAACTGGCCTAAAACTGTGTGGATATATACAATAGCTGAACACTAGAAACAAACACGGTAAATATAAATGAACACAAAGTTATGTGAAAGAGAATTATAAGGAATTGAAACTTTATTATATAAAGAAAAAGAAGAGAAATGAATGTGGCATTATTAAGTAATTCTACTATTATTTCTAATTACAATACTACTTCTGCTAACTTATTACTTTATTGTTGTACGGAAAGTGGCTGCTATGGGGACTGATCAACAAAGACTGATTTTTTTCCACAGATGTTTATTACTACAATCCAATGTTTACATAATCTTTTTCAATGTAGTTCCCTGCTACTTCAATGCGCTATTTATAGCGTCTCTGTCAGTCATTGAACACGTGTTGCAGACCATTCTTTGCCAGGTCCTTGAGAATCACCTCACTTTTCTTGAGCACTGCTTCAGAGTTCTCAAATCGAATAGCCCTAAGCTTCGATTATCACCGGTGATGAGACATGTTTGCATCATTATGATCCTGAAGGAAAACAAGCCACCACAGTGTGGAAATCGCCAGGTTCTCCAACACTAAAATAGAGCTTTCTCGGACTGGGTGACGACTTCATCATGACAATGCACGGCCTCACGTCACATGCAGTTCCTCCTCATACTACTGTTACAGCAGCATACTACACGTCAGTATTGGCTACACTGAGGAAGCACATTGCAAAGAAACGACCAGAGCTTTCTCGGACTGGGTGGCGACTTCAGTCGGTAGCTCAGCGGTAGAGAACCTGCCTGCCGTGCTAGGGGTCACGGATTAGATTCCCGGAGTTGGGGGTGGGGATTTTTCACGACCAAGATAATTCCTCATCTTCCCCAGAGTCTGGAAGTATGAATGAGAATGTGAATGAGTGCGTGATCTAATGATTAGCAACAAAATATAACGAGTTAAAACCTTCAGTATGTTCCAAAGGAGAAAGGCCGCCGATATGATCATAGCAGTTAAAGGCGGGGTATAAATGGAACAAGGAAAAAAAGAAGCTTCATCATGGCAATGCACGGCCCCACGTCGCATATCAAGTCGTGCAGTTTATGGCTCGATCCAACATTACCTGTGTGCCACATCCACCTTATAGATCCCGTCTTGCACCCTGTACCTTTTTTTATTCCCATCACTAAAGGCAAAGCCTTTTTTTTATTTATTATTTTTTTTTTTTTTTTGTAATTTACATCCTCCAACGTTAAGTCATATCGGGGACAGTGAATAAATTGGGTGAAACGATGCTCAAATGAGTCCGGGGTCCATGGAGCTTCAGTTACCCGACATTTGTCTTAAAGCATAAGGGAAAACCGTGGAAAAACCCTTATTCAGGTAACACACTCTGACCGAGATTCGAACTCAGGACCTCTTGAACTTGAGGCAGACATGCTACCATCTACGCTACCGAGGCGGGCGAGATCTCTGAAGCAGTGCTCAAGAAAAGTCAGGCAATTCTCAAGGACCTGTCAAAGAATAGTCTTAATTTAATTGTAACGATGGCCACCCTACGAAAATAATAAAAAATTAGACAAAAATATTTAATTTTGCTTTGAGGAATACTACTCGAAACAT
Organism: Mantis religiosa; assembly: GCA_030765055.1. Lineage (NCBI taxonomy): Eukaryota > Metazoa > Arthropoda > Insecta > Mantodea > Mantidae > Mantis > Mantis religiosa. The sequence continues at coordinate 214,374,035 of CM060949.1, read as the reverse complement.
TCTTAAGTTAATATTTCATTAGACAACATTGTACCTATTGTTGGTTTCCCCTCCTCTGTACCTTTATATGATATTCTCGGGGATCTGAACAACATACTAAAACTGGGACGTCACAATTTATTAAAAACCCTCTCCTTGATATGCACTCATTTGGAGATAGGCCTGTCAAAAAATGAAAAGGGAAATAAGGTCTATCTTTCTTAGCTTTAAATGCAAAACTCTGTTGTGCTACATTTGAAAAGGAGATACATCTGGTGCGATAGTCGCAACCAAGCTACTCTTTGATGGAGTTGGCCCCGCAAGAGGACGAAAAAAGAGTTGCAGGGAAGTTTTCCAATAGAAAGTTTTGGAAGTCTCTTAGCATTTCCCAGCTCAAAGTGCAGAACGCTGTCTGCCATTCACCTGCGAATTTTTCGGTTGCTACATAAATAGGACATCTATACGTGAAACACTAAATGCATCCGGGGACACTTCTTTATTTGTTCCATGTATTCCCTGGCTTTAACTCTGATGGTCATATCAGCAACCGTTCTCCTTTGGATCATATCGAAGGTGTTATCTCGTATTTGTTCGCTTTTAATCATTAGATCACGTACACATTTATAATCCGCCTTAAACTACAATGGTCATATCGGCGGGCGTTCTCCTTTGGAACATATCGAAGTTGTTAACTCGTATTCGTTGGGTTTTAATCATTAGATCACGTACACATTTATACCCCACCTTTAACTACAATAGTCATATCGGCGGCCGTTCTCCTTTGGAACATATCGAAGGTGTTAACCCGTATTCGTTGGGTTTTAATTATTAGATCACGTACACATTTATACCCCGCCTTTAACTACAATGGTCATATCGGCGGCCGTTCTCCTTTGGAACATATCGAAGGTAATAACTCGTATTTGTTGGGTTTTAATCATTAGATCACGTACACATTTATACCCCGCCTTTAACTACAATGGTCATATCGGCGGTCGTTCTCCTTTGGAACATATCGAAGGTGTTAACTCGTATTTGTTGGGTTTTAATCATTAGATCACGTACACATTTATACCCCGCCTTTAACTGCAATAGTCATATCGGCGGCCGTTCTCCTTTGGAACATATCGAAGGTGTTAACTCGTATTTACTGGGTTTTAATCATTAGATCACGTACACATTTATATCCTACCTTTAACTGCAATGGTCATATCGGCGGCCGTTCTCCTTTGGAACATATCGAAGGTGTTAAATCGTATTTACTGGGTTTTAATCGTTAGATCACGTACACATTTATACCCCGCCTTTAACTACAATAGTCATATCGGCGGCCGTTCTCCTTTGGAACATATCGAAGGTGTTAACCCGTATTCGTTGGGTTTTAATCATTAGATCACGTACACATTTATACCCCGTCTTTAACTACAATGGTCATATCGGCGGCCGTTCTCCTTTGGAACATATCGAAGGTGTTAAATCGTATTTACTGGGTTTTAATCATTAGATCACGTACACATTTATACCCCGCCTTTAACTACAATAGTCATATCGGCGGCCGTTCTCCTTTGGAACATATCGAAGGTGTTAAATCGTATTTACTGGGTTTTAATCGTCAGATCACGTACACATTTATACCCCGCCTTTAACTGCAATGGTCATATCGGCAGCCGTTCTCCTTTGGAACATATCGAAGGTGTTAAATCGTATTTACTGGGTTTTAATCGTTAGATCACGTACACATTTATACCCCGCCTTTAGCTGCAATGGTCATATCGGCGGCCGTTCTTCTATGGAACATATCGAAGGTCTTAACTCGTATTCGTTGGGTTTTAATCATTAGATCACGTACACATTCGTACTCTCATTCATACTTCCAGACTATGGGGAAGATGAGGAATTGTATTCGTCGGAGAAAAATTCCTACCCACACCGTCGAAAGTTGAACCCGGGACCCTCAGCTTGGAAGCAGATGCTCTACCGGCTGTGCTATTGGGCCAGCCTCTTTGTAATTTATGTCATCCAACGTTGTCTAATTGGACGTTCAATGAAATTATATTCAAACGAGTAACCAGGGTAACCAGACATTCCTCTTTCAGGATAAGGTAAAACCTCCAATGTTAAGTAATATTGGACAATGAATGGAATTACGTTCAAATGAGTCTAGGGTACATAGAGCTTAGAGTTAGCGGGTATTTATCTTTCAGAGTAAGGTAAGGCCTCCAATGTTAAGTTATATTGGGCGATGAATGGAATGCCGTTAAAATGAATCCAGGATACATAGAACTTAGAGTTATCAGATATTCATCTTTTAGGGTAAGGTAAGGCCTCCAATGTTAAGTTATATTGGACAATGTATGTAATGACGTTAAAATGAGTCCAGGGTACATAGAGCTTAGAGTTATCAGATATTCATCTTTCAGGGTAAGGTAAGATCTCCAATGTTAGGTAATATTTTACGATGAATGGAATGACGTTAAAATGAGTCCAGTGTACCTAGAGCTTAGAGTTATCAGATATTCATCTTTCAGGGTAAGGTAAGACCTCCAATGTTAGGTAATATTTGAAGATGAATGGAATGACGTTAAAATGAGTCCAGGTTACATAGAGCTTAGAGGGACCAGATATTCATCTTTCAGGATAAGGTAAAACCTCCAAGTTAAGTAATATCGGATGATGAATGAAATGATGCTGTAATAAGCCCAGGGTACATAGAGCTTAGAGTTACCGGACATTCATTTTTCAGGATAAGGTAAAACCTCCATGTTAAGTAATATCGGATGATGAATGAAATGATGCTGTAATAAGCCCAGGGTACATAGAGCATAGAGTTACCGGACATTCATATTTCAGGATAAGGTAAAACCTCCAAGTTAAGTAATATCGGATGATGAATGAAATGATGCTCTAATAAGCTCAGGGTACATAGAGCATAGAGTTACCGGACATTCATATTTCAGGATAAGGTAAAACCTCCATGTTAAGTAATATCGGATGATGAATGAAATGATGCTGTAATAAGCCCAGGGTACATAGAGCATAGAGTTACCGGACATTCATATTTCAGGATAAGGTAAAACCTCCATGTTAAGTAATATCGGATGATGAATGAAATGATGCTGTAATAAGCTCAGGGTACATAGAGCATAGAGTTACCGGACATTCATATTTCAGGATAAGGTAAAACCTCCAAGTTAAGTAATATCGGATGATGAATGAAATGATGCTGTAATAAGCTCAGGGTACATAGAGCATAGAGTTACCGGACATTCATATTTCAGGATAAGGTAAAACCTCCAAGTTAAGTAATATCGGATGATGAATGAAATGATGCTGTAATAAGCCCAGGGTACATAGAGCATAGAGTTACCGGACATTCATATTTCAGGATAAGGTAAAACCTCCATGTTAAGTAATATCGGATGATGAATGAAATGATGCTGTAATAAGCCCAGGGTACATAGAGCTTAGAGTTACCGGACATTCATTTTTCAGGATAAGGTAAAACCTCCAATGTTAAGTAATATCGGGCGATGAATGAAGTGATCCTCAATGAGCCCAGGATTCGTACAGCTTAGGATTATCAGACATTCACTTTTTCGGTAGGGTAAGCCGGGAAAATCCTTATCCAGATAACTCACAGTGACCGAGATTTGAACTCGTGACCTCTTGAACGTGAGACAAGCACGCAACCAGCGGTACAGATTCGGGTACATTGCGGGATTATTTACACTGGCATTATACCTGATAAAACAGCGAAAGCGTTGCTACGCTGAATAAGATTTGACATGGAGCTTGTGCAGTTACAAATGTTACTGTGACATTCACATATCACTCTTTCAGTTCTTATAGAGTATATTCTTATAAAATCCCGTCTTTTTGCATAACCAGGAGAAACATTGGATAATGACTTTGAGGGATTGAGTTTTTAATTATTGCCAACCTTCTAAGCTGTGACTGTTAGTGTTCCATTCTATATTTGGGAATAAAAAGTCGCTTAATTTTGCTCACATGTCTGTTCACTTCTTTACGTACTGTAAATCTATTACGGGATTACAAGCTTTACTTCCATTCCCGAATATTTTTACTCCACAAGGATCCATCCAAGTCTTTAGCCCGTAAACTAAATAACTGAACTTTATGCAAGGAGAACTGTATTTCTGTGTGCTAATGCTTTATGTCTCCTATAGTTTACCAGTTATGCATAAATGATCCAAAATGAACAGGACATCAAACGCACCTGTTAGATAATTCCAGATAAGCCTTTCATTTGTTATCAAAATATCCTAAATGTGTTCAAGTGCTTCTCGGGAAGCAAGTCAGGTGAGAAGACGATTAGACATCGACGTTTCGGGAACGTACACCTCGCCCATCAGGATATTTATTAAATGTTATAACCACAAATGAATGACTAGATAGAACACAAATATGAACAAAGACAAAACAATACCAAAATTCGCATTACTGAACAAAAGAATGTTTTCAGTGAATTAAATATCAGGTCAGGAGATGGCGTAAGTATTGATACCGAAATTAAAGGATTGAAATAAGTAAAGAATCATCATGAATTTCAAAGGAATGTTGGTTCTTTGTTACAACGCGTGCATGTGCACTTGAGTCGAATAGCAGTTGGGGTGAATAGTCTTTTTAACAAAAGAAACGTATGATACAGTGTCCTTAGCAGATTTCTAAAGGGTAGTACTTGAGTTTGTTTGAATTGGGTATTCTTCGGACCCTTAGTAATGGCATGACAAAATAGTCACAAAGGGAATCTTTGGTTGAATAAGGGGCTTCGAGAAAGTGAAAGTCAAACACACCCACGCGCTGCTGTGGACATTCAGTTGGCTGGGAGCCGATTAGGGCGGTCCTCTTCTTCTGTCTTGGGCAAGGCAGACCAGAAGTGATGAAAGAAGAGTGTGTGTGAGTGTGTGGTGTTTAAGGGCCCGTCGACAGCTAGGTCATTTGGGCCGTGATGAAAGAAGATATTTGTCGGTTCATATGTACGTGAATAATGAATTAAGTTTTATCGAGTAATAAGCATTTTACAAACAGTAACTCTAAACAGTGATATTGGTAACCCTTGGTCAGCAACTTCGAGTTTGATGTTATGATAAAAAGAAACAGTCATTAAACCAGTTTGATACGGGCATTCCAGTGTCATTAAAACCATCCCTCTCATACATATCCACGCACACCCTGAGAGAAACCTCAAAACTTAACCCTGGGCTACCCATATTATTGTATAAAACTGTAGCGGAAAGTGGAAGTCTACGCCACCCAGCATAATGTTGCTTCAGTACAGAAAATTAATTGTGTCAAAGAATCGTAATACTTAACTTGATTATCAAGCTGTATAGATCTGTGCTTCTTAAGTCGATAGATTTCTATTTTAAGGCCGGTTTCTAACAGAAGCTGAACTGAACTTCAGCATCACGACTAAGCGTGCTCCTCTCAGAGGAAATGGGGAGTTAAGGAGGCTTTGGCCATATCTTCCGAGAGAAGCACAGTTAATCGTGATGCTGAATTTCAGTTCAACATCTCTTGGAGGCCGGTCTTAAAATGGAAATCCGTCGACTTAAAAGGCACAGATCAATACAACTTGATAATAAAGTTAAGTAGTTACGTTTCTTTGACACAATTAATTTTCTATACTCACACCAACTCCTGACCTGATTGACTGAAGACAGTCTTTTGTTTAGTAATGCGAATTTTGATAGTGTTTTGTCTTTGTTTATATTTGTGTAACATAAATATCAAATATTGCATTTATGGTTATAATATTTAGTAAATATCCTGATGATGGGAGAGATGTACTCTCCCCAAACGTCGATTTCTAATCGTCTTCTCACTTGGCTTGCTTTCTGAGAATAATTTCAGCGTTTTCGTCGCCAGGAAAGCTTCAGATCTTATTCTAAATGCATGTTATCTTAATAAAAATCGTTGCAACCTTCTGGAAGGTATTTGAAAAATTTCGTTTTCAATCCTTCTGGCGATGCAAGGGAACTGAATTTCAAATTTTTTCCATAGCGAAAAAGTCTTATGAGATCTGAATGTTGCTTAAAGCCTACTGTATTCTCACATAGGCACTGGCGTTGTATCTACAAAATCGATGTGACCATATGTAGGAAAGTTCATCTGATGAACATAAAATACAGTAATAAGCGTTTGTAAAATTATTTTGTACAACAAATCCATTGTTTCGGTCCTCAGGAGTATTTCGATTTCTCTATTCCCAAGGAACCAATTTCGACAATTGCCTCTATTCTGTGGAAGTGACAGTTGAATGTGTCCATTTAGTATTAGCTGTAATGGTTTCCCTATATTCCGAACACAAACAAAAACAATCTTCCAATAATGCTTCACTTCACTTCAGTTGCCAGCTGGATGCTGATATTAATTTGAATTACATGTCATGTTTCCTGCATTTTAAATTTCTCTGTGTTGAGAGCACATGGCATGTTGCTAAACTTGTATGTCAGCTTATCAATAGATATAATCATATGTCAGTGTAAAACTCTTATTTGCTTATTTTTGTTATTCTCTGCCCAAGCTTTTGTTCACCGTTTATAACATATTAGGATGTTATGTTTAGAGATCATGCTGTTTACACGTTGTGGTGTTGCATTCCACCCAGAAATTTGATTTCATTCTTCTTAATTAATAGAATAAACACTAGAAATTTATTATCACTGCACTAAACTTTCTTGCTTCCAGAAAGGCGTCTGATATAAAATAAAATACTTGTTCCTAGTTAACTTAAGGTGAGAAGGTACTGCGCTTGGGGTTCAAATTTACATTTTTATTTTTATATTTTATTATGCCATCCTTCTAGATTACAAATATATAGCAAAAGTTCATTGAAGCAACATTTTATACCTAATTGGCCTAATATATTAGTGGGTGTTAGGTTTTTGACACGCCTCTTTTCGTAAGCTTTCAGAAAATCGATCATAACTTCTATAATTCTGAACTAAGCCTTGTTTTGTAGGGGATCTTTCAAGTTTTCTGCTGGTAACACTGTAACTACAATGATGCTAGTTTTTCTTTTGTGTTTGGCTGTGTATTTCTTTTTTTAATTTACGTCCGCCCCAAAGTTAAGTCATATCGGACGATGAATAGGATGAGTGAAATAATACTCAAAAGAGCACAGGATTTATAGAGCTTACAGTTACCTGACATTCGTCCTTCAGGATAAGGGAAAATACAGGAGAAACCTTATCCAGGTAACTCATCCTGACGTAGATTCGAACTCGGGACCTCTTGCACGTGAGGCAGACATGCTACCATCACGCTACCGAGGCGGCCTAAATGTTCATTGGAGCAGTATTTTATACCTAATTTGCTAATTTTATTAGTGCGTGTTAAGTTTTTGCCACTCCCCTTTTCGTAAGCTTTCAGAAAATCGATCATAAGTTCTGTTAAGCCTTATTTTGTAAGGGATCTTTCAAGCTTTCAGCTGGTACCACTGTAACGCCAATGATTTTAGTTTTTCTTTTGTCTTTGGCTGTGTATTTGAACAGTTATTTGTTCTGAATAATATTTTGTACTAGTTATTGCTGAATATATGATATTTGGTTGGCCAAAAACATTACGAAAGAGAAAGTTTATAGGAAAGCGCTTTACTAAACATACAAAAGTAAATATAGAAAATATAAATACAATAGACACGGAAACCACATGTAATAATGAGGTTAGTAGGCCCAGTTCACAAAATACATGTGCTAATCATGATAGTAGTCATATACAGAAATTGATGAGCTGCGAGTCCTGAAAGTAGATAAAATAGTTGAAGAATTGACCAAGAAAGCAAGACAAATGAAGAGCAACTTGAAAAGAACCAGTGAGAATACAGAGGGTCAAGAGTATGCAGCAGGAATGTTCTGACTCATGTGAGAAGTCAGTAATCAATATATAAACTGTACTTGTTGTTGTCAAATGCTAGGCTTTGGCAATGAAGCCATTAGCTCTCTTGCTCTCCAATGTTTCTGTGTAGTGGGTCAGGCAGGTAGGGCTTCACAGGTTAAAAGATGCTCTTCAGTCATTTCTTCTTCTTTGTTGTGAAATGCTAGGCTTTGGCAATGAAGCCATTAGCTCTCTTGTTCTCCAATATTTCTGTGTAGTGGGTCCGGCAGTTAGAGCTTCACAGGTTAGAAGATGTTCTTAAGTCATTTCCTCTTCTTTGTTGTCAAATGCTAGGCTTTGGCAATGAAGCCATTAGCTCTCTTGCTCTCCAATATTTCTGTGTAGTGGGTCCGGCAGGTAGGGCTTCACAGGTTAGAAGATGTTCTTCTGTCATTTCCTCTTCTTTGTTGTCAAATGCTAGGCTTTGTCAATGAAGCCATTCGCTCTCTTGCTCTCCAATATTTCGGTGTAGGGGGTCCGGCAGGTAGGACTTGACAGGTTAGAAAGTGTTCTTCAGTCATTTCCTCTTGTTTGTTTTCAAATGCTAGGCTTTGGCAGTGAAGCCATTAGCTCTCTTGCTCTCCAATATTTCTGTATAGTGGGTCCGGCAGGTAGGACTTCACAGGATAGAAGATGTTCTTCAGTCATTTCTTCTTCTTTGTTGTCAAACGATAGACTTTGTCAATGAAGCCATTAAGCTCTCTTGCTCTCCAATATTTCTGTGTAGTGGGTGCGGCAGGTAGGACTTCACAGGTTAAAAGATGTTCTTCAGTCATTTCCTCTTCTTTGTTGTCAAATGCTAGGCTTTGGCAATGAAGCTATTACCTCTCTTGCTCTCCAATATTTCTGTGTAGTGGGTGCGGCAGGTAGGACTTCACAGGTTAAAAGATGTTGTTCAGTCATTTCCTCTTCTTTGTTGTCAAATGCCATGCTTTGGCAATGAAGCCATTAGCTCTCTTGCTCTCCAATATTTCTTGTAGTGGGTCCGGCAGGTAGGGCTTTACAGGTTAAAAGATGTTCTTCAGTCATTTCTTCTTCTTTGTTGTCAAATGCTAGGCTTTGGCAATGAAGCCATTAGCTCTCTTGTTCTCAAATATTTCTGTGTAGTAGGTCCGGCAGGTAGGGCTTCACTGGTTAAAAGATGTTCTTCTGTCATTTCCTCTTCTTTGTTGCCAAATGCTAGGCTTTGGCAATGAAGCCATTAGCTCTCTTGCTCTCCAATATTTCTGTGTAGTGGGTCCGGCAGGTAGGACTTCACAGGTTAAATATGATCTTCAGTGATTTCCTCTTCTTTGTTGCCAAATGCTAGACTTTGGCAATGAAGCCATTAGCTCTCTTGCTCTCCAATATTTCTGTGTAGTGGGTGCGGCAGGTAGGACTTCACAGGTTAAAAGATGTTCTTCAGTCATTTCCTCTTCTTTGTTGTCAAATGCTAGGCTTTGGCAATGAAGCTATTACCTCTCTTGCTCTCCAATATTTCTGTGTAGTGGGTGCGGCAGGTAGGTCTTCACAGGTTAAAAGATGTTCTTCAGTCATTTCCTCTTCTTTGTTGTCAAATGCCATGCTTTGGCAATGAAGCCATTAGCTCTCTTGCTCTCCAATATTTCTTGTACTGGGTCCGGCAGGTAGGGCTTTACAGGTTAAAAGATGTTCTTCAGTCATTTCTTCTTCTTTGTTGTCAAATGCTAGGCTTTGGCAATGAAGCCATTAGCTCTCTTGTTCTCAAATATTTCTGTGTAGTGGGTCCGGCAGGTAGGACTTCACAGGTTAAAATATGATCTTCAGTGATTTCCTCTTCTTTGTTGCCAAATGCTAGACTTTGGCAATGAAGCCATTAGCTCTCTTGCTCTCCAATATTTCTGTGTAGTAGGTCCGGCAGGTAGGACTTCACAGGTTAAAATATGATCTTCAGTGATTTCCTCTTCTTTGTTGTCAAATGCTAGACTTTGGCAATGAAGCCATTAGCTCTCTTGCTCTCCAATATTTCTGTGTAGTAGGTCCGGCAGGTAGGGCTTCACAGGTTAAAATATGATCTTCAGTGATTTCCTCTTCTTTGTTGCCAAATGCTAGACTTTGGCAATGAAGCCATTAGCTCTCTTGCTCTCCAATATTTCTGTGTAGTAGGTCCGGCAGGTAGGGCTTCACTGGTTAAAAGATGTTCTTCTGTCATTTCCTCTTCTTTGTTGCCAAATGCTAGGCTTTGGCAATGAAGCCATTAGCTCTCTTGCTCTCCAATATTTCTGTGTAGTGGGTCCGGCAGGTAGGACTTCACAGGTTAAAATATGATCTTCAGTGATTTCCTCTTCTTTGTTGCCAAATGCTAGACTTTGGCAATGAAGCCATTAGCTCTCTTGCTCTCCAATATTTCTGTGTAGTAGGTCCGGCAGGTAGGGCTTCACAGGTTAAAATATGATCTTCAGTGATTTCCTCTTCTTTGTTGCCAAATGCTAGACTTTGGCAATGAAGCCATTAGCTCTCTTGCTCTCCAATATTTCTGTGTAGTGGGTCCGGCAGGTAGGACTTCACAGGTTAAAATATGATCTTCAGTGATTTCCTCTTCTTTGTTGTCAAATGCTAGACTTTGGCAATGAAGCCATTAGCTCTCTTGCTCTCCAATATTTCTGTGTAGTAGGTCCGGCAGGTAGGGCTTCACAGTTTAGAAGATGTTCTTCAGTCATTTCCTCTTCTTTGTTGTCAAATGCTAGACTTTGGCAATGAAGCCATTAGCTCTCTTGCTCTCCAATATTTCTGTGTAGTAGGTCCGGCAGGTAGGGCTTCACAGTTTAGAAGATGTTCTTCAGTGATTTCCTCTTCTTTGTTGTCAAATGCTAGACTTTGGCAATGAAGCCATTAGCTCTCTTGCTCTCCAATATTTCTGTGTAGTGGGTCCGGCAGGTAGGGCTTCACAGGTTAAAAGATGTCCTCAGTCATGTCCTCTTCTTTGTTGCACAGAGGACAATTTGGACTTGTATGAATTCCTATTCTGTGTAAGTGTTTGGCCAAATAATTAAGTTCCGTAAGTAATCTAAAGTTTGCTACTGTAGCTTTACGTGCGATTTCTGGAATAATTTCTGGATTTTCAATTAAAATGTTCCATTTTTTATCTTTGGCTTTGTTAGATATTCTTTGGTTTTGTTTGTTTTTATTTTTATATTGTTTTTATATATACACTTTGAAGCTGTTTTTCTCAGTTTCACATATTTTCAGGTTCCGGTATACTTTTCTTTAAAAAAAAATAACTAACCAAATAAATGATCATTTTTGGGTTAATTAAGCAGACTTATAAGAATAATAATAAGGGATTTTTTCTGAGATTCATAGCTCTTGTTTTAAAAAAATCCCGAAATTTCAGTGCTTTTTATTATAAAAACTAAAAAAATGATAACAGATTATCAGTATAAAATGTTCAAATATTGATAGGTATTATTAAAGATAAATATTTTAAGAACATGCCTGAAAATTTTCATGTACATATCTCATCTTAAAGGAAAAATTGATAATTTCACTGCTTTTGAAATTTCTGATAGTACCTATGCCTAAAATTATGTTATTCTGAATGACAAATTATGCTGATAACCTTATAAATAGAGTCTAGCTGCCCTTATGAGAAATCAAGAGCAATTTATTTTTGAAGTTTGTTTAAAAGCTACTTTAATGTATGTTTATTGAAGAACGGACAATAAACTCCATCCAGTGTTAATCAAATATAAAATGTTGAGACGTTCTGACAAAAGCCAAGTGAAAGTTAAAACAAAAGTACCAAATTGTACTTGTATATGGAGAAGTGATTGATTTTGTATCATACATTCTTGCTTTGTCTTATGTTAAATATTCATGTTTATTGACATGTTTTGCCTCGAGATTTAAGCTAATAGCTCTTTGTATAACTCGATAAAAGATCGAAGCTGGAAGATTGCAAAAACAACATAAAAACATACAAAGGGATCAGTAGACCGTAGTATATGTGTAACGAACAAAACGTTGACTAAGTGAATGATTAAATCATTGTAGATCGTCAGTTGTCCATTAAGCTGGCAGTGAAGTGATAGACATTTGTGGGATTTGTTGGCGATATCGGAATATTAATATCAAATGTAGATAAATCTGCACAATTTTTCAACAAGAAGTTATAAATTTGTACAGAGCGCTTCTGCTGGCTATTTGACTGCTGTAATGACAGTTTATATGCGTGAAATAGCTACAACAAAATTCGAAAACGCTTCGAAAAGGCTTTATCATGATTTATCAGTATAGAAACCTTACGTACCATATTGCGTAGCAAAATATCTAAATTTTAAAATAACTTTGCACATTTTATCCAATTGCCGAATTCAAAGTAGTAGTTTTCGGGTATGTAAGTGCGTATTGAGAGTCTATCACGGTAAAGGGAAATTCAAAAACGAAATGTCGGTTATATATCAAACTTGCTGCGGTGTGCTTCAATGTTTGATTCAACTCCCTTATATTCAAGATATTTTCATAGCAAACGTAATGATTATGAATTTTCTGGGAACAGCCTGTGAAATTGCACTCGTGCTGGATGAAATTTTCATAACTGATAAACCGGAAAAGACACACAAAAGCGTAGTAAACAAAAGGACGTACAATACGTAAGATAATACAGAGTTCGCTTAATTTTTTAGGGTATCAATTTCCAATATATTATTATTGGTGTGGCTTCTGCACTATTTATAATTTTCTCAAATTTTTATATCTCCTCGCGCTACAAAGAGAAGGAAATATATCGACCAACTGTTTAAAGAGTTGACTATCGCTTAAAGCCTACTGTGTTCCCATATTCTCGTTGCATCTAAAGAAAATTAACAGTAAGTCAATTTTTAAAACGGTAAGAAGTTAGGCTTAAAATACAATCAAATCTGTTAACGGGCTGTGTAATTACTTTGAAATTCTGATCTCGTTGTATGTCCATAAAAGAGATTGGACAAAGAACTTCCCAGCTGAGAAAAGTATAGTGGGATCCATATAAACCCGAACCATTACAATACGCCATAACTTTTGCAAAAATAATAGGGCACACGTACAACTTTGTGAGAATATAATACACAACTGGTAGATTACACTACTTACTTCTCAGAGAAAATGTTGGAAGTGTCCTCTACCAGCATCTATACATGTTTGTACACGTCTAGTCATATCCTCTGAAGTTTTACGGAGAGTATCCTCGCCAATGTTACTTATTTCGGTTCTTTGAGAACATCGTTGTCCTTGGCCTATTCTTGTACACTTTATTTATTTGATACCCCCACAAGAAACAATTCAATGAAGTAGATCTGGGTATCTGGGGGGCCACAGGCATTTTGATATTATTCGATTATCAATTGTCATTATATGTATGGAACGTTGCCCCATCTTGCTGGAAATAACCTTCTCTCAATTCGATATTGTCACCCAATCATCGGAATTACCGATAGGACCAGCTGGCAGGTAGGGACCATACGGGAAGCATTTATTCACGCTTACTCATTTATTTTGTAGAGCTAACGAGGTGGATGGTTGGAAAAACATCACTAGCCATCTCTTTCCCCCTGTCTGAGGGATCTTCCCTATATAAGGCCTGCAGTGGACGAGTTAGTTCAGTTCTTGGCGAGCAGCCGTGAGGAGCGCCGAGTTGGTGAACGGACCGGAAGACTGTGCACGTGTATCAGAGGAGTTTTACGTAATTGTGAGTGTAGAGTGGACCTGTGACAGACGAACTGGTAAATTGTAATTTTGTGCGCTACGTAATTCTGTGTAATCGACAAGTGTTTCAACTGTAATTCTGTGGAAATAAAGAACATTTTGAGTTTGTGCAAGTGGACTTTTAATTTCACGAACCCACAAAGTCACAATATAATGCAGCTGCTCCACAAATGTCTTGAATATACCCTTATAAACTTCAATGCCTACAGTCGGATCATGTATAGATGCTGGTGGAAGACACCTCCAACATTTCCTTTGACATGTAAATGATTTAATGTAATATCCCAGTTGTGTATTATATTCTCCCAAATTTGTACATGTTCCATGTAATTGGTTCGAAAGTTTTGGCCTATTGAAATGGTTGAGATTTATACGGGTCGCACTATATAATTAAGATCGGTACACTTATAACAGCTCACCTCTGCAGCGAGTTGGTAGATCGCATTCTAGAGCTCCCGAGATCGACATTCGGTCGGGGAAAGCTATCCGGATAATGTTTCTTCCAGGGCTTTCCCTTAACTTGGAAAACGGATGTTGAATAACTCTGAGTTTTTTGGACCCTGCGTTCATTTGAGCACCATTACACTTATTTTATTCAACGTTGGATGACGTTGTTTAAATGACACATTAATAACCAGGAATATTTTGGAAATGGATACCTCCAAAACAATTACGGCATAATACGACATCCAGATCTGGTATTTAATAAGATTTTGTCATCTCTTTTGGTTTATCAGTTACATAGAGACCTTTTCGGAACGAAGAGGACTTTGGAAGGTATCCTTAGAACGTTAGGCATATGCATTTGAAGTCGTCAAAGTGTTAACATTGGAGTATTGTGACTTTGTGGGTTCGTGAAAATGAAAGTCCAATTGCACAAACTCAAATTGTTCCTTATTTGCACCGAATTACATTTGGAACACTTGCCGATTACATAGAATTACGTAGCGCACAAAATTACAATCCACCAGTTCTGTCACAGGTCCACTCCACACTCACAATGACGTACAACTCCTCTGATACACGTACACGGTCTTCCAGTCCGTTCCCTAGCACAGCGCTCTTCACGGCTGCTCGCCAAGAACTGAACTGACTCGCCCACTGCAGCCCTTATATAGGAAGAACGCTGTTCCTGGAAGCTTCGCGGCTCGGAATATCATCTCGACTGTTACAGACGTCAGGGTGAGAAGAAAAAGACGGTACAGTACCTAGTGACACTTTCCTAACCATCCCCTATGTTAGCGCTACAAGATAAATAGGTGGCCGTGGCCTAACTGCCTCCTGTATCCTAGCCAGCTCAAGTTGGTCGTGCCTTCCGATAATTGGGTGACAGTATTTAAGAAAGATTAGTAATTTATTAAACCGCTAATTTTGAAACTTGTTCTCTTTGAAGTATTGTTGAGAGTGGGGGAGTTTCTTGAACGGCGGGGCGCATCCTCCAGCGATTTTGAACATAAATGCCAGAAAACTTGTTATATAAGTTTTTTTTTTTCATTTTTGAGTTTTGCTGTTCATATACACAAACATCCTTGGAAATTAATCATCCTTCAACACTAGTCGTGTATAGGATTTGTTTTGGATAGGTAAAGTCAGATTGAAAATTTCTATGCGATTCCAATAGGCGGGGTTTGAGTCACGGATCTCCCGGTCTCCGTCTGGTTCTCTTAACTATTGAGCTACCATGACAACATGCCAGCATGACAATAAAGTCCCCAACTGACTGGTTGTTTCCCGGAAAAACACTAGTGGCTTTCAGATACAGTCAGATCCATGGTTCAATTCTCAGTTATGGCATTGAATTATTCGGTCTAACTACATATCCAAGTCTTGTACTACTCACGGCTAGTGTAGAAGAACAGTTAATTTCCACTCTTAAGAATGTTGTGTACTTATTTTGTGAATACCGTGTGCGAAACTTTACCCGACGTGGTGAGTTATTTCACGCTCCGTAGTAGCAAATTCACTTAAAAAGCAAACTCGAGCACACAGCAAACCTAACTGTTAAATGCCTTTTGCAAAGCCGGTTTTTAATGGTCATCTGATGTCGCTACTGCACTTAACTTTGCATGTCGACCACACATTTGCAAGTAGCCAAGCGTAACAGAGGAAATGTAACGCGCCTTCAGCTGTTTGCACCCTGTTCCTTCCTCAAGTAAATACATACTGAGAACCTTTGAAGACTAACGCAGATAGCAAATATAACTAACGTCGTCTATTCGATTAAATTGACCGACCTCCCTGAACCATAGGCTTTTTTTGGGGTTCCTAGATTGCTAGGCGGACCCCAATTGTCCTTTCCCTTCATTTCACTTCAGTAATCCCCACTTACTTTTCATTTTTATTCTCATTGGCTATTACAGGGTTCTTAGCCTTATCGAGAGTTTTGAGATACATTTCAGTCAGTTGCTCCATAAAAATTCTCATTCTCCAGATTGGCGGAGCAAAGACAACAGGAGAAAATAGTTGACTGGTGTATCTATCTTGAAATTATAGTGCCCTCTAAGCTGAATACGTGGTAATTTTTGCGGAACAGTAAGCAAATTACAGCGCTCTCAGAGTGATTGTTCTGATAGCTAATGCAACCAGCTTCCTCTGGGTATGAACACAGAACACCGCGTCTTCATGGTTGAATGCTACTTTCGTACCGGCATTAAAATTGGTTCGATAGGTAAATATAATTTAAACCGCTACACAGAAGAGTTTATGCAACACTTTCCAGCATTCAGACAAGTCTCTCGGAGTGTAATGTTGTCAACAGTGTCTAGGTAACGTCAAATTGACATACTTTTGTTTGCAACATAAACGGCTTGCGTTTTATCAGTATACTATATACATTTTTTGTTATTCTCACGCTTAATTAAAATGTCTACTAATGTTGGTATAATATGTATTTTAAAACCAATGGGTGCATCAAACATTTCCAAAATATGGGATCAGTTAATCGCAAAAGGAGAGCTACTGGACTCTAAAGTGACTGATTCCAATCTAGAAGTAATAAATGATGTTATGACAGAAAGACCTCAAACATACAGAGTGTTTAAGGGGAAGAGCGAAAGGAAATATAAGAAAATGGATACATAAGACTAATGCACTAGATATTTTCTTGTTTATACTTGGATAAAATCTTTGTACATATTGTAACACTAATTTACTTTTTATTCCCAGAACTCGTTCTAATTTTCTGGTTTGTAATGAAGTTACATTGTGAGGAAACTGTGAGGGATAGAAAAGACTTAAGATCAAATTGAAATATTTTTATTTTATGTGGCAGGTTTACAATATACATATGTGTCTACTACAACAGAAAAACAAATGTTAATTCTGAAACCAATGTTCATTGACATATCATGTCGTATATCCTTCATGATCTACTTTTATAGCTGCATAATTAGCTTTGCAGTGGATTTCAGTGCAGTAGATATTTAAAAAAAAACAGTTATCATATTTGCGTACCAGGAAAAATTACGCACCTTTATATTACGCGGGCAGACCCACCTCTCAAATAGTAAATTTACCTACCGGTATAGGGACGCCTCAAAGCATCTGTCAGCACATCAAGCCGCTAGGGGAATCATATGTAAACTTGCACCATCAGGGCGTCAAATTTTACGCGGTAAAATGACAGATAAAGCTGAACACCCTGTACTTTTTAATTTAATTACTGTTCCTTCCTGTCAATGAGTAAGAGTCATAGTAAATATAAATAGAAAATGGGATAATATTAGTAAATTATATTTTAATTATGTTAGAGCCATCAGTGAAAAATAAAAAATATTTGATAAATATCTCATGTAAGGTGTAGTCTACGATTGCAGAAGTGTATCGATTTCTCTTTGGTGGATACTGAACACAGCTACCAACTTTGGTGTTTAACTGACTTTAAGTGTTTTTTAATAAAAGGATTTTTCCAATTTTTAGTGGGATGACAACATTTCTGGTACAGGGTGGCGCATGAAATGTCAGAATCGTTGATATAGCTTTTAATAACCAAAGCATGTCAATATTATAATTTTTACATTACTCATCGGAATGTGTATGCTCAGTGAGTGTGTCACCTTGTTGACGTACCACCTCTTCGAGACGACCTGTGACTTTTCCGACCACTCCACGACACACGTCTTCTATTATTCTCTGAAAAAATATGATAGCCACTCGCAGGTGCTTTAGAGTGCGTGGTTTGTTGCGCTAAACTGTCTCCTTCAAATATTCCAATTAGAAATAACCACAGGGGTTAATATCCGGGTTGTGTGGCGGCCATATTGAATCGGCCTGAAAATGTTCACGATATCGATGGGACATCACAAGGAGCCCGAAATGCTGCTGCAGGAAATCCAGGAAATACATTTGTTGTATGTGCACAAGCTCCATTTTGCATTAACCATTGAGTCTCCATTGGTAAGCCTATTACATAAATTTGTGGAAGAAAATTGTTCTGCAACATGTCCAAGTAGCGCGCACTGTTGACTGTGCCGTTGAATATATCTAGGAATTATCTACAAGAAATTCGGGGGATGTAATTAACCTACCCAACATTCGCCTAGTGACCCAGGAAAACCCCAAAAGAAGCCACAGGCGAAACAGCCTGAGCCATCCCGCTCGGTCAGCTGTGTTAGAAAGATAAGCATTCACCACTCGATTGTAGAAGTAGCCTACGTGATCTATTGTAGTAAAATTGAATATAAAATATATACCACACACATATCTCATGTTATTAAACTAATTAATTCAGTTCATATACGCTCGGCTGGCGGCCACGCTTCACAGATCACCGTGCGAATAATCCATTTCGAACAAAAAGAAACAAAAGTGAATCGCTAACCTGCAGCTTGTATGTTGCGTTTTTCTCATCGCTACATACACGAAGTTTCCTTTCCGGCTGAGGTAACTTTACTTTTATAAAATCCAATTATAAATTAGAGGAGAGTGCTGCAGATTGATACTGTTCCAGGGACGAGAAAGTTTGCTTGCGCAATGTATTTTGCACCGTTTATTAGAAATACAAACACACGCTTGCGCACAGAAAACCAATTTGTTCTCAGGAAGCATGAAACATGGACAGAGCTCTCGTGGAAAACTGTCCTATGTCTCGTTATCTCACATCTTAACAGCTGTTTTGTATTTCTTTATCTAGAACTTGGGTAATAAATGACCACGGAATGTTGAGGAACTTCGTGCCTGACCCAAAGCGAGTAGTTTGTGCCCATTACATCTCATAGCCCACCACTCCTCTTTTTCTCCACTCTCCTTGTCTTCTTTCTTTGTATTATTGGAATTCTCTACACTTTAGCTTCTCTTTTCCTTATTTTCGTCAACATTTTCTCATTATTTCTATTTTCTCTTCTGCTACTTACAGCAAGCACAGGGTGGCACACGAAACGTTATACATTGAAATTCTCTAAAAAATATGTTAGTTTCGGGTTGGCAACCCTGGAATGTTGTGACAATTAGTTTGTGCATGAATCAACAGATTGTCAATACCGCGCATGTGTGAACCCACCGTTTCAGTTTAGGAAAATGGCGGACAAAGGCCGGTTGACGCTAGAACAAAAAGTGAAAACTCTGTTTTACGTGGGAACGAAGAGCGTAGCAGAGACGCAACGACGTTTTCGTGTTCATTTTCGTACTAGGCGGGCCCCCTGCAGACAGACAATGTATAGACCAACCACACAATTTAAAATTGACGGTCATATTTTAGAGAAAAAGAAATCTCCGTACTCCAGAGAATAGAAAAAAATGTGAGAATGGCTTTGACACGAAGCCCCAGGAAATCCACGAGACGAGCTTCGGCCGAAATGAGCATCTCACGTCGTTCGCTTCAAAGGATACTTCATGCTGACGTGAAATTATCCCCATACAAAATGACAATGTTACACAAACTGACGGAACAAAACAAGTTACGGCGATAAAAGTTTGCGAATTCGGCTCTTGCAAATGATGATGCGCATATTCATAACATAGTATTCTGATGAGGTTTACTTCATTTGAACAGTAGCGTCGGTAGGCAGAGTGTGAGAATTTGGGTACCAGAACCTCCTGGTGTTATTGTACACGAGGTTGAAAATTATGGAGAAAACCTCTATGAGGTGCTATATCCAGCCATTGAATAATTGGGCCATTCTTTTTGTAGCAGGATTCCTTCGTTGTTGTGGATTTCGATGCCCCGAAGTTGCAGCAACATATATAGCAAGATTCGTGCTGGTATCTCGTTTCCCGTCATTGGTCTCTCTTCGTCGGTCTTACCTTCGTCCAAGATATTATGACTTGATTAAGAAGATGTTCCCCGAAATCCTTAATTATGCCTCGGCTATCTTTTAATATTCTTCTGTTATATTCTTACTTACGAGCAATGAAAACTCTTAGTTACAGGGGTGGTAACGAGTGATGAAATCATTAAGATTTTGAATTTGAATTTCTATAAGTAATCAGTCTTTTGTTTATTTCTTTTAACACCAAATCCTTTACAATTATTATCACAAAACTTTATACTGTGATAGGAATGAATCTAATACTTCAAGTTGAATTAACACTTAAATATTTTCCAGCAATTTAATAAGCGTCCGATCTCTTCGGCGTTCCAGAAAAAAGACGAATTTTCTTTCGGTTTATACACCAAGATTATTTAATTTTCGTTACTATCTCTACCCATTATTTACGTCCTCCAACGTTAATAATTATTTTTATATGATTGGCCGATATACCAATACGTCACTACATTACGTAATCAATTATTACTACGGCCAATCACAAAATTACAGATATCACATTTTCTAGTCAGCCAAAAGCCTTAAGAACTTAAGTGCATTAAAAACAAAGTGCTTTTTAACCTATAAAATACATATATTTGTTTTCTAGTGCTGTATTATGTTTCCATTTAAAATCATATTGTATGTTAATCTATCTTGCAATTTATCACTCTCTACTTTTTTATCTGGTAAGAAAAAATATATATTTTTACCATGTTAATCTATTTTTTCTGTGTTCAATAAAATCAATAATACTGTAATTTTCAATATATCTTCCCAATAAATAAATAGTTAAGTAAGTAAGTAAGTAAGTAGGTAGGTAAGTAAGTAAGTAGCCCTGGATTAAGCAACTGGTTTAACCATAATCCTACCACTCCTGGCGCTAAATTTTCAAATTTCCCGCCAAAAGCCTTGAATGCACCTTAATCCATGGATTAAGGCGGATTAAGGCGATACTAGCGCCACTTAGCGGCAGGATTAACGAGCGGATATCACATTATGCCAGGGAATAACAGAAGACGTGACGTGGAGTGGTCGGAAACGTCACAGTTCGTCTCGAAGAGGTGGTACGTCAACAAGGTGAACATATTGAATATGTACTGCACGCTCATTGAGCATACACATTTTGATGATTAATGTAAAAAGGATAATATTGACATGCTTTATTTATTAAAAGTTATATCAACAATTTTCAAGTTATGACATTTCGTGCGCTCCCTGTACCAGAAATATCGCATGAAAAAATTAGCCGCATGCTTCGGCAAAAGGATCCAATATGCGTGCTTAACTGTACAACGTTGCATGTACCGCATTGGCTAGTAGCGACAGAACAGCCACGCCAAGCCCCACCTTATGTTCATTCCTATTTTGTAGCTACCTTAGTATTGCATTCCACATGAGATCTGTGCTCGATGGTGAAACTTACACATTCTTCTTCTAGAGATGGAGAATATTTGGTTTCATTCCTGGTTCTCTTTAGCCTGCCAGAAGAGATTAGAGGCTAATGAACCGTGGCTCGTTAACGCCGTAGATAATGATTTTTAATTTTCTCCGTCCTTACACTGCATGGAAAATGTCACAGAGAGAGCAGCTAATGCCCGCCTTTTCGGAACCTTACCAAGCTCTTTTCTACGGCATTGTAGCTCTTGCTTTGTGGAGGACTCGCAGATTACATCTTAACAATGACTTGGAACCACAGCCAGCACATACAGGATACTTCAGTTATTTGGGTTAATTTGGTTAGCCGTGCTAATTTCTATTGTTTTACAGAGAATGTCTTTCTATAGTAATATTTCCTATCCTAGAAATGTCATAAAATAGAGAAATTAGAGGCATAGCCGAAATTACGATACTCTCAATACGATATCGAAGTTTTCCTAATATTTCGAAACAAATTTTCGATTTTTAACATTACAGTAAATAAAGAATGAAACAAGTTGACAGTCTCGTGCACGTGTTTCCATATATTTGTTACTCTATGTTCTCGGCAGACGTTTATTGCGTTTTCTATGAGTGGATGAGCAGACTTGTGCTTAAAAACTAAAGGTTGAAGGAGTAGAGATGCTTACGTAACATACAGCTGTACCTGAGTTCTGAACGAATCTGATTTAGCTGGATTACTGAGGCATGCTTTTACAATTGCTTGGCTTGGTGACTAGCTGTCGATCTTTCCGTTCATCTGTTATACTCTATCTCACGCTAGTTTAATCCTACTGTAAGCGAGGCGGAGCTGACTCAACTCGCCACTTGTTAGACGCTATATGCACGCACATGTTTTGTAACACTAGCAGTATATACGAGGGTCTTTCAATAAATAATCAAACTAATTTTTTAATTAACATATAAAGGCTTTATTTCACTAACATTTATCTATACACTTTCGAAGTATTCTCCCTCTGATGAAATACAACTATTCCAACGATTTACACATCGTTCGAAATTCTCATTGAACCCATTTTTGAACATTCTCTTCAGGATACCCATGACAACATCGTTCAACTCCTTATCACTTTGAAAATGGCGACCACGAAGCTCTTGTTTTACTTTAGTGAAGAGGTGAAAATCGCATGTGCGAGATCCGGAGAATAAGGTGGATGAAGCATGATTTCAATGCCCATTTCTGCGATGACATCTTGAGTTGCACGAGCTCGATGAGCAGGGGCATTATCCTGATGCAAGAGCCATCCTCTCCTTGCGAGATCTGGTTGCTTTTTGGCGGTTTTTTTTTGTTCAGTGGCCCCTTCAGTACATCACAAGAGTAAGCAGCAGCTACTGTGCGTTGATTAGTTGTAACATAATCGTACAGAATGCACTGTTGTCAAAGACTGTGAGATGCATCACGTTTCCTACACTTTTCTCAACTTTTGCTTCCTTAGGCCTCGAGCTCGATGCATGTTTCCACTCGAACTGTCCTGTTTTGTTAACGGGTCGTAATGGTGCAACCAGCTCTCGTCAAAGTGATGACTCTATTCAGAAAGTCTGGCTCCCGCCGTAACCTTCCGAGCCATTCTTGACACGTCATGGCGTGGTGAGCCTTCTGTTCGTCCTTCAGCACGTGTGGTACACATTTCGCTGCAACTTTTCAATAGCCAAGATCATTGCGAATTATGTCATCTACACTTTCAACAGACAAATGCATTATGTGTGTAACTTTTGAAATTGTTATGCGACGATCTTCTCGCACAATTGCGTCAACTGTCTTAAACTTGACTTCCGATTTTGCTGTTACGGGTCTTCCAGGGCGTGGAGAATCTTGAAGGTGTTTATGACCCTCTTTGAAACGTTTATACCATTCAAAGACTAGTGTTTTGTCTAAAGCTTGGTCCTTGTATGCTTTCTGTACCATTTCAAAGGTTTCTGTAGGAGTTTTATCTAACAGAACACAAAACTTTATTGATGGGCGTTCCTGCAATTTCAGTTCCATGGTGAGTGCAGTAAACACGACCTCACGTATCGGGGTCTAACTCCCAACTGATTGACTCTGCATGTCTGGCACTCACAGCACTGCTGGAGGAAAGGTTCACCTTTCCACTTCTAGCAGCCATGGCTCTCCAGGGCAGTTTATTTAAATTCAATTAAATGAGTCCTGTTATCTATTGAGGGACCCTCGTGTAGCAGCGCTAACTTCTAGACAAATAAATAGTGCTGGGTTACAGTTCGTTCATTTGTATAAAAAAAAAAAGAGAGAGAACCTATGAACTTTACTGCGTATAGCATTTTTCGTAAAATCGTCGTATTTCTTCGCGCGTTGTTTGCTATTACGCGATTTTCCCGGTGTTCTTAGAGTTCCGGATGCTTGCTGTTCCATTCTAACATTATGTACAATACTTGCGGAAATACCAAGTAAATTTCAATTTTCTTTCTCAACGTCTTATAGACGATTCCGGGTTTCTTTCTTTAAGCACCACGAAATAATGCACGATCATTCGCCTCTCGCCACTTTTTAACGGTTTGCCTTGATTGTGTTTCATTTCTGCTGAAGCACCGGGCTGCTCCATGATGTAAAGCTTACTGATTTTAAATTGCATATACATAAGTGTTCTTGGACTTCTGAGGTACGCGATATGTACAGGAAATACAGTGTTAAATATCAGAAGTAACTCCACACTATAAACAATAACATCTTAATCAGCATTCAACTCGATATAGACTTCGTTGTGAGAGAGCTGCCTGGTATAGGAATGCAAAAATAGTATATAATAAGTGTCCTTTAGTAATTGTTAAATAAAATGCAGCTTAATTAAACATAATAAATTAATAGTGGGTATAATTTCACCTGTCTCCTTTCTAATTTGTATATAGTATACAGAACACTTCTATGTGGTATGTGAAGCAGAAAGATACAATGTGGGGCTATTACGTTTATAACAATCGAAACATTTGCATACTTTTCTCTCTCCGAAATTAGCTCACACAGAGCAGTGATCACAAAACTACTTACAGTACTGTGCTTAAAGTACCTATGCAAATAAAGGAAAACGTCCATTAACTTCGCTAAAAAAATCAACAACTTAACCGTTTTCTGTCTCTCTTCCCACCTCACGAGACAGATGGAGAATTTAATGTCATGTTGGCACGTTGGCCATGGTAGCTCAATGGTTTAGAGAGGCTGGACGGACACCAGAAGATTCGTGGTTCAAATCCCGGCTATGGTATTGAATTTTTCAGTCTGGCTCTACCCTTTCAGATTTTTTCTATATTTTGCGGGATTTTGCTGTAGCACATGATGATTTTATAGCCATTCTCTCTCTTCTTTCTTACTCATTTATAATCATTTATCGTACATCGTTAATGAATGTTTCACCCTGATAAGCCTCCCTTTTAACATAACATTTTCTCCTTCTTAGGGTCCTCTATTATAACCCCTGCAGCCCAACCTAAGCATATTTCTTTCCTCTCTGATATAATTCTTTGTTCATTTGTCCGTTCAGCTTAACCTGGAGTTCTTTTCCCACCTTGATGTAGACCTAAACATTGACATTGCTCTACAACTTGTTATGCTTTTCCATCGCATTCAAAGTCCTAGTCCAGTACGCGCAAGGTAATTTGAGCGCTGGATTTACGGTGTCGTGCGGGCAGAGGGGAAGAAGCGAAAGTTAACGCTGCTTTGTTTCTTTTGCAACAATAGTTTCCAGTTATATTTAGAAAAGTTATGGAAAGTTTATAAATTTATAACAATGATTATGTAAATCTATGTAGTAATTTACACAAATAAAAATATATGTAATTTTGTGATTTCCCGTAGTAATAATTATACGACGTAATGTTGTGACGTGGAATTAAATCGGCCAATCACAAACTTAAGATAGGAGTAACGATAGTTACGAAAAATCAATAATCTTGGTAGAGATGTTTGTAATCGTGAGTGTGATGGATAGTGGTGCAGGATCAAGAACTTTTATGTAATAGTTGGAACTGTTTAAATATAACCAAGTAAGAATTTATCGATATGTTGGAAGCAACCTGCAAGTGACTGGGAAAAGGAAGTTCAAGTAAAATGTAATCTAAATAATACAATTAAATTGTTACAAAATTTGACTTCTCCGAAACTTTATTCCGAACCACTCATGACTCTTATTTAATTAAACACAATCATCAAGAAACAACTCTAAATACAAGGAATTAACCCTGTTATATCTGGCTTCTCGAAGTGGGTCTTCGAAAAGTCAACATGCATCCCATCTCAAACATAGAAATCCCGCACCAAATTGCGCCCGAACGTGTGGTTGATTAAAATAGAGACAAATTAACTACGAATAGAATTCCTGTCCTAAGGGGAAGAAGCGAAAGTTAACGCTCCTTTGTTTCTGCAATTTGGTCAACCTTCAAAAACACAGTTCAGTATAATAGCGTGTAAGATAAGCGAAGATATCACAAGTAACGTTGTATCCTCTGAAAACATTCCTTAGTTTTGCCCACGCCAGCTCAATTGCATTCAGATCACAATTATATGCAGGTAGACGAATAATAATGTGTCCCCTTTCGAGAGTCATAACATCCACAAATGTTCATACAAATATAAATCATTTTCAAGTAAATGCTGATGGACATTACCACCACACTCGTAACAAGGATAAACTGGCAATTCGAGCGCACCAAACGAGCCTTTATGAAGGAAGCTTTAACTACAAAGTGATAATGTTATATAATAAACTTCCAAATTCCTTTAAACAAGCTGCATCATTAAAACACTTTAAGAATAAGGTTGGGAAATTTTTGCATGTACACTGTTTTATACGGCTAATGAATTTTTAGAACTATAACCATGTAAATGAGCACTGGGAGCATAGTACATTCACAAACCAGTAATATTTGTATTATGACATTTCTTGTAGTAAATTAGTCTGTGCAAATACCACATACAACCATAGAAAAGCTGCTTACTGTGTATATTGTATGTAATCAATTTGACTTTATGTATATATTGTATTTATACATTTTGACGTGACTCATAACATGTATATGTTGCCAAGGACGAACTAAAATTCTAATTCTAACATACGATTGTTGTAAACTGGTAAGCTAATTAACCTCGAAATTGATCAAAACGAAATATGGCGGACATGATAAAGCTTAGCGTATTAACCACTAGATGTCAGTGTATAGCGCATTACAAATTTCAAAGTTGTCGTCTATGTTTACGGAGTTAAACGTAACTTACCGAAAGAGGACTTGGAACACGATCGCTATTCTTATCGTGCGCATATAGTACTTAAGCATAATTGTAGAAATTATTGAAGCGTATCGTAGTCCTTTCACGCAATTTGAAGAGCATTTTGGGTATTCTGAAGGTATTTTCGTGATTTTTAAGTATCTCTCCGGATATTTTGATGTATTTGTACAGTTATTTATGTGTTTTATTTCAAGTGTCTTAGGTGCTATTTCAGCATATTTATGTGTGCTCTTTTGTTACTGATAACGTAATCCCAACAGCCAGGACTGTGTTGTAAAACAGTTTCAGAAACGGAAAATTGACTTCTAGAGCATAGAAAGAGACAGAGAGTCTTACGAGTCTGACAACAAAGGCTGAACAAATATGGCTATTGTATTGCAGAAGGCTTTGAAATATCCCTCGACTGGAGAGCAGTTTCTAACTATTAATTAGTAATGTACGACGGTTTTGTGCACTCAGAGAAATGGTGTTATAAATAGTTGGCGTGATGAATCGACCGCTGGGTCTTCTTATGAAGTGAAGAAGGGCAGGGGAGGTATGATTTAATATTAGCGCTGGGGCCTGGTACAGGGATGCGCCTGGAGCTCTACTTCCCGCACGACACGAATACCACAGTGCGTGAGGTGCGCGCAACAACGACGTATGTCACATTCCATTACATCCTCACTGTTTTGTGTATTTTCTACAACTCTTATCAGGAGATTAATGTAGCCGTTTTAGAGAGTTTATACTTTCAGTCGTTCACGACTATGTTAAAAGTAGAAAAACTTGTGACTCGGTATTCAAAAGCTTTTACACGCCGGTAATGCCAACCTTGGTTTGTTGCGAAATGTGACAATCGCCTTCTCTACTTTCAGTTGAGTAATACTTACAGTCAGCCCAAGAAGTATTCCTACACCACCTAATTGAAGCAACAGTTTATATTGTTACTTATGAAACTAAGTAAAATAGTAAAATTACACGATTTGTGTGTTTATTTACTTATTCGTACCGAAATTTATCTGGAAGTTTTCTAGAGGTTTTCTTCTACGGAAATATTGGCTAATACCGTAAATTTGGCACAAAAATATTCGTACACCCCAGGTATCTAGGTTAAATACTGTGATCATATTACAAGCTAGCTCTCCTTTCTGCATAGTATGCATTCAGCTGTTTCACAGCAAGTGGTCTGCACGCACCAGTCTGACATCGAATACAGTAGGTTGCGAACGTAACCTAAAATGGGCCAAAGAGGGGAAAAACTACGCCAAAAGAGAGAAAAATAATAATTACATTACATAATGAATTAAAAACACTTTCCGAGATATCTTAGATTGTGTGGGGACAACGGTAAACGATTCAATCCATCATTGACAATGTAGGAACCAGAAAATCTATTCTAAATACACTCAGGAGTGGTCGACCTAAGTCCTCATGGCTGAAGATGAAAGTAGCAATCTTTGCTGCATTAAATGACTGCTCCTCTGATTGTTGCTGAGTTGCAGAAGGCAAGAATTAATGTTTAAGCGAGCTATTTGACAGCAGCTGTTCAATAAAGAAAGGTCACAGTTTGTTTTTGACAACGTACCTTTACTCATCCGCATAATTTTTATGCTCCTTCTCAAAATAGTCTCCCCTGAATGCGATGCACTTGTCCCAGTGTTTCTGCCAGTCTTCAAAGACATGCTGGAAACCATTTTTTGCTAAATCCTTCAAAATCACCTGCGCAGCCTTCACCACTGCTTCTGATGATGGACAATGGCTGCCACGAAGGCGTTTCTTCAAGTTACGGAATATAAAAAAAAGTCACATGGGGCTAAATCCGGACTATAGGGAGGGTGAGGGATGCACTTAACGTTGATTTTTGCAAGATATTCAGCAACAACATCGGCAATATGCTCCCGTGCATTATCATGGTGCAGCATCCAGCCTGCTTCACGGAAATGTGTTTTTTTTTGCGCCTAATATGGACTTGCAATGTTTTCAGGACATCCCTGTAGTATTGTCCAGTTACTGATGTGTGTGCAGGTACAACATGCTGATAAACCATTCCATGAATATCAAAGAATGAGATGTCCATAACTTTCCCAGCAGAAGCAATCACTTTAGCTTTTTGGGCGCTGCTGATGAAGGAGATTTCCACACTGAGCTTTCCTGTCTGCTCTCAGCATGAAAATGATGTAGCTAAGTTTCATCAGCAGTGATTACTTTGAAAGAAACACTGTATCTTCCTCTAACATCTACTTTAACTACATGCAGAACTGCATGCGAATGTTCTTTTGTTCGGGAATCAACAGTCTTGAAGCCCATCGCACACAAACACGTCCCATGTGTAATGTTTCTGTCACCAACGTGTGGATGGCACACAATGATATGTTCAGTATTTCAGAAAGCGATCTTTAGATAATATGTCGATCCTCTCTCACAATGGCAGCAGCAGTGTTGATGTTTTCTTCCGTAAGAGCAGTAACTGGAGCATCGGGTCCACCTTCCTTTGAAATTGATTGTCTCCCCTCTTTAAACATTTTAAACCACCTTCGAGCTGTGCTGTAGGGAAGCACAGACTCTCCATAGGCCTCCTGAAACATTGTATGGGCCTCAACTGAAGATTTGTTGAGACGAAAGCAGAATTTCAAAACCGCATAACGTTCCTCGCGTGTTACCTACATTGTAGCGGCAGGCGATACTGAACGGGACTCAATTTGCCTGGTTCTCACATTTGCAAACCAGGAGTACCAACAATGGAACTACTACGGTGTGTTTGTTTCACATTAAGCTAACAGATTTTAATGAGGTTGAATTTTAGTGCGAAAAATTGAGCGTAATATCTTATGATCATTCTTTATTGAACAGCCCTGGTACCTATTTTAATGAATCTCCTGTAGGGTTTCTGAATTTTTAGAGGATTTGAAATATGTTAAAACGTACCTGGATATGTGTTGTTGACACGCTGTTGAGTGTGACCGAAAATGTACTTGTATAGCGGTATGGACAACATAAGGCTGAAACGATTGAATGTGGGTGGGGGGTTAGTTCGGATTGAGCCGACTCTAGCCGAATTCGCCGGAATGAGCGTCACATATTCCAGCTTGACGGCTCAGTTTAATTCACTAGCCACAAAAAGTGCTAAACATGCCTAAAGAAGTTTTCACTTCAAGAATGCCTTGTATCCTAATTAGGCCGGAAACTATTTAGACTAACCTCGTAAAAGAAAAAATATCATCATCATCATCATCACGGTGTAAGCCTTGTAGCCCGTTCCGATTTCAAGGAAATTGATCGGAGCATCTCATTCGTGGCCTGCCAACGTTTCTTCTACCTACAGGTTTATACTTGTGTACTATTTGTGGTGTACGGTCTTCGGCCATTCTCTGTACATGATCTTGCCATTTTTGTCTGTATGCAATGATTGTTTCATTTAAACTCTGTATATCCAATTCTCTTCTAATATCCTCGTTTCTTTTCTTGTCTATGAGTCTATAACCTGTCACCTGTCTCAGAAATTTCATCTCAGCAGCCTCCACTTTCTTCTGTTGTGAGATTGTCAAGACCCAGTTTTCACACCCATAAAGCAGGGTTGGGATCGCCATTATTTTATACAGTTTTAACAAAGTTTGACGATTACAATTTTTAAAAGTTCCTTTTATTGTGCCACATATTGTTTGGAATTTGTTTATTTTGTTTTGTATATCTCTATTACTGGTATATGACACAATATAGCCAAGATAATTAAAATAACTTTGTTGTTGGATGGGTTTATCATTTATGCAAAGTTTTGCTTTCAAAGGGTTCGTTCCTATAAAAGCCATTATTTTTGTCTTTTCATACGAAATTAGATTATATTATCTTGTAATATTATTTAATTCATGTATGGCTCTTTGTAAGTTATCTTCCGTCTCCGCAATTAAAATCTGTTCATCAGCAAACAGCAATGTGTCAACATTTTTCCTCTTTATTTTAAAATGTGTTCTGAGCATAGTTTGCCATCGTACAACTGCGTCATTAATATATATATATATATATATATATATATATATATATATTAAATAGGGTAGGTGACAAATATATAATAATACTATTTCTACAAATGTTTACCTCGTTTAACCTGAAGTAGATAGAAGAATTGCAAGAATAGTGTGTACGAGACTGGGTAGAGAAAATCATGTGACTGTAATATGTCAGAATGTTTTGAAGGTGAGAATAAAATTCTTATATTTAAATAACCTCCGTTCCTATTTAATCTTTTTATTTTTAACAGAAGCTAAGTAACGATCTTTGCTTGTGTTTAGTTCGGATCTCAGAATGTCCTTTGTTTCTTAGTTCATTAATAATCCGCAGTCCTAAGAGTATTTGACTTACCTACATTTTCAAGATGTAATTAAGAACAGGCTTCTCAGTGCCTGGAGTCGAGGTTTTATTTAGCGACACTCCAAATCTGAACTGCAAGTACTTGGAAAGTGCCTCTTAATGAAATAATGAATGATGGATTATAGCGGTACCGCGCCGCTACCTTCAGTTGTTCTGCGTCAGAAACCTCCAAGTAATTTAAACCAGCGGGACATTGAAGAAATATCTGATAACTACCTCAGGGACTTTGTTCGTTCCGAGTACATAAATTATCTCTTCTGGTTCTCATACACCAGTGGTTCTCAAACTGCTTCCTCTTGCAATAAAAATAACTTCTCTACATGCCAGCAACTGACAACGATCATTATAATCTCAAATGTTACACGTGCGGCCAGCTTTCAGAGTAAAAAAGTTTGTTACTTCCAGTAGATTATTGAATACGAACTGAAGTATCCGGCATTGACCTATTTTTACGAATTACCCATGGCCTAGCCCGCCTCGGTAGCGTAGATGGTAGCATGTCTGCCTCATGTTCAAGAGGTCCCGAGTTTGAATCTCGGTCAGGGTGAGTTACTTAGATAAGTTTTTTTCCGGGGATTTCCCTTATCCTTCAAGACGAATGTCGGGTAACCATAAGCTCCATGGACCCTGGACTAATTTGAGCATCATTTCAACCAATTCATTCACCGTCCGATATAACTTAACGTTGGGGCTGACGTAAATAAAAAATAAAAAACTAAAAAAACCCATGGCCTGATTTATAAATACACTGTTTGCCCAATTAGACCTAAAGCTTTCCTGGCGACGAATACACTCCGGTTGTTCTCAGGAAGCAATGCATGTGAAAAGACGATTAGAAATCGACATACCGGGAGTGTGCATCTCTCCCATCATCAGGATATTTACTAAATGTTATAACCACAAATGAAACACTGGATATAAGACAAATATAAACAAAGACAAATCACCATTAAACTTCGCATTACTGAACAAAAGACTGTTTTCAGTAAATTAAATGCCAGGTCAGGAGATAGCGTGAGTATAGAAAATTGTGTCAAAGAAATGTTAACTACTTAACTTGATTATCAAGCTGTATTGATCTGTGCTTCTTAATTTTTACGGCGCCGATATCGAACTGAGAGAAGGTTATTTCCAGCAGGATGGAGCAACATGCCATACAGTTAATGACAGCATGGAACTTGCGGCAAACCTGCATACTGGTGTTAAATTGATTGGGTTCTAATTGGAGCTATGAGTCAGGTGAATGGTTGTAGGAAATGGATTTTGGTGGTTGTTGGCTACTCGGTCGTATTAATAACACTTTGTTTGTTGCAGAATTATTTGGTTTAATTCCTACTAAGTTAGCTTATAGACTTGGAACGGTGACCACCTGTTAGTAAAATTCCTAACATAAATTCAATTTTACTTGAAACCCTGGATTACTTGTTTAAAGTTACTTCCACGCGGTTTCTATTTCTTCTTTATACACTGACTACTTTGTTCTAATAAACTTCTAATGCTACTTCCACTTACGCTGGTTGCGCTATTCTTAACTTCCCTACATTTCACAATTATAAATCTTCGCTTCTCTTCATAACGCGCATGAACACATTCTTCCTGTCGTAGTATCAACTTTTAAGTAAATTTTTCTTACTTCACGATTCAGTTTTAACCTTATTCTGACCCCGTCTCTAACTTTATCACAAGACCAAACTAGCTCACCCTTCTCAAAAGATACATTATTATTTTCTCATTTATTTCGAATCTTCGCATTGGTTTGCAAAACGCATCTAACACATTGACGTTCAGCCCACCCTGAGTTGGGGAACGCCTGCCCTGAGTTGTCTGTAACGGTATACATCGTTGTCAAATAAGCGAAGTAAATCTCTTTAGCGTCATGATTAACTCTGCATTTTGAAAATCCTTTGTCCCAAAACATTCCTAGCTGAAAGTATACAATAGTTCTCAGACATTGAACTTTTACTAGGACAGAGAAGGTAACGGTCCTTCCTTCCTGTCTCTCCGACGTGTACGGATTTTTGCAAAAATATTTTCTCTTCCTTGCCCGGATACTAGTATATATGTTATATTAAATTATATTCTTCCCGTCTTACTCTTTAAGTCAACCACTATTTTAGTCATTACTGTATCCATTCTAATTTCATATTATTATAACAAGATTTTTATATTAGTTTAGTAAAGCATTTTATTAATTTATCATCTTTTTTAATTATCTGATTTGGATTAATTCGCCGCCTCCTAATCGCTGCCTGATACTGCGGTTACAAACGTGTACCCAGTTACTTTGATAATCGAATTATCTCAAAAGGTCTGTGGTCCCCCAGATACTCTGACTTAACAGCACCGGATTCTTTTTCCTTGTGGTGTATCTAAAAAAATAGAGTGTACAAGAATAGGCCACGGACAATTAATGTTCTCAGGGAATCCATTCGAACCGAAATAAGTAACATTGGCGAGGATAGTCTCCGTAAAACTTCAGAGAATATGGTGAGACGAGTACAAACATGTATAGATGCTGGTGGAGGACACTTCCAACATTTTCTCTGAGATGTAAATAGTGTAATTTAATCTCCCAATTGTGTAATATATTTTCCCAAAATTGCACGTGTGTCCTATTATTGGTCTAAAAGTTATGGCCTATTGAGATAGTTCAGGTTTATATGGATCGCAGTATAGTAGGAATTAGATAGCAAAACACGAAAGCTAATGTTTCTATCTACTAGTTATAATATAGATGAAACTTTATTTAAAATTTCGTTGCAGATGTAACAATACATTAAGCAGAAACATTTGTCAAATCTTTTAAAAATGGCCTGCAATTTCACGACTTTTAAACTTTGTTTTTCTTGCATGAAAGCAGGAAAAGAAATAAAGGAAAAAATTAGCAATTTGTAGCTGTGGAAATTATAAAACATCTGAAAATTAAAATTATGTAACAAATAATACCTCAGAGGTAGTTAATACTACAAAAACCTCCTTGACGTAAAGTTAGTGTATTTACGATTTGCCAGTTATACCGAAGTGGTTCAGAATAAAATGGATTTTGTGGGCTAAACACAGAAAAATGAAGATGTGTATATTGTCATACATTTAGACTTGTCTTTCATAAAATAATATTTGGAAGATCTTTCAAATAAAGTATGGTTTAGCCTGCCTCTGTAGCGTAGGTGATAGCGTATCTGCCTTGCGTACAAGAAGTCCCGAGTTCAAATCCCGTTCAGGATGAGTTATCTGGATAAGACTTTTGGAAGTTTTCTCTTATTCTGAGAGATGAATGTCCATTACCTCTGAGCTCATTTCATTCATCGTCCTATATGACTTAACGTTGAAGGGCAGGCCTCTTTGTTTTTATTGGCAGAAATACACACACATACGCATTTTCTAAAAATGCTGTTTTGAATTCACGGAGTTTTAAAATTTCGGCGAAGCCAGAGGTGTGACGCATCTCCAGGTTCAGAGTTTGTGTAAACAATGTACGCATGCTAAAAATTTTACCAATTCTTTCAACTGACCAAAATATAAAATAATATATTTGGTCTCATCTACATCCTCCTCTGGTACATACGTACTGCATTGCATATCCAATTTAGAAAGACTTGTGTTTCTCTTTTGCAGTGCTACAGGCTCAGTTACTTCTTGATTTACTCCAACTGAATTACCTGTCTTCCCCCTTTTGGTCGTATACATTAATTTGCACAAATCGTCTTTAATACCCTTTATATTTGGCATTCTAAAACAGTTAAATAATGCAGTACCATGTAAAAAGTTTTACTACCTTAAACTCTTTAATTTCATATTACATAATTGTTCTAGGCAGGTTTACTGAAATAAACCTTTATTACAACTTACGGTGTAATTTTAGGCACATATGGACACTTGAATATAATGAATATAATACAGAGAGGAGAAAACCTAACAGTAATAACTTTAAACGCAAGTATCACTTCAAAAACACTAGACCAACAATACAAGAAAACATAAAAAAACGTTTCGCGCCGTTACACAGGAAGTATATCAATAAAACCATTAAAAGCAACCGGATAATTCACCGCCATCTAGGGGATTCATATGAAAGGTTGTCGAAATAGCCTACGGTGGCTTAATGCTATTTTATTGCGTATTTTAAAATCAAATCATTCGTAAATTCTCTGCATTCAAGCATGTGGAGGTATTTAACCAGCGTAGAGCTTTCAAAAGGGCGTCCAAAAAAGGTGTTGTGTTTGCCATACGGTCATGAACATTTGTAAAGCAGTAAAATAATTCATGGTGCATATTTTGAAAAAAAAAAATCCATTTTTTCACGAAAATGACTAAAATAGCACTTCTGTTCCCCTTAAATATTTAGGTGTAATAAACATATTTATTGACATTTCAAAAGCCAAAACGTGAAGAATCTGTAGTCAAGATAATTTATAGCAGCCTGTACAATGTCTATATGCTATAATTAAAACAGTTTAAATCTTGTGGCTTTCAGCTAACAACTCACATCTAATGTTCCTTAAAATTCGATGTACTACGTTTGCAATTTGCTTGCAAAATTCACTGATAAACACGAATGGAGAGACAAAGTTCTAAGTTGTAATGCAGGTTGCCTGAAAGCAAATATTTTATTGCTGAAACAGCTATATAAAAATGTGAATCGAATGCATTACTCCCCCCACCTTAAGAGAGAAAAGGAACAAAAACCAATAATTTAACTCTACCCAGAGGGAATAAAACCGAACGTTACGCTCGGACAAATGTTGGCTTAAAGCCTTAACGAAAACTGACATAATGCTATACTGCTTTGGTGGCCATTCTTTTGAAATACGGCAACATTTGCCATTCTGAACAATTCGCTTGATTTTGGCCGTGCAGCCCAGCCTCCGTGTTTGAATAACAATAGAAACTCGACGAGTCGTCCGCTGATGCGTTATTTAAAATCGCTGCACACAGTGGATAAATGTACATAAGTTGCAAACAAGAAAGGGACTTGTATTCCAAAATAACTGCTTATTTGGACACATCCGGAGGTACATTTTGAGCGGCAAGGTTGCTAATTTGATAAAGAAACGATAGGGAAAAAAGTAAATAGTTGTGATAAATAATTTACAAATGTTAAAATTCCTGTATATATAATGCAAGCTGTACGAGTACAACTTTGTCAAGTAAGAGTTATTAACCAGACAAATTAATTCTTGAATAAAAGCAAAAATTTATAAGTCGTGTAGGTCGATTAGGTATTATAATGAAACCAGTCAACAAGAAACCCAAAAGCTTAAGCTGAAAATGCTGCAATTAGAATTAAATAAGTAAACCTAAAGTCTTTTCTTGTAACTTCCAATCGTTTGAAACATTACAAGTGTTATGTATTTGAAAACAGAGGTTCACCTTTTCCTTTCTAATTTACATCCTCCAACATTAAGTCATATCGGACGATGGACGAAATGAGTGAAATGATGCTAAAATGAGATCAGGGTCTATAAAGTTTAGAGTTATCATTCATCCTTCAGGATAAGAGAAAACGTCAAACGTTAAGTCATATCGGACGAAGAATGAAATGATGTTCAAATGAATCCAGAGTACATAGAGCATACAGTTATCAGACATTAATCTTCCAGGATAACGGAAACCTCCAACGTTAAGTCATATCGAACGATGAATGAAATGATGTTGAAATGAGTCCAGAATACATGGAGCTTACAGTTATCAGATATTAATCTTCCAGGATAAAGGAAAACCTCCAACGCTAAGTCATATCGGTTGACCAATCACATAATGTTCAAATGAGTACAGGGGACATAGAGCTTAGAGTTACCAGACATTCATTCTTCAGGATAAGGGAAAACCTCCAGCGTTAAGTTATATCGGACGATGAATGAAATGATGTTCAAATGAGTACAGGGTGCATAGAGCTTAGAGTTACCAAACATTCATCTTTCAGGATAAGAGAAAACCTCCAACGTTAAATCATATCGGACGATGAATGAAATGATGTTCAAATGAGTCCAGAGTACATAGAGCTTACAGTTATCAGACATTCATATTCCAGGATAAGAGAATACCTCAAACGTTAAGTCATACCGGACAATGAATGAAATGATGCTCAAATGTTTTAGTTAATTGATGGAAATTAATCATTTCTCCACACGAGCCGTATATAGGCTAAGATATTTGATGGATAGGGTCAACATGAAAAATTCTATGTCATGGCCGGGATTTGAACCACGGATCTCCTGGTTTCCGTCCAGTCGCTCTTAACCTTTGAGCTACCATGGCCAACGTGCCGTCCTGACATTAAATTCTCCAGTCGACTCATATATTTCCCCGGTAGACCACTAGGAGCTCTCGTATCCGAGATACACCGTTTGTGGCGACTTACTATCGTAAGTACTTAAGTCCCAGGCTTCATCATTTAACTCTTATTATTTTAGTTAATTGATGGAAATTAATCATTTCTCCACACTAGCCGTATATAGGCTAAGATATTTGATGGGTGCATAGAGCTTAGAGATACCTGACATTCATCCTTCAGCTTAAAGGAAAACCTCCAACGTTAAGGTATATCGGACGATGAATGAAATGATGTCCAAATGAGTCCAGAGTACAAAGAGCATACAGTTATTAGACATTAATCTTTCAGGATAACGGAAACCTCCAACGTTAGGTCATATCGAGCGATGAATGAAATGATGCTCAAATAAGTCAGGGTCTATAGGGTTTAAAGTTACCTAACATGCATATTTCAAGATAAGGGAAAACCCTGAAAAACACCTTATTCAGTTATCTGAATTAAGATTTGAAATTGGGAGCTCTTGAACATGAGGCAGACAGGCTACCACCGAACCTACAAGCGTGTTTGCGAGCACGGCTTTAGTATTTCTTTAATGTCTTATTTATCAGATTCTTTATTAGTTAATATATAAGTTTGCATTTTGATATAATAATAAGTTATTAGTTTTGACTTAATTTGATTTTGACAATGAAAGCATCTTGAGAGTGTTATTTTCAGAACACCCCTACATAGACATGTTGCAAGAGGTAATATGTATATAATGATTAATAATTAAAGCAAAGACGACTGGTTTTTGTACCACAAAACATAAAAATTTGCTTTAACTTCTCTGATTTCTAAATATTAATAAATATTTAAAAGATATTTCAAATTTCTTTTTGGCTGAAGTGATAAGAAAAACTAATTGCATAAGCTACACTAACAGCTTTTCTTCAGTATTTAAATTTTCTAAGTATAGACTTCTGATAACCTGACAATTTGTATCTAGTGATTCTTACATTTTGCAGTGATTTTAGCATTTGAAAATTATTCATTGCAATCATTTATCTATGCCCTTATTTGTACATATAATTACTAATAACATCGTATGCTTTTAGTGATTTTGACTTTGCAAGCAGAACAAGTCACCTAAGATGTGCGAAAAGTCTTAATAGAGCTTTAGTTCTAGGTTGGCTTCAGGGGAGTATAACTGACACATAATAATTGATCCTGAAGTCTGTCACTTCCTATTAAAACAAAACACTAATACTATAAGGTGCAAAGTTGGCAGGTGGTGTGATGTATTGGTTTATTTCCTTCACATAAGTTTGGTGTGTCCCTATTTGCAGTACTTTGCACCTTTTTTTTTTTTTTTTTTTTTTTTTTTTTTTTTTTTTTTTTTTTTTTTTTTTAGACAGGCCCCTCCCCGCCTGCCCGGTGGCGATCAACCGTCATTCTCCGGCAAGCATTCTACATCGCCTCCCGCATGCTGTTAATACTAACATGCAGGGGTGCGGGGTTACGTGAGAGATTAGTGGTGTTAGTTAGCAGATCCCGCAATAAGCACTCTGGGGAGTGTCGTGTATGATATGCTCAGCATGAGTCATGCTGGGCGGCGTGGTGTAAGAGGCCAGTGTGGCAAACATGGCTAGGTGCCCTGAGTGCCAGACTGGGAAGTCGCGTAGTGTAGTGTATGTTATTTGGGCATGCGTGAAGTGTCTATTGCGGTGCATGCGTCTATGCTTAGTGGAGGGTTAGTGTTAGATTATGATCATGCATGTTATTCCTGGTATGTTAGTAGTACTGAGGTGGTGTTAGTACACGGGATTAGTAGTACAAGGCATGCATATAATATTAGTTGTGGTTTGGAATGCTGAGGGAATTCTGTAGGCAGATGTGATGGTAGTCTTGAGGGCTGTGTTGGGTTCTAGATAGGGATGAGCTGATTTAGAAAGTCTTGTACGTCTTGTTCGCTAACGTCATTGTCCGAGTATCGGTGAAAGAGGTATAGGGGTCCTTTATGTTTATTGGTGAGTGGGTCATAGCTACCAATGCTTTGGATGAGTGGGTTTGGGTTTAGTTCTGCGTTATTGTAGAGGTCAAAGGCGAGCTTGCGGATAAATTCATTAATGGTATGTATTCTTAGTTCCTTATGTAGAGGTGCTGCTGGGGTTGTACGCGGGAGTTTGCATATCAGCCGAAGGATTTTATTCTGGAAAGTTTGAAGTCGTTTGATGTGTGTTTTGGCTGCATATCCCCAGACTGGGGCGGCGTAGGTGATTAGTGGTCTGAGGAGGGTTTTGTAAAGGACCAAGGCAGTTTCGATGGGGAGAAGGCTGGAGTGGTTTAATAGCGGATAGAGTTCCCTGAGTCGGCCGCATGCTTTGCCTCTGATTTTATTGATATGTGTGCGCCATGTGAGGCCTCTATCCATGGTGACACCTAGGTATTTTACTGTGGGCGACCAGGTTATTTGAGTGCCGAAGAGTTGTAGTGGAGGGAGGTTTTGGGTTCGATGGGTTGTGCGTTTGGTGAAGAGAATCGCTTGACATTTATTGGGATTTGGTTTTATTCGCCAGTCAGTGAGCCAAGATTCTAGTTGCGTAATGTAATTTTGAAGACGGCGGTGAATTAGACGTGGTTGCCAGGATTGGGCCATGATGGCTGTGTCATCAGCATAGACGAATGTTTTCACTGAGTTGGGCATGGGAATATCGTTAATATATATGTTGAAAAGGAGTGGTCCCAGGATGCTACCCTGGGGAACGCCGGCGCGGATTTGTCTTAGGCTTGAAAGGGAGCCGTTTACCATCGATCTGAAGGATCGTCCGGAGAGATAGTTGGAAGTGAGCTTAACTGCTGAGTCTGGGAAGTTATAAGAGATCATTTTGCGTAGGAGTCCTTTGTGCCAAACTTTGTCAAAGGCCCGTTCGAAATCGAGGAGTAGTGCGCCTGTTGATTTATTGATGTTATAGCCATGGGTGATGTGTTCTGTGGCTCTAAGTATTTGAAGTGTTGAGGAGTGGTGTGTTCGGAAGCCGAATTGTTCGTTGCAAAGGAGCGAAGTGCTTTTAATGTACGCGTTTAGTCGCTTGAGTATCACTTTCTCAAAGAGTTTGTTTAGTGAGCTGAGGAGACTAATTGGTCTATAGTTCATCGGGTCGTGTAGAGGTTTGTGTTGTTTAGGGAAGTGTAGTACATGAGCAGTTTTCCAGGCCGTTGGGAAAATGCCATGCTCGAGAGAGTAATTAAAAATGGTGGCTAGGAATTTAAGTGACTTTAGTGGCAAGTTTTTGACGGCTATATTGGGTATCTGGTCAGGGCCTGGTGCCTTGCGGTTGGGAAGGTGGCGGATTAGCCAAGCAATCTCGGAGTGGGAAGTTTTTCGCATTTTGTTATGGGTAGGTCGGTTGTGAACATCGCGTGTTATTTGATGTGTTTCAGTTATAAAGATGTCGGATGATGGCTGGTCGTTTGGGGATAGAGTTAACTCAAGGGCGTCGGCGAGTGTCTCTGCTTTCGCTTGGTCGGTTTCGGCTGTGGTGTTGTTTGTTCGCAGTGGTGGTATTTCTATAGGTTTTTTGGTCAGGTAACTGGTTAACCGCCAGATGTCGCCTCTGTTGGTGTCTAGGTCAGCGAGTTTGGTGTTCCATTGGTCATTGGTAATTTGGGTGATCTGTTGTCGTAATTTGGCATTGAGTTCCAGGAGTCGTCTCTGGTGAGCTGGGTGTCTGGTATGCTGCCATTGTCGTCTGATTCGGTTGCGTTCGGCTGTGAGATCTTTAATGTCGGGTGGTTGGTGCCTGGGTCCTGGGTTGGGTGCAATGAAGGGTGTAGAGCATGAGATGGCTTGTGAAATGGTGCTTTGAATGTGCTCTACAGCGTTGTTGAGGTCATCTATGGAGTGAAGGGTCGTCTCAGTAAGGTGCTGGTCAATGAAGTCCCTATAGTTATCCCAGTTGGTTTTGTTGAAGTTATATCGGGGAGGGGGCTGCACATGGGATGTAGAGGCGTCGATAGTGGCTAGGACCGGGAGGTGATCGGATGATAGTTCGTTAATGACGGTGAGCTGAATAGGGTGTGTAATGTTTTGAGAGATGGCTATATCTAGGATGTCAGGTGTGTGCCGGTGTTGCCAGGGGATGTGCGTGGGTTGAGTGGGTGCATGAATGATGTAATTAGATTGTTGTTCGTGGGTGGCAAGTATTTGTCCCGGGGCGTTTGAATGAAGACAGTTCCAATTTCCATGTTTGGAATTGAGGTCACCTATAATGAATACCCGATGGGATATGTTTAGGAGTGTGTCTAGATCATCCGTGGAGATGTCTACAGGGGGATTGTAGGCTGAGATGATGGTGGTATCCGCATTGGCGACTTTGATGGTTATTGCTACGGCTTCGAGTCTCCGTAGCGGTGGAATGTAGGTTTGGTGATGGGCTAGGTGATTCCTGATCAGAAGAGCCACGCCGCCTCCCCTGCGGTTTCTGTCGGCGCGGTATACCTTATAGCCCGGGATGTGGAGTCTGTCTTGGGTGTCTAGATGCGTTTCTGTTAGGGCAACTATGGGATAGGAGTTATTGTGAAGGAAGTGTCTGAGTTCAGTTTTTCGTTGTCGGATTCCATTAGCATTCCAAGTGAGAATCATAGTCCGTTGTTCAGCCATGGTTGTCTTGGAAGAGGGTGAAGAAACATTCAAAGAATTCAAAGTTTGTGGCAATGACACCAATGATATCGCGGGAGCGGTCACTGAGGATTTGACCTATTATTTCAGCGTCATTCCTGAGGTCATCTAACGTCATTTGCTGGCTTTGGAGTTTGCGTGTAAGAGTTTCTCTGAGCTGCTGGGCGTTCAACGCACGTCTTGAGATTTGTCGTGACGAGTGTTGGGGCTGGGAAGGGATTCTCCTACTGGGGCCCTGTGCAGAGGCAGACTGTGGTTGTTGGTGGTGTTGAGGTTGGATCAATGTCCGATTGGGAGGGTTGTTGTGTATTCTGCGCCCACGAGGGCCCACTAGGTGCCACTCGTTGGTGGGCGTATTCAAGTTGGCGTGTACGGGGTGGAAGTTTGAGGTCGGTGGCACTGGGGCAGATTGCCCCCGAGGGTGCGCCGACCGTGGATTTTGTGTAGATGGGTGCTGTCGACCGTGTTCGGCATGGAGGTGCCCGCGTCCTTGGCGCAATGCCAAGGCCCTCTGGTATTCAGTGCACCCACGATAGCGGGAGCCATGTCCTTTCTGACGGCACAACGCGCAGCAGCGGTCGTCGCCCGTTACTGCGCAGGTCCGAAAGGAATGTGGACCCGCGCACTTGGAGCAAACTTCGCCCGATGCCCGACAGTCTTGTTCATGGT
This sequence comes from Mantis religiosa, assembly GCA_030765055.1. Classification (NCBI taxonomy): domain Eukaryota; kingdom Metazoa; phylum Arthropoda; class Insecta; order Mantodea; family Mantidae; genus Mantis; species Mantis religiosa. The sequence continues at coordinate 214,331,592 of CM060949.1, read as the reverse complement.
GCGTGAGCATCTGGCATCGATTGCACTGTTTGGGAATGTTTGGGCGCTTATAATCCTCCATCCTAACCGGGTAATATGAAAGGTGTTTGAACCTAAGCAAGGAGTCATATTCCTCATGTGTTTTCACTTCAATCATGTACATGGGTAAGGGTGTGCGTGCCCTGTTCCATCTATGGAGTTGTACTACCCGGAGCGGGTGTATCCCCTGGGACAGGAGTTCTTCTCTCAGGGTAGCCTCAATGTGATTTGAGCTAATACCTTTGGCTACTACCCTGAAGGATCTGAGGGAGGGAGAGGGGACTATGTGAAAGTCAATGTTGTGCTCTTGGAGGAAGTGGACCATTTGGTTGTAGAGATACACGCTTGTTACTAATACTTGAATGTCGTGCGAGTAGCGGGCTTTTACGAGCTTGATGTCCTTAGAGGGGAACTTTGGCAGCACTTGGTTTAGTTTAGTGCCGTGGTCTTTGTGCACGTAAATGGGAGGGCAGTATTCTTGGGGCGGGGTTTGAGCTGCGGCATTACATGGAGGGGCTGAGGGTCCGCTGTTGTTTCCCATTGCCATGTGAGGGTCCCTTGTGTTGTGGGGAACAAGAGGTGCCTGAGCGCTAGTGGAAGCGGCTACTTTGCACCTATTACATTGTCAATAACTGTACCTCATAGAAAATATCACATGTCAACAATGTCGATCCACAGATATAAACAGGGGCAGTTTTTTGAGACACGCGAATGAGATAGAGAGAGAGAGAGAGAGAGAGAGAGAGAGAGAGAGAGAGAGAGAGAGAGAGAGAGAGAGAGAGAGAGAGAGAGAGTAGGGAGAATCTGGGATCAGTTCGATGTCTGTATGATAATGAGAAAGGAGTGCATATGAAGTTTTGGTGCAGTGAATGAAAAGTGATTACGACTGGTGGAATGAATGGCCAGATAAACCGGAAACCTTGGAGAAAACACTCATGCGACGCTTCGTTCACTATAAATTCTGATGTATTACATGAATAGAAACGAGGACGAAATACGTAAGAGGAATGGAGGCGTTTGGTCAAAATAAAGTTAAAACAGTCGATTTTAAGGATATCAGATAAAAACTGTGAAGGATTGAAATACCAAACAAGCTAGATAAGATCAGATGTGAGTGGAAGGTTAAAAAAAAATCCAATGTCCATATTTTTGATAAAAAAATATCATTTTAAAAATCACTATCTAATGTAATGGATATTTTATGGCAAACGAATCCTGGCCTCCTTGCCTCCTTCAACCCGGGATGAACCCAATTTATGCTAAATACATTTACTGTGGTGTTAACGGTTTCCGAGATGTTCTTTGTTATTATTTTAACCGTATTGCTGCCTCGCCGCTTAAGGAGAGTTTCTTCCGTAAATCGCTGACCGTGGATATAATCGATGCACTTTTTGTGAGGCGGTAAACCTACTTTTGAAATATCCTATTAGCAATGTTTTTATGAAAATGGAAAGAGCAAACGCTCTTCTTTATAGCGGTGTGTTAACTTGTCATTAAGAGTGAGCTTCTGCTACTTGAAGGACGGTATTTCCAACTCTTACTATTATAGTTTGACCATGTCCTATTCAGCTCTGTTTATAACGTGTAAACATGATTATAGCGAGTTATTGTCGAGATGTTTTTGTTTCAGGAAGATATGATGACAACGTTATTTCATATTAGGTCGAGTATAATATCGATACAAATACTTTTACATTGAGGAAGGTGGCTAGAAATGCTTAATTTTGCGAAGTAAGGTTTATCTTTTTAATTGGGGTTTTATACTTCAATTTCTGAACCCATACGTGATTATTGTAATTATTTTTATGTTTATAAATATAATTAGAGAGTTCCTAGATTCGCGGTATAACGTTATAACTAGTTTTGGAAAATAGTGATGACAGACGAAGAGTATATCAGTAGAAGACAGCTTCGAGAGTTGTGACGTATTTCAGCCGGGAGAGAGGCCTGCAGTGCGTGAGACTGTAACACGTACCGATACCAATTTAGAATATACATGAGTTATTGTACAAGAAATTGATTGTCTAAATACCACTGTTCAAATATTGTTATTCAGAACTTTATCCTTATGATTTATAGGTATTGAATACCTTTGTCATATTGATTATTTACTTATTAATTTTCATGTTTTTGTTTAAATAATTGTAACCAATTTATTGAATACACTGTATTATACGAGATAGTCACGATATGACGCAGTTGTTAAAGAAACTCTAAATAAATAAACTAGAAAAGGGTATTTATTGTGACAATACATTTAAACAGAGGCCAACATTACTTCAGAGATATCATCTATAAAACAAAAGAACAACTCTGTTCTCATAATCAACTGTAAGAAATCTACAGGCACCAACCCCTGATAAACATGGAGCAAAATCGTAACGGTATTCCGTGCATTTGAAGATGTGGTACTTTGTGATAACGACATAATGGACCTTGATGGTCTTATCACGTTAACAACTCAATACTGGCTTTGAAAGCAAAGCAGTGTTATCTGGTGGCCTTTCTCTGTCACATCTTCTTCATAACCACAGATGAAATGCATTCAGAAATAAATATTTATGTTTTTGGAGAGACGTTTCCTGCAGAAGTTCCCGTTATGATGGAAAAAGTCACACAAAGGACAAAGTTTGAAAAATAAAATACATTTTAACTCTTATGCAGTGCTATTAATTGGATATTCGGAAATAAATTGATAATATAACTGTTATATGATAATAGTTTATAGCATTAATTTATATAATTTAATTGTAGTAGGTAATATAATGATGTATAAATATATACTTTCTAAATTGTGTTATTTGTGTAAGTTATCCTATAGTTTGCATCACGTAACAGAATAAAATTGAGAAAGATAGGTCAAAATTAGCCTATTATTTAGGACAAGTTTGTAATTACAAATTGGTATAGGTATATGCATGCTTCTGTATACAAGGGATATGTAGTCTCCTTTTTTCAAATATGTATATTCAAGTGTGCCTTCATTTTGAACAACTTATCCCTATTCCACTTTTTGGAATGAATGACCAATTTTCTCAGAAAGTATTCAAAACAGCAAAATTGAATCTTCGGAAAGAAAATGCAATATTTAAGTGCTATTTTTCACTTAGTCTCTCGTGTTGATAACGTATAGATTATTTTAACTTACTCTGCTACCCGGCTAAGGTAGAGAAAGTATGATATGCGACACAGGGATCCCACGAGGAATACAAGCTTTGTGACCCTCTGCATAAAAATATAAGAAAATGGTACCTGGCTGGTTCTTTTTTCTAATTCGCCTGCTCATATATTAAGTGTTATTGGACGATGAATGAAATGATGTTCAAAAGAGTACAAGGTACATAGAGCTTAGAGTCACAAAGCATTCATCTTTGAGGGTATGGGCGAACCTCCAACGTTAAGTCATATCGAACGATGAATGAAATGATGTTCAAATGAGTACAGGGTACATAGATTTTAGAGTTACCAGACATTCATCTTTCAGGATAAGGGAAAATCTCCAACGCTAACTCATATCGGAAGATGGAGAAATTATGTTCAAATGAGTCCAGGATACATAGAGTTTAGAGTTACCAGACATTCATTTTTCAGGATAAGGGGAAGCCTCAAACGCTAAGTCATATAGGACGATGAATGAAATGATGTTCAAATGAGTACAGGCTACATAGAGCTTAGAGTTACCAAACATTCATCTTTCAGGATAAGGGAAAACCTCCAACGTTAAGTCATATCGGACGATGAATGAAATTATGTTCAAAAGAGTACAAGGTACATAGAGCTTAGAGTTACAAAACATTCATCTTTGAGGATATGGGAGAACCTCTAACGTTAAGTCATATCGAACGATGAATGAAATGATGTTCAAATGAGTACAGGGTACATAGAGCTTAGAGTTACCAGACATTCATCTTTCAGGAAAAGGGAAAACCTCCAACGTTAAGTCATTTCGGACGATGAATCAAATTATGTTCAAATGAGTACAGGGTATATAGACCTTAGAGTTTCAAGACATTCATCTTTCAGGATAAGGGAAAACCTTATACGGATAACTTACTCTGACCAAGATTAGACTTGTCCCTTGAACGTGAGGCAGATACGCTATGTACCTACAGTGCGGTATGTGTGTATGCGTATAAAAGCTAACTATTTGAGAGGGATTGCTTTTGGAGGGGGGAAGTCTTCGTGTCGTATCTACGGAAGATGCAGAACTTAAAAATTAATTTCCCTTTCGATTTTGATTTATGAAGCTCTCTCTCTCTCTTTCTCTCTCTCTCTGTCCCTCCCATACACACACCTATCAGAGAATCCAGATCAGTGGAAGACAGTTGCGGCGGTATGACGTCAGCTCCGCCAGCTGTAACCGCTAAATATGCTCCCGAACGAAAGGCAGGTTAGCGTGTGACGTCACCACACTGATTTCCGCTGCCCAAGAGGAAGGGAATAGTTTAATGTGTTGGGGTTCCGACAGCGTAGGAAAGACAGGGAACGTATCACGTATTAATAATATATAAAACTTACATCTTGAATGTTGTAATTTTAATGCTGACTGCTTTAATTATACAACTGGTCACAGTTTATAAATAATTACATTTTGGCTCTGTGATATGAGAAAATGTATAAAACTTCAACTCGTAGTTTATCTGAAAGTCAGGCATGTTATAAATTAATTAAAATAAAACGAAGTAATTATCTCTGCGAATTAGAGGAGACCCATTTAGAACAGAATTTCGTGGACATTTTCCGACACTTTCTGTTTCGTTTTTCTTTAACTAGTTTATCAATGTTAGGACGTAACATCTGGGAAATTTGTAATCGAAGGCTGCATGTTAGATTGTGACCCGACAAGGTACTTCGGGGTTTGGACTTAGCTAATTTCATAACAGAAAAATGAAATATTCGCACACATATGTCGAGCCAAATATACACAATGTCCGTGAGGAAAGTGAACACAACCTCGGAAATCTGGTTTGAGGAAGATTCTTGTAAAAATAAGCCAAATCTTTCTTGTGTGTATATTTATGCTTCAATAAATCGTCACATTGTAAATTTAACAGTTCCATTAGGTACGTGACAGCTACATTGTTGTCATCGAGTGTGCTAAACCTGACTGAAACCTCAGATTCTGTACTCACAGCGCCGTTTATATAGGCAACTACAAGGCTCTTGCCTGACGTCACACGCACTGCAGTCCTCGCTCCCGGCTTGAAATACGTGAGAACTCTCGAAGCTATCTTCCTCTGATCCAGAACCTCTGTTGCCCATCATTAGAATCTCACTCACACAGGTTTCTATTATAAATACTTAGTGATATTACAATGAAGAGTGACATATATTTAGCATTTTGGTGCCCCCTATGTATACCAGCACCTGATCCATGAGTCATCGGGATGGCAAATCCGACTACACTTCGGACAATATATCTTGTTCTGAGTCCAGTCTTTTCAATACGCTGTCAGGAAAATAAATTGTGACACTCTTTAGGTGTGTGTTCATTGAAACATGAGCAAGATATGTGGATGTTGAGGGTTTTGGAATTGGCGAATGAAGTGTCACGGACAGCGGCCAATAAATGGCATTGCGCAGGCGTATCTCTCTGATCTCTGTGTACACTTTGTAGGCAGTCACTGTAGTATCATCAGAGTTGAATAGCAGTGTCAACAGTGAAGCGAACATGTTCCTTGTGGACAGCTACAGTCATTTGAACGGCGTCATATTGCTGGTCTGCATGAAGCTGGATGGACATATCGACAAACACATGTTGGGCACAATGTATCGGTGATGCATCAGTTTTCAGCAATGACCTTTAGAACATTCTCACTCCCGTAGAACGGGTACTGAGCCCAGTGGCGGCTGGTGGATTAAATTATTGGTGGTGCACAAATGAAAAATAAAATACAGAGTAGTAGTGACTCACCTATCTATACAGCAACTCTGATCTCCTCTCCTTAGACCTGGCGAATCTATCGATAACATTTGCGCTAAAGTCGCTGATCTTCATAACAAACTCCCTCTCAATTGAAAGCATTGCTAATGCTGACAATCGGTCCTGTGACATTGTGTTCCTTAGGAAAGATTTTACTCTTTTTTAGTTGAGAAACAGCGTTCTGCTTCAGCGGTAGGCATTGGCATAGTTAACAGTACTCGGAGGAGTTTGACATATTCGCTGAATGTAGCACATTAATTGTTTTCCTTAATGAAGTCCATCAAGCACAAAGCGCCGGACATTCCACGAAATTCTTCTCGACTGTAAATTACAGTCAGTTCTGTACGAAATTTTGTTCCAATGATAAAAGGAGAGAACCTTATTGTTTCTCTAAGGGAATCCTCTGGAAATGACTTATCATAGTCGGAGAAATTTTCTTGATGAAATAAAGTCGAGGCTACCAGATGCCCCGTGAAGCTAAATCTGTCCTTTGCTTCTCTAAGAATAATTTCACAGACTTCAAGGGCTTCTCTTATTTTCACATCATGATCTTCTATTCTTCTCCTCTTAATTGCAGTTTCTTCGTGCTCCTCAATATCCACGCTATTTCTTACCTTTTGCACTTCCCTTTCAAATGCGCTTAGCTGGGCGTGGTCAATTATTGCATTACAATCTCGTTTCTGCAGCTGATTGTACGAAATGTCCACATGGGGCATGATCTTGTGGAAGAAAGACTGCCAGAATACAAAATTATCATCTTTCAAAGTGGCTATAAACCCAGAAGTCTGAACAAGTGTTGTGTTGTTGTTTATCAGAGCTCTCTTCTGAATGACCTTCATGCATTTAATTAAATTCTCCCTGTGTTCGAAAATGGTATTGACGGTCCGTGAATGATAATTCCATCGTGTCGGAAGAGAACGTGGCAATCGTTTCTGCACAACTTCATCAAGCACAGCTGTTCTTTGAGGAGCATTTGAAAAAATGTGCATATTCCTTGTAATTTGGCAAAAAATATCCTCACACTGGTGTTTATTGAGGCTGCATTCAGCATTATTAAATTAAGTTTATGTACATGGCAGTGTATATAAGAGGCACCAGGATACTTCTCTTTCACAATTGCCTGAACGCCGTGTTTCTTACCTCCCATGACGGATGCACTATCATAGGTCTGTGCTATAAGTTTACTCAGACACCCTGACAGTTGCAGATCAAGCTCAGAGAGCCCACATTTGGGCGAAATTTTAGATTAACACTTCGCTGCAAACCTGGCGGCTCCTACAGCTAACCTCTGTTTATTTCGACTTCTGCGGTCATGGGCAGCTACAGACGATAAGCGTAATAGAAACATGTTTGTATATAAAACAATGCAAACAAGTACAGCTTTAATGTGCAAAATGCACCTGTTGTACATTCAAAATCAGTGGGTGTAGCGCAAACCTGCAACCTTATGGAGGAACCGCCCCTGTCTAAGGCACGTCTGGACCGACGCGTTGTAGGTCTTCATTGAGTGTTCAAACAGCAACCAGGGAAGTGATTTGGGTACAAGGAGCAGCTGGTGTGTCACCACTGACTGCTGGAAACTCTCAGCAGGACTTAAATCACGTGTACATCTAGCTAAGGTACCTCTTACGCCATAACACTATAATATACGCCCTTTCAGGTCTCAAGAAATGGTTAATTGGACAATGGAATGACGCTATCTTTTATTCAGTGATGAAATTAGGTTCTGTCGTATACTAGCTATGGTCGGTAAGGGTACGGCTTAGCGCTGGTAGTGAATTCGTCCAGGGTTCATTCGCCCACGACAGAAAGCCCAACTTATGGTGTGGGGTGCCATTACTTATAACCCACGGTCGCCTTTGGTGTTTGTGCAGGGATGTGAAACAACTGCAAGCTACATCCAGCAAGTGATTAATCTTGTGTTACCTTCAACAGGAAAGCAATGTGATTTTACAACAGAATAACGCACGTCACCGTACACTTGCTGCATTGCTTTTCGTGAAGTACAATTGCCTTCGCCAGCACGTTGCCTAACCTGTCTCCCACTGGACAGGTATGGACATGATAGGAAAGACATTGAGTGATTCTCCACGGCCAGGTACAATTTCTGGACAGCGACGAAAGGTGCACAATGCTTGGGGACAGTGTATTGCCCAGTGCTATACGTCTGTCCCCACGAATACATGCCCGTATTGCAGCCTGAGGGTGTACACCAAGTATTGATGCCTCTGTTTGGACATCCCCTTTTGTGATATGTCTGCTTCATTGGTGATGATTTTATCATATGATGTATTAAATTCACATAAGGCAAGGCTACACTGAAAATGCGCCGAAAATGTTGAAAATCATCGAGTTCTCTTTTCTGGCATTTTTGGTATCTTAGGGTTTGTAGTAATGGATGGCATGCTATTTTTATCAATTGCACCACTTTAGGCCATCGCGTAATAATTTAAAGAGATCTTTAACAATCGCTAAAGGTAACAATTATGACTATAAAATTGATTTTATGAAAAACTTTTTTTTCTAACACTTTTCAGTATACAAAAAGCTCCACGCGTCCAAGTTTTCCATTTAACTTGGTGAAACTTCCAGGATAGGTCCATAATATGTAAATAAGAAACTTCAAATTCCCCTATTTGTTAATGCTCATGTTTTGAAAATTATATGGTGTTAAGTAATAAAATAAGTTAATATTTTCAACGTGGAAAATATTTTAGAACCAATGCTACAAGAGTATTCCAAAAAATAAGAAAGTTCGTCTTTTAAAATTGATCTGTACTAGCCAAAAAACAAAAAAAGATTCAACTTAAAATCTCAAATTCTTTGATGCGTAGAACTTTTTTAATTTTTGCAATGTTTTCACAAAAAATTAATTATTAATGAACTATTTGGTGTAGTAAAATAAAAATTTTCATATAAGTTTAAAATGATACTCTAATCATGTGGCTAAATTTTCTCAATGATAGGTTTATTATTAGCCTTGCCTTAACTCTCTGTTGAAGTGAGGCAAGATTTGCTGGTGTTGCATTTGCTTGCTGCCAGTGTATAATACTGAACGGCTTGCCAAAGGGAATCGAACTTCTAGCCCCAGAATGCGAGGTACAGATCACTCTCTGAGCCAACAGCTCGATATAGATTTATGACCACGAATGATTTGCGGTAATAAATCCTGAAACTAGAGGTGACAAAGCCACCAGGTTTTTGTTTAAGCTCAAATAAAGAAACGTTCCAATAGCATGTCAGAATTCGAACCTTGTAAACACAATTGGTTTAGCAATTCAGTCACGGAGACATGATGGATGGTGTTAATTTAACTTAAATGAAAGTTGTTAATCAATAACAGCTGACCTCTGAATAGAGAGTTTCTGGTTTGTGTGTCGGCATGCCTGTGCCGGTGTGCATTTACTCTCGCTGATATATGAAGCACGGTCACAAGGTTGGCAGCTCTGGCTACCACTTTAGCACGCAAATACAATATTGGTGTTGAAAAAAAAAAGGCATGGTGAAAGTGTAAGGCAAATCAGTACTGGGCCAATAACGACTAACTTTTCTTCTACGAGATAGTAACGCTGTGACAGTTTTCCACAAAACTCAAAAGTTTAGCACGCATTTTTCATCCACGTAAGTTTCAAACTAGATTAGGGCACTTAAAAATGGCTACCGAATGCTATGTAAGCATTCTTTGGATTCAGTAAGGCTTACACGATTTCATAGACTAAAAGAGGAAAAGGTTTTATTTTATAATGTTAATGAAATGTCAGTCATACATATCCTTACCTCACATTCAAGAGATCCCGAGTTCGAATCTCGGTCAGGGAGAGTTACCTGGATAAGGTTATTTCCGTGATTTTCCCTTATCCTGAAAGAAGAATGTCAGGTAACTTTAAGATCTATGGACCTCGGGCTCAAATGAGCATCATTTCACCCATTCCATTCATCGTCCGATATGACATAACGTTGGAGGACGTAAATTACAACAACAAAAAATACATATCCTTAAGGGGTGAAAATAACGAATTTTTTTATTTTAATTCTATAAAATAATTTAGACATTCCCGAATGTGAAAAATGCATAATTTGCCTCCGGACGCCATTTTAAATGCTTATTTAAATGTCGGTGGCCTTTAAACTCTGTAAGAGTCACGCCCTCTTTTGCCTACATCCACATTCTTTGTCTGTTTTCCGTTCTTAAATTTTCAATTCAAGAAAAGAAAATTAAGGCTTTCAGACAAAATAGTTCCTAAAATGTTGCCAATATATCAGAGGCTGGCTTCTACAACATTACTAGAGAGGTGCAAAACAGGAAAAACACAGAACGCCAATGAATCTTTGCATCATGTCATATGGAATAAGTGCCCAAAGGAAGTTTTCATATCAAAACAAAAATTGGATCTTGCTGTTATTAAAAGCATCAGTGAGTTTAACATGGGTAGTATTAAGTCATTGGAGCTGCAGCAAAATATCAGAGGTGAAAGTGTAGTAGACTCAGCAAGGAAAACTTCAGTGCAGCGAGATCAGACTCGTATCCTGCAAAGCAAGAAGCGAAGTTGTGCAGAAGAAAAGCAACATCTAAAGAAGAAAAAGGTGGAAAAAGCAGCAACAGAGGAGAGGAAAAAGAAATCTGAGGGTCCAACCTATCAGCCTGGTGGATTTTAATGTGAGTTATGCAATCAAATCTTTAATCGCTATTTTCTCAATGTTCATATTTTCAGCATTTTTCTTCCTGTAAAATGCTCCTTGCGATGCAGTTTTTGTACTACATTCATGAAATTTCCTACATAGGTTCAGAATATCATGAGGAATGGAAATTGCCCTAGGTTTTATTGTGAAATGTATATAAGCATATATTTTTAATTTTCAAACACAAAACTTACAGTTTTTTTAGACAAAAAAAGGATATTTGTAAATTAAAGAAATTTTGTGACCTAAAGTAAAGGAGACACAGAAACACCCAGAGCAATTTCAAAAAGTATATGTATTATGAACATAGGGTTAAAATATTAGGCTAAAATTCAAAAGATTTTGTCGCAAGGGACATTTTTAGTGACGTGACAAAAACATACAAAATTTACCATAATTTCTAAACTGCTGGAGAAAAATGGTTTAAATTTAGGTTGTAACATGTTTACATTATACTACACCTATGGTGTAAATTTGAAAAAGCTAGCATTATTGGTTCAGAATTTGAAAATTTCAGTCATACATACCCTTAAGGACGTAGTACATTAAACTAGCAATTCATTTGTATCAGCTTGTTCCTACAATTAAATGTGTGGAATGGGGATCATGAGGTACAGATTCTCCAAAAAGTATTCGTCTAATCATAGCACACAGAATACAACAAGCACAATCAGAAAAATATATATCAGAAACGAACAATAACTATTTCCTTGCATCGGTTGATATCTATATTTAAAAATAAAACAAAATTTGAGTTAATATATTGCTTAGTGAACAGCTCTGCGTTATTTAAAATCATGTCCTATTTGATTTTAAACAAGTATTCGGCTAGTAAACAAGATCCCAGTTATGGTGCCACACTGACAAAGGCCCTTTCCCTTTACTTATGCAGTTATGTTTCATCCTGACAGTTCCAGCTCTGTTCTCAAAGCTGTTGACTGTTATTTAAGTAATATGGTTCGAAAACGTCTTGAAACAAAAGAAGAGAGAGAAATTTGCATTTGGTTATTTAAAAAAGGAAAATCTATTCAAGAAATTGGAGAAACAACTGGAGACTTACCAGTTCATCAAAGACTATTGTATACAGGTTTGATGAGAACAAAACTTACGAAGTCAGTCAAGAAATGTTCGTCCTGCAGTTCTATCTGTGATGAAGAAACGACAATTACTTAGAAAAGTCAAGAAAAAGCCTAAACTAAGTGCTTCAAAACTTGCTATTGGAGCTCAAACAGGAAAGTCCATTTCAGCACAAACTATAAGAAACGTGTTTTATGAAGCTGAGTATGGAGGCCGAAAACCATACATCAGAACAACCGTAGAAAACCATACATCAGTAAAATCAACAGATAGAAGCAAGTTGCTTTTGCAAAATAACCTAATTACCACGGGTTTGATTGGTCAAAAAGGCTTTATTTACTGACCTTACTTAATTTGAGCTCTTTAATTCGAAAAGGCGAGTAATAGCGCGGAGAAAAAGAATTGTGAGCTTGAGGAGAAAAATATAACAGCTTCAGTTCAACATGGAGACGGTTCAGTACTTTTCTGGGGCTGCATGAGTGCAAATGGTGTGGGGGAATTTGTTTTATTGATGGAATTATGAACCATAAGTTAATTGATGGAAATTAATTATTTCTCCACACAAGCCGTCTATAGGCTAAGATATTTGAGTCAACTGGAGAATGTAATGTCAGGAAGGCACGTTGGCCATGGTAGCTCAAAGGTTAAGAGCGACTGGACGGAAACCAGGAGATCCGTGGTTCAAATCCCGGCCATGGCATTGAATTTTTCATGTTGACTCTATCCATCCATGAACCATAAGGTTTATATAAACATTCTAAAACAAATTTGTCCAGAAGTTTGAATTATATTGGTCTTTCTGAGGATTATATTTTCACACAAGATAATGATCCAAAACATACAGCTCTAGATGCAAGGCTATGGTTATTGTATAATACTCCACGATGTACATATTTCCCGTAGGGGAGGGGATTCGTCCCTTTCAGCTGCCAAGGTGCAGGCGCTGCGAACCCTTAGCACTCACGGTACCTCTGACGTTACTAGAGGAACCTCGGGCCGAGCATTCGAGCCCCTCCCTCTGGGAGCTGTTCGGATTGGGTTGGTCTCGAGGGGGCAGTGTGTTCCCGCCACCCCGGGAAATTGGGTACCTCCGGCCAGGCTCTAGCCACCCGGATGGGGTAGAGGGTTGCCTAAAAAGTCCCGGTTATTAGTCTGCAGAGCTAGTAGCTGGTGTGCTAGATCACCGGCGGCCCTACCAAGGTTTTTTGGTAGCTGGTTCATTAAGGACCGGCGCGTAAGTGGCGTATCCACTTCCGTCCTGTCTGCCGTGAGCAGCGGGAGGGGCAGTTTATAAAATAGGTGTTGTCCTACGGTAAATATACCCGAGAGGCCCGGGTTCAGGTCCTATGGGTCCAGGACTAATGGGAGTAGATCCTCACATTCACTTCACTCCATGATGGATGTTGACACCACCGCAATCTCCAGACATGAATCCAATAGAGAATTTGTGGGGTACACTGGACAAAAGTATTAGGAATCATCAGATATCTAATATAAAGGCTCTAAAGAACGTTCTACTAAAGAAATGGTGTAAAATTACAGTGGAAACAACACAATCTTTGGTAAAATCCACGCCAAGGAGAATACAAGAGATTATAAAGAGGAATGGAGGGCCTACTAAGTACTAACTGTAACATTCTACACCATTTTCAGTATGCAGACCAAATCTTATTTAGTAAATCCTTTCATGGAAGTGTTGAAAACAGTGTTGTTGTATAAATTAAATAAATTCGGAGTCGATTAATGACACAAAACAACACTTACTTTTAAATTTTCCCGGAACCGGTTTCTGAGGCCTTCCCTCTATCTTCAGCCGGACATCGACTTGTTCTCATTGGTGTAGCTGGCAATATTTTGTCATCGGTTTCCTCTGGTGGTGGTTCGAGGAACTTGCTGAACAAATCTTTCTGGGGGATGTCGAAATTGAATACTTTGTTCCTATCCATGGGCCTTTGACAAATTCAAAAAAGTCTTCAAAAAACAAAACATTCAACTAGCTTCAGTGAACCATTACTCCCTAAAAAACCTAATTTGCTCAAACATCAAAGATGCCATTCCATCTAACAAAAAATCTGGTATATATCAAATTGAATGCTGTGACTGTATTCAAATTTATATTGGAAAAACCAAAAGAAATTTAGAAACAAGAGCAAAGGAACACTTTAGGGACATAAAATACGAACAATTAGAAAAATCAGCAGTTGCCACGCATTTTTGGGAAAAAAACGACAACATAAATCCAGAACCAAAATTACTAAAACATACAACAGGAAAACAAGAACTGTCCACATGGGAACAAATCTTTATTTCAAAAAATAGGAACAAAGTATTCAATTTCGACATTCCCCAGAAAGATTTGTTCAGCAAGTTCCTCGAACCGCCACCAGAGGAGACCGATGACAAAATATTGCCAGCTACACCAATGAGAACAAGTCGATGTCCGGCTGAAGATAGAGGGAAGGCCTCAGAAACCGGTTCCGGGAAAATTTAAAAGTGTTGTTTTGTGTCATTAATCGACTCTCAATTAATTTAATTTAACTTATTTTGTATCTTATATTGCATATCTCTGCTTTTGAATGTTTAACTGTGTTTATGTGAATAGACACAATACGTGTTTGTTTACTGTACTCTCTTTTCCAGTAATCAATAAATAAGGCAGTGTCCCTGCTGTACTTTATTCTGATGATTTTCCACAATCCATACATCCTCAAACATAAACTCATGCATTAGACGACTACTTTTTGCAGTAACTGTAGCTAGCTTACAGGAACAAAATTAAAAAAAAATTGTGATTTAAAATGTCTGTAGATTTCTTTACATAAATTTGTACAAAAGTATCAGTTAATTAGGATAGTTCTTATTTTCCTTTTAAATATTAATTCTACATGTCGGAGCATTAATGCTCACATACGAAAACCGTTTAAATGAGCTGCATGTGGATAATAATGGTAATTTTGTGTCTGCCATTTCCTGCCGGTTGCACACTGGCGCATTCCTTAACGCTAAAACCAAAACACTGCAATGGTCAAAACGAACCACTTCAATACACTGCTGCTCCATTAACCTTTTTGCCCTTACGGTTACGTGGAATTTAGCGCGTTGCATAACTGCAGGCGAATTGCCATCGTTCATGACGTTTTTGTTGTAAAGTTGCCAGCCAACGCCACGTCAGCACGTGCGCACAAAAAGTAAAACAAATGCTTGCTGCCAACAGAACCATCAAAGAAAATGAAACATTTCCCTGCAATTCCACCCTTTTCTGCTTTATAGCTATCTTTTCTAAGCCAATGTTTCTTTATACTTTGGAAACAAAACCTAATTTTTTAAGTTCACATGATTTTCTTTAGTCATTCACTAACAAATTAACCAAAAACAGTTCATGTTTGTAACAGTAGTTTAGAGTTATATTTAGAAAAGTTATGAAAAGTTTATAAATTTATAAAAAATGATTATGTAAATCTATGTAGTAATTTAAATAAATAAAAGTATATGTAATTTTGTGATTGGCCGTAGTAGTAATTATATGACGTAATGTTGTGACGTGGAATAAAATCAGCCAAACACAAAATTAAGATAGGATTAACGATAGTTACGTAAAATCAATAATCTTAGAGATGTTTTGTAATGGTGAGTGTGATGAATAGTGGTGTAAGATCCAGAATATTTAAGTAAAAGTTTGAATCTGTTTAAATATAACAAAGTAAGAATTTATCGATATGTTGGAAGAGACTGGAAAAGGAAGTTCAAGTAAAATGTAATCTAAATAATACAATTAAATAGTTAAAAAAATTGACTTCTCCGAAATTTTATTCCTAACCACGCCTTGAAACCAAGATTCCTTTTTTAATCAAGCACAAACATCAAGAAACAAACCAAAACGCAATGAATTTGTTTTTTATGGCTTCTCGACGTGGATCTTCGAAAAGTCAACGTGCATCCAGTTTCTAATATAAAAATCCAGTAGCAAATTGCGCCCGAACGTGTAGCTGATTAAGATGGAAACAAATTAATGACGGATAGTCCCAAATTCCTGTCCCATGTTTCTCTATTCATTTTTAAACAAATTATTCTTCCAAATGGTTTTTGTTTCATCAATTCTACTCCAATAAATAGTTTTATTACACATTCCCATGTGTATGAACATAGAAATGAAGTACAATATGCGCGCGATAAGAAGAGCGATCGGGTTCCAAGTTGTCATTCGGTAAGATTCGTTTAATTCCGTAAGCATAGAAGACAACTTTGATATTTTAAATGCGCCATACACTGACATCTAGTGGCTAATACGCTAAGTATTATCGTGTCCGCCATATTTCAGTTTGATCAATTTCGAGCTTAATTAGCTAACCAGTTTAGAACAATCGTATGTTAGAATTAGAATTTTAGTTCATACTTGGCAACATATACATGTAATGAGACACGTCAAAATGTATAAATACAGTATATACGAGGCATGTTTTTTAAGTCAGTACCGTTTTGCGATTCCGCCGCCGCAGCGCTACGGTTGGCATTCAGTGCATGCGCCTTGGTTACCTACTTCTCTTGTCTACGCACTGACGCCATTACAGTCTGATTCTTCACTGTATACGTTGGTTACTGAGTGTTTAAGATACCTCCGACAATCGTGAGTCCCGCCGATTGTGAAGTACGGGCTGTTATACGATTTCTTAGTGCTAAAGGCGTAAAACCGATCGATATTCCTGGTAAGATCTGTTAAGTTTACGGACAAAACATTATGAGTGACGGAATGATAAGAAAATGGGTGAGAGCATTTAACGATGGCCGCACAAATGTGCATGATGAAGAACGGAGTGGGCGTCCTTCGATCGTTACTGAAGATTTGGTGCAGAAAGTGGACGAAAAGGTGAGAGAAAACAGACGCTTTACAATTTCATCATTGTGCGACTATTTTCCTCAATATTCTCGCAGTGTTTTGTATCGCATTGTGACCGAGAAATTGTGTTCACGTTGGGTTCCGAAAATGTTGACGAATTTGCACAAAACTCAACGTTTAGGCAGTGCATTGACTTTCCTTGAGCGATACCACTATTAAGGTGAAGATTTTTTAGACCAAATTGTTACTGGTGACGACACATGGGAGGCCTACGTCCCACCAGAATCGAAACAACAATCCATGGAATGGTGGCATTCATTATCACCCACAAAAGTGAAGTTTAAGCAACCAATTTCTGCCCGGAAAATAATGTGCACAGTTTTTTGGGACAGAAAAGGAGTATTGCTAGTGGCGTTTCTGCCTCGTACTGAGACAATCAATGCAGTGTCTTATTGTGAGACATTGAACAATCTGCGCCGTGCAATCCAGAACAAAAGACGTGGCAAGTTGAGTAAGGGTATCGTTTTGTTGCATGACAATGCCCGTCCACGTGTGGCTAATCCGACCAAAGGTCTCATCAAATCTTTCAATGGGAAACACTAGATTATCCTCCATACAGCCCTGATCTGACGCCCAGCGGCTACCACTTGTTACTGCACTTGTAGAAACATCTGGGCGGTCAGCGTCTTCAAGACGATAACGAAGTCAAAACAGTTGTGATACAGTGGTTAACACGTCAGGCGGCAGAATTTTATGAGGAGGGTATTCAAAAACTGTTGCCACGTTATGAAAAGTGCCTCAATATTCACGGAAATTATGTAGAAAAGTAGATTAAGGTACAGGCTTTCATGTAAAAATAAAATTATTGCGATATCTATGCACGTCTTTTTTAATTCACAGACTTAAAAATATGACTCGTACATACAGTCAAATTGATTACATAAATATACACAGTAAGCAGCTTTTCTGTGGTTTCATGTGGTATTTGCATAGGCTAATTTACGACAAGAAATGTCATAATATAAATATTACAGGTTTGTGAATGTACTATGCTCCCAGTGCTCATTGACATGGTTATAGTTCTAAAAATTCATTAACCGTATAAAACAGTGTGCGTGCAAAAATGTCTTAACCTTATTCTTAAAGTGTTTTAATGATGTAGCTTGTTTAAATGAATTTGGAAGTTTGTTATATAACATTATCACTTTGTAGTTAAAGCTTCCTTCATAAAGGCTCGTTTGGTGCGCTCGAATTGCCAGTTTATCCTTGTTACGAGTGTGGTGGTATTGTACATCAGCATTTACTTGAAAATGATTTATATTTGTATGAATATTTCTGGATGTTATGGCTCTCGAAAGGGGACACATTATTATTCGTCTACCTCCGTATAACTGTGACCTGAATGCAATTGAGCTGGCGTGGGCAAAACTAAGGAATGTTTTCAGAGGATGCAACTTTGCCTGTGATATGTTCGCTTATCTTACACGCTATTTTGTTGAACTGTGTGTTTCAAGATTGACCACACTGCAGAAATAAAAGAGTGTTTGCTCTCGCTCTTTCCCCTCTGCCCGCACCACACTGTAAATCCAGCGCTCATGTTATCTTGCGCGTACTGTAGGCTTAGTGATAGTCAAGTCTTAAAGGTACCCGATATTCGTCTTTCAGGATAAGGAAAAGCTGCGGAAAAGAACTTCATCCAAATAACTTACCCTGATCGAGTGTCGACCTCGGGAGCTCCTGAACGAGAGGCAATCAAGCTATCACATACACTACAGAGGAAGGCAATGTTAATTTAATATAAGCAAAGAAATTATAGAATCAGAAACTGGAAATGATTTCTCCTAAAGAAAAATTTCTATCTATGCCCACATAAAAGCAATCGAAATAAGAAGAGCAAAGTTAATGAAGCAAACGTGAAAGAGAACATATTGGTAAAACCTATTGCATTGTTGTGGTAGGATAAAACCGTCACTCGCAAGTAGTGCTTTATAAAATTCAATAATGTTACTGTACAACAACAACAAGGGAAGTTGCTCTATGCTTTATCTCTGACAACCGCGAGACATCCTCAAACAATGGCTTGGTCCCTCGCCTCGCCTCGCCTCGCCTCGCCTCGCGTCGCGTCGCATCACGTTAAACAAAGTTGTCTCGGCAGCAACCCCTTAAAGTGGAGATGTCAACTGAAATATTCATCATCCCTTTATGCGTATCCCCATAGGATGTATTAACTCATTTTATTGCAACCTTGCAGTTTATGATAGCGCACATGTAAATGGCTGGTGATTTTTAACAGTTTCAAATCAGAAATGTCATCTTACATACCCAAGACTGCCTAGGCCTGTTGAGAAGCAGGAGAGCACTGAAATATGTCGTTCTCCGTGCTAGTCTTTTGTTCTCAAGATTTGATTCTACACCGGCAGAAGACAATGGTTACTTTTCGGGCGTAAATATCCTTAGCATGACTTCATTGGAAGCGAAATAAAGTCCGTGGTCCCATATTGTAGATTTATTATACTTAAAAGAACTTCAAGCCTGGTAAAGAGGCATATTAGCAAAATTATGCAGTGTTTCACGCGCAGTATGGAACTCAATTTTGCATTGAATCAAGCAGTTGAATTGTGCCGCTGTATACAGCCTGTACGAGGCTGTTCAATACAGAAATATCACAGTTTCTTTTTGAAAACGTACCTATACTCTTCCTCATAACTTTGCTGGTCCTTCTCAAAATAGTCTCCCCTTAATGCGATGTAATTGTACCATCGTTTCTGCCAGTCTTCAAAGACATAATGGAAACCACTTTTGAGAAATCCTTCAAAATCGCCTCCACAGCCTTCACCACTGTTTCTGATGATGGATAATGCCTTCCTCGAAGGCGTTTCTTCAAGTTAGGGAATAGAAAAAGCTCACATGGGGCTATATCTGGACTATAGGGAGGGTGAGGGATGAACTTCACGTTGATTTTTGCAAGATATTCAGCAACAACTTTGGCAATATGCGGCCGCATATGATCGTAGTGCAGCATCCAGCCTGCTTTATGGAAATGTGGTCTTTTACGCCTGATATGGACTTACAATATTTTCAGGACATCCCTGTAGTATTGTCCAGTTACTGATATGTGTGCCGGTAAAACATACTGATAAACCATTCCATGAATATCAAAGAATGAGATGACCATAACTTTGCCAGCAGAAGCAACCACTTTTTCTTTTTGGGGGGTTGGTGATGAAGGACATTTCCAAACTGAGTTTTGCTGTTTGCTAGCAGGATCAAAATGATTTAGCCAAGTTTCATCAGCAGTGATTACGTTTGAAAGAAGCTCCGGATCTTCCTCTAACATCAACTTTAACTGCATGCAGAGCTGCATACGAATGTCCTTTTGTTCGGGAATCAACAGTCTTGAAATCCATCGCGCACAAACACGTCTCATGGTAATGTTTCTGTCACCAACGTGTGGGTGGCACCTAATGAACTGTTCAGTATTTCAGAAAGTGATCTTAAGGTAATTCGTCGATCCTCTGTTGCAATGACAGCAGCAGTGTTGATGTTGTCTTCCGTAAGAGCAGTAACTGGAGCGCCGGGCCCACCTTCGTTTGAAATTGATTGTCTCCCCTCTTTAGACATTTTAAACCACCTTCGAGCTGTGCTGTAGGAAAGAACAGGCTCTCCATAGGCCTCCTGTAACATTGTATAGGCCTCAACTGAATATTTGTTGAGATGCTTTCAGTTTTTCAAAGCCGCACATTGTTCCTCGCGTGTTACCCCATTGCAGCGATAGGTGATACTGAACATGTTTGAACTGACCTGGTTATCACAGGCGGGTACCAGGAGTACCAACAATGAAACTACTACCGTGTGTTTGTTTCACATTAAGCTAACAGAATATAATAAGTTTGAATTTTAGTGTGAAAAATTATGACCGTAAAAAGTTATGTGGGTTATTTATTAAACAGCCCTCGTAAATACAGTGATTCCCAGGCATCTGCCAGTGTTATCGGAAACAAATATACTACATATTCACTTGCTACGAAAATAAGGAACCTTATTATAACGAACACCAACAACGTGTGTATCACATGAGTTAGAGGCCTTACGGAAAGTGAGGGCAGATGAAATTGCTAAATGTTGCGCATTATCCCAAAAGGAATTCGCTTTTAAGGAGGCTACAATCAAATTTATTAAAATCATCGAAAAAAGACATTTTTGATATATATGGAGCAGCACTTGGATAAACAGCGATAAAGGGCAAATAAATCAAAACTTATTTTTTATACACCTAATAATGGAGTAAACTGCAAGTACTTTCACCTAATTTTATTTTGACCCAGTTTGCTACCGGACATGGAAAATTTAAAATTTACTTTCGAAGATTCCATATAGGCTCTCCCGATCGATACCTCTGTAGATGTGAAAGTAATGAACACTTAATATTTAGAAGTGATCTGAATTCAAAAATAGACATATTCTTATTCAAAATCTTTCGTATTGTAATACGGATCTTCAAACACCGTTGTTTAATGTATTCTTTAAAACATGTTTTACTTCAGCCTTGAGCAATTTATTGGCCAAATTTTTAAAATGTTATAAACATTATTATGTTCAGCTATGTTTATCTTTGTATTTATGTGTTTTTGTAACTAGAACCCTAACATACCTTACTGGTAAAATAAGGTTACTTCATTTGGAGAATAAATCATAACAATATGCAATGGGGCGCTGAGAACTATGGTAGCTCAACAGCGACCGAAGGTAAAGACCCAATTTCTGAATTTTTAATACTGTCACCCGAACGTCGGGACTTCCTGTGGAGCCGACCGGTGGTGGGGCCGGACGGTAGGCGTTTGACCACGCCCACCCATTTGTCCTATAGCGGTAATGATAGGTGGCTGGAAAACATCACTGTGCCGTCTCTTTCACCTCCCCCTGAGTTCTCGAACATACAGGATATTTCATCTAATCCGGAACCTTCTAGATTGGCCAGTTGGTCCTATATAAGCAACGCGCCGGGCTAGAGAGGGTTCAGTTCTTGTCGAGCAGCGGTGACGAGCGCCCAGTGAGGGAACGGACTGTGTAGGTGCATCGGAGGAGTGTACGTAAGTGCGTGCAGCGGACCTGTGACAGACGAACTGGTGAATTGTAATTGTGTGCAGTTCGGAATTCTGTGTAATCGGCAAGCGTTCCTATTGTAATTCGGTGGAAATAAAGAACGTTTTTGAGTGGTGCAGTCGGACTTTTAATTTCACGAACCCACAAAGTCACAATACAAAATGTCAGAGATATGAAGGGGAAAGTGCTTATGGGGCAGTTGCTGGAATGAATGGCATAGGAAACCGGAGAACCCGGGAAAAGGACTTCCAATGGCCGTTTCTTCTAACACAAACCTCTAACACTTCTATGATGAACTTAGATACCTAGTTAGATAGTTTTACGAGGATGAGTCAAACGAAAACCTTACATTTGTAATAACAATTCGAAATTTCGTGCCGTTATCGTGTAAGTTGGTAAGCGTGCTACAAACAGCGTGCAGAATGACCTGTAGTCAGCAGCATAGTGCAGATACAAACATACCATCGCAGTATCAGTATAAAGGTGGCCGCCGCACTTGTAACTTGCACCAGGGAAGAACAGCGCTTTGTTATTCGGTTTTTGGGTAGTGACGGTGTGAAATCTATTGATATTCATCGACGAATGAAGGTTCAGTACGGTGATGCATGTTTGTCAGAGCAGCAAGTGTAAGAATGGAGTAGGAAGTTCGCAAATGTTGTGACTACAGTGGAAGATGCTCCACGTCCAGGTCAGGCGCAACGAGCTGTGACTCCACAGAACATTGCAGCAGTTGAAAGCACAGTGAAGAAAAACCGCCGAGTGACACTGAATGGCATTGCAGAATGTTTACAGATTAGTCATTGTGCATAATATGGTGCACAAAGTGTCTGCAAGGTGGGTGCCACGGCAGCTGACTCCTGAAATTAGAGAATGACGTGTTGATGTTTGTGAAGAACTTCTTTGGCGCTTTGAACGAGAAGGTGATGGCTTCCTTGCAAGAACGTTACTGGGGACGAAACCTGGGTTCACTTCCACCAACCGGAAACGAAGAGAGCGAACAAGGAATGGCGCCATTCCTCATCACCAAAACAAAAGAAGTTTCGAACAGAACTATCAGCAGGGATGGTTATGCTGACTCTCATGGGACGAAAAGGGCGTCATTTTGGAGCATTACATGTCTAGAGGGACCATCGTCAACAGTACATCATATACAGATCCAAAAAATCATTTGTGGCCTGCAATCAAATCAAAGCGTCGTGTATTGCTGTCAGCAGGTGTCCTTTTGCAACATGACAATGCAAGGCCCCACACTGCCCGTAGAGCAGCTGCAACAATCACAGACCTGCATTTTGAGTGCCTTCCTCATTCACCATACTCACCAGACCTTGCTCCAAGTGATTTCCATATGTTTGGACCACTCAAAGACGCAATGGGAGGAAAGTAGTTCCGTTCCGATGAAGATATACGCCACACGGTGCATTAGTGGTTGCGCGCACTACCAATTTTTTTTTCTAAAGGTATTTATGCACTTAGTAAGCGCTGGAGCACTTGCACTGAGCATGCTGGAGATCATGTTGAAAAGTGATACAGCTTTGTACAACTTCTGCACAATAAATAATATTTAACAAAATATTTAAGATTTTCAATTAAATCACCCACGTATAACTGCTAAAAGTAAAATAATGGTACGTGGCAGAAAGAAGTCGATTTCAGTTTTGGAATCTGCACATCAAACTTAGTAAAGTAGACATATTTTGAAGGAAACTCCGGAATCATGCACATCAGTGTAAACTGTCACTTCAAATACATTTCCAAAGTCAATTTAAATTAAAGAATGAGGGGAGGCAAAACGTATAAAAGAGTTCAATAAAGAAAGCATCAGCAAATTTAACTAATAGCAAACTGTGATTCTTACCCCCAAGCAAGTTAACAGTAATTCGTTTTGTAACAAATGAATGAAAACAAATTCGGTGAAGCTCAAAGTATCTCTTGCCCTTTAATATAAAATAGGAAAGATTTACATTAGTGTGGCTTGAGGGGTGCGGCTCCCCTTTGAAGGAGCAGAGCCAGAGGGAACGCTAAACCGGAAGGGATTTGGATTAAAACCCATCCATAACTTCAGAAACTTCTGAGGTGGAAAACTTACAAGAAATTGCAGCCCTGAGAGGCAAGGAAATTTGGTAAGAAAATATCAAAATCTTAATTAAGGGTCGAAGCAAAATTACATTTTAAGGTTTTAAAAACCACGAGTTCTTAAGCCGTAGCATTACTAGTAGAAAAGAATCTACTAAACTTATGAAAGATGCGCTTATGCTAACTCTATCTTCGTGCTTTCTGTGGTTTTGCTTACGTTCTAACCGACAATTTAATGCAAATATTTCACCTCAAATATATGTTTTGAAAAAATAAGGAGACTTTTCCGGAAAATTCCTATGTGTAAAGAATATAAAACAAAAACAAAACGTATATCATACACCAAAGAGATTATTTGGCACTCCTTTCGAATATGCGACGCGGCGATTTTTTTAATTCCTTCATACTTTTTTATATTTCTGTATAAGACCATGATTTTTTACATAATTTCTTTACTTTTTAGCGCAATTTTGTGTTGGAGGGCATTCTTTTAAGGTTATTAACTGTTTATTTACTTACTGCGTAATGTAGCAATACTAAAGAATTAAGTGCAGCCAAACTATGCTTGTTTCTCCACTGAAAGCAATGCTGCCAACAGTTTTACTTGCCCAAAAATTACGCTATATAGCAGATTAAATGTATAAATTCGCGGACTGTATCGGACTGGCTCGACTACTTCCGCGAAGTGTGTATGATGTCAAATGACACCAAGTACACTGCAAGGCTGAAAATTGGTGGTCCAGGTCACGTCATTTAAATCAACGAATACAAAATAGGACAACGCCAGTTTCATTGTACTTTTCTCAAGTGGCAAGTCTTTACTTTTCTTTCTTTCGAGCATCAAGTACAATACATATATAGCAACTAGTTCTTTAATATTTCAAAATCGCTTATGTTTACTAAATTGTTTAATTATGTTGTATCTACAAGAGCATATCAAATAAAATATGTTTTTGATGACCTTAAAAGCTTGGCTTTGAACATCTGAGTAGTGTTAAAAGAAAATAATTCTGTCACGCAGTGTCAACACTTCAATGTTGCCAACTTTAGTTTCTTGTACAACGTAGTATTGGGATTTCATTACAGAAGTGATTCGATATGTAGGCCTCCATGCTGGGCTCATTGTTCCTATGCCCCTAAGTGGGTTACCTCCGGGAGGAAGGATGAGTGGAACTAGACAGAGGGTGGCCGACCCAAGCGGTATGTAGGCCTCCATGCTGGGCTCATTGTTCCTATGCCCCTAAGTGGGTTACGTCCGGGAGGAAGGATGAGTGGAACTAGACAGAGGGTGGCCGACCCAAGTGGTATGTAGGCCTCCATGCTGGGCTCATTGTTCCTATGCCCCTAAGTGGGTTACCTCCGGGAGGAAGGATGAGTGGAACTAGACAGAGGGTGGCCGATCCAAGTGGTATGTAGGCCTCCATGCTGGGCTCATTGTTCCTATGCCCCTAAGTGGGTTACCTCCGGGAGGAAGGATGAGTGGAACTAGACAGAGGGTGGCCGACCCAAGCGGTATGTAGGCCTCCATGCTGGGCTCATTGTTCCTATGCCCCTAAGTGGGTTACCTCCGGGAGGAAGGATGAGTGGAACTAGACAGAGGGTGGCCGACCCAAGTGGTATGTAGGCCTCCATGCTGGGCTCATTGTTCCTATGCCCCTAAGTGGGTTACCTCCGGGAGGAAGGATGAGGGGAACGAGACAGAGGGTGGCCGATCCAAGTGGTATGTAGGCCTCCATGCTGGGCTCATTGTTCCTATGCCCCTAAGTGGGTTACCACCGGGAGGAAGGATGAGGGGAACGAGACAGAGGGTGGCCGATCCAAGTGGTATGTAGGCCTCCATGCTGGGCTCATTGTTCCTATGCCTCTAAGTGGGTTACCTCCGGGAGGAAGGATGAGTGGAACTAGACAGAGGGTGGCCGACCCAAGCGGTATGTAGGCCTCCATGCTGGGCTCATTGTTCCTATGCCTCTAAGTGGGTTACCTCCGGGAGGAAGGATGAGGGGAACGAGACAGAGGGTGGCCGACCCAAGCGGTATGTAGGCCTCCATGCTGGGCTCATTGTTCCTATGCCTCTAAGTGGGTTACCTCCGGGAGGAAGGATGAGTGGAACTAGACAGAGGGTGGCCGACCCAAGCGGTATGTAGGCCTCCATGCTGGGCTCATTGTTCCTATGCCTCTAAGTGGGTTACCTCCGGGAGGAAGGATGAGGGGAACGAGACAGAGGGTGGCCGACCCAAGCGGTATGTAGGCCTCCATGCTGGGCTCATTGTTCCTATGCCTCTAAGTGGGTTACCTCCGGGAGGAAGGATGAGGGGAACGAGACAGAGGGTGGCCGATCCAAGTGGTATGTAGGCCTCCATGCTGGGCTCATTGTTCCTATGCCTCTAAGTGGAATACCACCGGGAGGAAGGATGAGGGGAACGAGACAGAGGGTGGCCGATCCAAGTGGTATGAAGGCCTCCATGCTGGGCTCATTGTTCCTATGCCTCTAAGTGGAATACCACCGGGAGGAAGGATGAGGGGAACGAGACAGAGGGTGGCCGATCCAAGTGGTATGTAGGCCTCCATGCTGGGCTCATTGTTCCTATGCCTCTAAGTGGAATACCACCGGGAGGAAGGATGAGGGGAACGAGACAGAGGGTGGCCGATCCAAGTGGTATGTAGGCCTCCATGCTGGGCTCATTGTTCCTATGCCCCCAAGTGGAATACCACCGGGAGGAAGGATGAGGGGAACGAGACAGAGGGTGGCCGATCCAAGTGGTATGTAGGCCTCCATGTTGGGCTCATTGTTCCTATGTCCCCAAGTGGAATACCACCGGGAGGAAGGATGAGGGGAACGAGACAGAGGGTGGCCGACCCAAGTGGTATGTAGGCCTCCATGCTGGGCCCATTGTTCCTATGCCCCCAAGTGGAATACCACCGGGAGGAAGGATGAGGGGAACGAGACAGAGGGTGGCCGACCCAAGTGGTATGTAGGCCTCCATGCTGGGCTCATTGTTCCTGTGCCTCTAAGTGGAATACCACCGGGAGGAAGGATGAGGGGAACGAGACAGAGGGTGGCCGATCCAAGTGGTATGTAGGCCTCCATGCTGGGCTCATTGTTCCTATGCCTCTAAGTGGGTTACCTCCGGGAGGAAGGATGAGGGGAACGAGACAGAGGGTGGCCGATCCAAGTGGTATGTAGGCCTCCATGCTGGGCTCATTGTTCCTATGCCCCCAAGTGGAATACCACCGGGAGGAAGGATGAGGGGAACGAGACAGAGGGTTGCCGATCCAAGTGGTATGTAGGCCTCCATGCTGGGCTCATTGTTCCTATGCCTCTAAGTGGGTTACCTCCGGGAGGAAGGATGAGGGGAACGAGACAGAGTGTGGCCGATCCAAGTGGTATGTAGGCCTCCATGCTGGGCTCATTGTTCCTATGCCTCTAAGTGGGTTACCTCCGGGAGGAAGGATGAGTGGAACTAGACAGAGGGTGGCCGACCCAAGTGGTATGTAGGCCTCCATGCTGGGCTCATTGTTCCTATGCCTCTAAGTGGGTTACCTCCGGGAGGAAGGATGAGGGGAACGAGACAGAGGGTGGCCGATCCAAGTGGTATGTAGGCCTCCATGCTGGGCTCATTGTTCCTCTGCCTCTAAGTGGAATACCTCCGGGAGGAAGGATGAGGGCAACGAGACAGAGGGTGGCCGATCCAAGTAGTATGTAGGCCTCCATGCTGGGCTCATTGTTCCTATGCCTCTAAGTGGAATACCTCCGGGAGGAAGGATGAGGGGAACGAGACAGAGGGTGGCCGATCCAAGTGGTATGTAGGCCTCCATGCTGGGCTCATTGTTCCTATGCCTCTAAGTGGGTTACCTCCGGGAGGAAGGATGAGGGGAACGAGACAGAGGGTGGCCGATCCAAGTGGTATGTAGGCCTCCATGTTGGGCCCATTGTTCCTATGCCTCTAAGTGGGTTACCTCCGGGAGGAAGGATGAGGGGAACGAGACAGAGGGTGGCCGATCCAAGTGGTATGTAGGCCTCCATGCTGGGCCCATTGTTCCTATGCCCCCAAGTGGAATACCACCGGGAGGAAGGATGAGGGGAAGGAGACAGAGGGAGGGCAACCAAAGGAGTCACGACAGTACAGAGGGCAGGGTCCCTACCGTTTACTTGGATAGAGACTTTCCCCGACAGACCAGGACAATGAACCCGTTCCCCTACTGCGAGACGGCAACGAACCCAGCAACCGAGCCCCGAAGGTCGCTGGATGACGGTCCCGAAATGGTCCCAGCAGAGGAGCGGAGACCGGCAACCGACCTACCGGAGGAGGAAATAGTTTCCCTCAGAGCATATGATCCTGTCATGCACCGCCGAGACACCCGCCGGAACTTCTACCCTGAAAGAGACCACCAGATGGGTGATGATATCGGGGGATGTAATTAACCTATCCAGCAATCTTCTAGCAGCCCGGGAGAATCCCCGGGTCAGGTAGGTCGGACATGGGAATCGAACCCAAACCTCCCGAATGAGGGACACAGATGAAACCGCCTGAGCCATCCCGCTCAGTCTTGAGTAATCTAATTAATAGCTCAATCAGGTAGGCCGTGTTCGTATGGATCTCAGGCTAAAAGTACGAATCTGTAAAGTGGAAGATGATATGAATGTTAACATTTTAGGTGCTGAGTGGGCAGAACCAGAACATATTTTATAACCAGCGAACAGAGCAAGCTCTTTATGTAAGATTTTACATAGAATATTTCGTCATGTTGCCAACACTGATGATAAGCAGGGCAATAGTTGAATATCGCAGCACATTAAGTTTCAGGTCTCCGAAATAAAAAATACCAAAACATAAAAAATATATCAATAACTATACAGTACTGTCTAAAAATACTATATGCACTCGTGTTCAAAGTCATTTTATTGTGAAAGAGTACAACCAGACTGAAAAATTCAATGCCAAAGACATGATTTGAACCACGGATCTCCCGCTGTCCGTGCGGTTGCTCTAGCCATAGAGCTACTATGATCAACGTGCCAACATGACATTAAACTCTCCAACTGACTCGTATATTTCCCGGTAGACCACTAAGGGTCCTCATTTGCTAAGAGACACGTACTTTTTGTGGTGAGTAACTATGCTGTAAGTACTTAAGTCCCAGGCTTCATAGTTAAACCACTGTTACTAAGGTAAATTGATGGAAATAATCATTTCTTCCACACTAGCCATGTGTAGGTTAAGTATAGCGGGGTCATACTGAATTGATTTTATTCTGTTCGTAGGAATTGCTTCCCACACTTTCGCTCACAGGAATAAAATTCTCCTTTTCCTAATTGTATCATAAAAAAACTATTCTGTAATCTCAAGAAACAAACTTTGTAGTAATTTATACAGGATTGAATAGACATAGTCATTTTAGTGCAGGGAAAGACAGTGGTGGTGTGAGGTCAGCTCCGTAAGCTCTAACTGCCAAATATGCTTCCGAACGAAAGGCAGGTTAGCGGGTGACGTCACCGCGCTGATTTCTGCTGCCCAAGAGGAAGGGAATAGTTTAATGTGTTGGGGTTCCAACAGCGTAGGAAAGACAGGAGGCGTATCGACTATTAATAATATGTACAATTAAATCTTGGTGTTGTAATATTAATGCTGGCTGCTTTAAATACAGTTGGTCACAGTTTATAAACAATTACATTTTGGCTCTGTGATATGAGAAAATATACAGCTCGTGATTTATCTGAAGGTCAGGCATGTTATAACGTAAATAAAATAAAATAAAACTTAAAGTAATTTTCTCTACAATTAAAGGAAATCAATTCAGAACAGAATTACGTAGACATTTTCCTTCACTTTCTATTTCGTTTTTTATAACTAGTTTATCAATGTCAGGATGTACTATCTAGGAAATTTGTGATCGAAGGCTGCACTTTAGATTGTGATCCGACAAGGTACTTCGGGGTTTGTGCTTAGCTAATTTCATAACATATGTCGAGCCAAACATACACAGTGTCCGTGCCGCAAGTGAATACAACCTCGGACATTCTTGTAAAAATCAGCCAAGTCTTTCTTGTGTGTATATTTGTCCTTCAATAATTCGTCACATTGTAAATTTAACAGTTCCATTAGGTAAGTGGCAGCTACATTGTTGTCATCGAGTGCGCTGCACCTGACTAAACCCTAAGAATCTGTAGTCACAGCGCCATTTATATACGCAACTTGGTACTACACGACTCTGACGTCACACGCAGTGCAATACGTCACAAATCTCGAAGCTGTTTTCCTCTGTGTTAGTGCATCAGTAGTTTTTCAGACATATGCTGCAATCGGTGTGAATTTTTGTTATTTTATGACGCACTATTAACATTCAGTTTTTTCGCCCAATGCCATGAACATCTAATTCCAAAGCTATAAATTACCTATCCATTTTTGAAATTCAGTGATATCTGATACTTACAGTAAACGATACTAGCTACAGAAAGGCATGTTGAATTGAGCACGTCAAGGGGAAGTTGCTAAGGATAGTATTTTGTATTTGATTTATCACACCACAACAGTATACTACGGTCTGTCTATAGATTTTAGGTTATGTGAACATTGCAAGCTCCATCTTGGAAGCCAATATCCAACATATGTCTCACTTATTGACAAATATAAACTAAAAGGGCAAAATATACATTTTAAATCATGCGGAGAACCCACAGTGTGGTCCTTGGTTGACTAGAGCAGCGAAAATATTAATATCTATAAGCTTTATGGTTTCTCAAATCATCTTTGGAGAATTCCTCAAGGCGTCTGTTTATTAACTCCAGTTCAAAACCGCAGAAAAGTTTTTGGTTCTTTAACCAGTCTCTGGAAATATCCTGAATGCTCAGTCAGTAAGGAAGGGCAAAATGTAGGTCAGAGTGAAGGATAAAATCAATCGGGGAGAAAAATAGAACGGATTATATTCGAGAAGAAGGAATTGTGTACTCAGATACTTTTTCTTACTAGAAGCGAGCTGACAAGAGAGTAAAGAAGCGAAATTAGTAAGGGTCGGAAAAGAAATTAGAACACGAGCATTGCCTTTTTGTCGTTTTTACTATGTTCGTCATCATTACGTAGGGTCTTTGTAGTTTGCAATAATGTTACATATTTTATTTGTTTATTTTTAAAAAATGTACATTCGTTAAGGTTAAGTAATATCGGACGATGAATGAAATGATGCCTAAATGAGTACAGGGTTCATAGAGCTTAGAAATACAAAATATCTTTCACAACAAGGGAAAACCTCCAACATTAAGTCATTTCGCACGATGACTGAACTGGCTGAAATGATGTTCAAAAGAGATCAGGTCCCATAGAGCTTAGAGTTACCAGACACTCATCTTTAAGGATAAGGGAAATCGTTCAACGTTAAGTCATATCGGACGATGAATAAAATGATGTTCAAATGAGTATACAGGGTACTTAGAGCTTACCAGACATTCATCTTTCAGGATAAGGTAAAACCTC
This sequence comes from Mantis religiosa, assembly GCA_030765055.1. Classification (NCBI taxonomy): domain Eukaryota; kingdom Metazoa; phylum Arthropoda; class Insecta; order Mantodea; family Mantidae; genus Mantis; species Mantis religiosa. The sequence goes on along the minus strand of CM060949.1, from coordinate 214,300,415 downwards.
CAAAGTTAAGTCATATCGGACAACCAAGGAAACGATGTACAAATGAGTACAGGGTACATAGAGCTTAGAGTTACCAGACATTGACCTGTCAGGATAAGGTAAAACCTCCAACCTTAAGTCATGTCGGACGACGAAGGAAACGATGTTCAAATGAGTACAGGTTACATAGAGCTTAGAGTTATCAGACATTGATCTTTCAGGATAAGGGAAAACCTCCAACGTTAAGTCATATCGGACAATGATGAAATGGTTGTAATGATGCTCAAATGCCCTCAGGATCCGTAGAGTTTAGAGTTACCAGACGTTTATCTATCAAGATAAGGAAATCCCCGGTAAAAACCTTTCCACTGAACTCATCCTGTCGGAGATTCGAACTTGTCACCGCTTGAACGTGACGCAGACACGACCTACGTTACAGAGGCGGGCATACAATACTTTGTGGTAGTGAACATAATTAATTGAAATAAATTTTGCGCTTTAAGGAAACACACATATTTCATGTAATAAGCTTTCAACTGTTCTGAAGTCCCCTTCACTCTGGACGATATTTGCAATTTTTTTTTCAAAATTGTGATCGACACATGGTATCCTAGTATACAATTTCCGATGTATTCGTTTTGTGTTGAAATTTCAAATGTTTATACTTTTGAAGTATTTATTTTAGATATTTCACGTTTTGTAAATTAAAAAAAGTAGTTGATGGAATTGTAATGTTTAGTGAAAGTGATGAAATGTAAGGTAACCATGAAAACCAAGTTTGAGAAGAAGTTGTTAAATGTTTAAAAAGATTTTGTTCTTTTGCTTAAGAACGTCGTAGGAGAAAGGAGTACGTTTGTGCCTCTCCGAGGTTGTCGGAATTATTTTTGAATGTGCATTTAAGATGCACAAATAGCGTGCGTGTAAGAAAGTAATGGTTAATCAATACACCGGTCATTGTTTATTAAAGAATAACATTTATATTATTTAAATTTGCATCACAATTTGAAAATGTTTTGGAATAAATAAATGTTTTAACAAGAAAAAATTGTATATCCATTCTTCAGCAATAGTAATATTAACTTCCTGCACTCCGAGACTACGGTCTTGGGAAAAAGAACTGATCGCTCTAAAATTACTGATGCACCCTTCCACACCAAGAGTTTCAGAGGAAACTTCTATATATCTTCTAGATTGTCACCAAAGGTGAGAGATCCATTAGCATCCTCCTTCATCCCAGTTAAAATCCTGATACAAAATGATCGCCACAACGTGGAACTTTCAGAACAACGTCGTCCATTATAATTGCGCATTTTGTACTTAAAATCCTACTTCAAAATGTTTCCACAACGTGGCGCATTATCATAGCATCTTCAAACATCGCATATGTAATAAAATCCTGCTGCACTTTTCGCAAATTAAAAATGATTATTATTTCTTTAATTATTTTCCTATTGCTCCTGGTGCTGAAAAGAGAATGGAATATTAAATATGTTAAAACTATCGCATGGCCGTCAGGTTTTAATAGACTAAACAATCGCTTTAGCCTTCTGTATTCTACATGTGACTTTGGGATAAGGGTCCTCAAACGTGAAACAAGCCGTTGGTGAACATAAGAACACTTGAAGGTTGTGTAATCACCATGGCGACATTTGGTGCAGGTGGTAAGCCCAAAGAAAGAAGCACTGTGCATAGCCCGTGACGAAGTGCGTCTTGTCGTACACTCCCACGCTATTGCGGAGTTCCGGATCGCGGCGTCCACATAATACCACCAACTTCCGGTACTTCCGCTCCAACGATGATGGCCCGTCTTCAACGGCGACTCGACTTGAGGTTCCCAGAGCAGCAAGTCTGTCAGTAAATGAACTCAAAGGGAAACCATTCCTCATACGTTTTCTTTGCCTGCAGGTTATGGGAATGAACCGTAAACAACAACCCCACCTGGTCGTCCTAAGGGTCACTAGCCAGTTGATACTCAACTGTAACCATATGTTACTTTTATATGAAGTTTCTTAACAGTAGCATGTTGGGGCCTTGTAGACTTAAATAGATTCGTTAGAAAAACATGCAGAGGAGAGCTATAAAATTTATAAACAAAGATAAATGTAGTTCTCGAAGTTGGAATCTCGGTCAGGACGAGTTATTTGGATAAGATTTTCATTTCCCTGGGTTTTTCATTATGAATGGCGGATAATTCAGCTCTATGAACCCTGGGCTCATTTGAGCACCATTGCACTCATTTTATTCATTAGCCGTTATGACCTACCTTGAAGGACGTTACATTAAAACATAGACAAATATTTTGGTTTTGAAAAAATGTATAAAATTAAATGGTATTCTATAAAAGTTTGGCGAAAGGGCATGCCTCAATTAAAAAACGGAACAGTTTTTGAGAGTCGGGAATATTTGAGGCGAAAAATATATGAGGGCGTCGAAAATGTCTTTTTAACCTAGGAATAACTACTTAATTGTTAATAATACATATAAAATAATACAGTTTAGAGCACGGGGGAGAGAAAGTGGGCTGTAGCAAAAACTAAAAATATTGTGAATGTATTTTGGTAAGGAAAATAAAGGAAAGGGATACTTTTAGATATCTAAAATATGTTTATGTCCTTGAACTTAAGTCACATCGCACGATGAATGGAATGAGTGAAATGATGCTCAAATGGGCCCAGGGCCTATGGAGCTTAGAGTTACCCAACATCAAAGGTGATAGGGTACGCCTCAATTTAGCCATTTTTTGAGAGTCGGGAATATTTGAGACAAAAAGTGATGAGGACGTGGAAAATACTTTTTAAATATAGGAATAACTACTTCATTTTTAATAATACATGTAAAATTATACAGTTTAGAGACCAAAGGAGGAAAAGTGGGCTGTACCATAAACTAACGCTGCAAATGTTGAGGGAAAAATTATTTTTTGTGATACAAAATATTTCTACTGAATTTTACACAATCCAAATGTAGTTTGGCGTACAGACATTGTGCTAAAATATTTTCACTCAAACTTTTATTGAAATAAAACTTGCAGCTTTTGAAGTTGTCTGAATATTTTAAAAATAATTCTATGATTTATTTTAAATTTTCGTTCATAGTTTGATGATGATAATGATGATGATGATGATGATGATAATGATTTATATATAAGGGCATTCAACTGCTCGGTCACCAGCGCCCTTTCAAAAACTAAATCATGGCAATAGCCAGAGTTAAATTAGTCAAAATTAAAAAATATATATATATATAAACAAAATGACAAAATAAAGAAGCCAAAATGGAAAACAACTATAAATGACAAAACGAACTATCCGCCCATTGGTGGGTGAATCAAATTGTTCCTTTTCATAGAGATTAGGCTAACAGTTCATAGTTTTTATTACTCATTAGTTATGAACTTTGATTTGTGTCCAGAAACCTTGTTTTATTCATAAGTCCCTCTAATTGTTTTTATTTTAATGTTTAATTTTGTTATTTTTTGATCAGACACTCCTTTTACAAAATGGCAATTTGTTTTTACTTGTAATTATAGCACTCTATCAAACTGTAACAACCATTACTAGAAACAGCCTGTATTTTTAAATATCTTGTATTTGGTGGCATAAAATTATCATTTAAAATTACAATAAATAACTTTAAATTTTTAAATTGTATAATATTTGGGAATTCCTTAAAATTATATGCCCAGAAATAGGAGAATAGGCTATGCTCCTTTAAATACAAGGGCTGTTCAATAAACAATGCTCATAATTTTTCGCACTAAAATTAAATCTTTTTATATTCTGTTAGCTTAATGTGAAATAAACGCGCCGTAGTAGTTTTTGTTGGTACTCCTGGTTTCCGCCTGTGAGAACCAGGCAGTTTCAGACATGTTCAGTATCGACTACAACTGCAATGGAAGTAACACGCGAGGAACAATATGCGGCTTTAAAATTCTGCTTTCGTATCAACAATTCTTTAGTTGAGGCCTATACAATGTTAGTAGGCCTATGGAGAGTCTGTTCTTCCCTAAAGCACATCTCCAAGGTGGTTTAAAATGTTTAACGAGGGGAGACAATCAATTTTAAAGGAAAGTGGACCCGGTGCTCCAGTTACTGCTCTTACAGAAGAAAACATCAAAACTGCTGCTGCCTTTGTGAGAGAGGATCGACGAATTACCTTAAGATCACTTTCTGAAATACCAAACATTTTATTTAGTGCCACATTTCCGTGAAGCAGGCTGGATGCTGCACCACAATAACGCTCAGCCACATATTGCCAATGTTGTTGCTGAATATCTTGAAAAAATCAAGACGAACTGCATCTCTCGCCCTCCTTATAGTCCGGATTTAGCCCCATGTGACTTTTTTCTGTTCCCTAAGTTGAAGAAACGCCTTCGTGAGAGGCGTTATCCATCGTCAGAAGCAGTGGTGAAGGATCTCTCAAAAGTGCATGTCTTTGAAGACTGGCAGAAACGCTCGGACAAGTGCATCGCATTCAGGGGAGACTATTTTGAGAAGGACCATCAAAATTATGAGGATCAGTAAACGTACGTTGTCAAAAAAAGTTGTGATCATTCTTTATTTAACAGCTCTCGTATATTTCTCTTTATGTTTAATTTTGTAATTATTTGATCAGACACTCTTTTCAGAAAATGGCAATGATTTTACTTGTAATTATAACACCCTATCAAATTGCAATAACCATATGTAAGACAGTCTGTATCTTTAAAAGACTTGATATTTGGTGGCATAAAACTGTAATTTAAAAATTCCAATAAATAATTTTAAATTTGTAAAATTGTATAATGTATGGGAATATCTTAAAATTATCTGCCCAGAATTTGGGGTGTAGGTTACGTTGGTTTAAATACAGGTTTGGGAATTAGTGAAATATTTGATTACAGCGAATACTATAATACGGGGTAAATCATCCTGGTTAAGGGTATAAACACAGAACCGACCCAAGTAGGTTTTAATTTCTAAATAAAGATATTGAGGAAAGATATGTAATCTATAGCAGCATTTTAAGCCTGACTTATTAAACACGGTCTTCATTTTTATCTGTAATTTTACCGCGCAAACTTTGACGTCATCAATAGCTTCGCTGATGGAGCGAGTGTATATATGTATCCCCTAGCGGCTTACGATCGTATTTGATGAGCATAGGCCTCCCTCTATCGGCAGGTAAATATACTATTTGAGAGGTAGGTCTGCCCGCGTAATATAAAGTTGCGTAATTTCACCTGGTGTATAGATACAATAGCTGCTTTTAAAAAACTATACTACAATGCAATGGACTGCAAAGCTAATTAGGCAGTCATAAAAATAACTATGAAGAATATACGAAATGATAAGTAATGAACACTTATTTCACAATGAAATTTTTTCTGTCATCGTAGACATGTATGCATATTGTAAACCTGTCACATAAAATAGAAATATTTCAATTTCACCTCAATTCTTTTCTATTGCCTACAGTTTCCTCACAATGTAACTTCATTACAAAAAGGAAAATTTGCAGAACATCTTCTAGGAATGAAAAATAAATTAGTGTTTCAATATGTACGAAGCTTTTGTTCAAGTCTAAACAAGAAAATATCTCTAGTACATAGTCTTATGTGTCTATTTTCTTATATTTCCTTTCTCTCTTCCCCTTAAACACAATCTGTATTGCGAGAAGGTATGCTTGAGGCCTTTCTGTCACATTATATATTGCTTCTAGATTGGAACCAGTCACTTTATAGCATCCAGTGTCTCTCTGCGAGTAACTGATCCTGTATCTTGGAAATGTTGGATGCACCTATTGGTTTTAAATGACATAAGTATACCAACATTAATAGACATTTTAATTAAGCCTGAGACTCGCAAAAGATTTATATCGTATACTGATAAAACGTAAGACGTTTATGTTGCAAACAAAAGAATGTCAATTTGACGATACCCGGACACTTATGACAACATTACGCTCCAAGGGACTTGTCTGAATGCTGGATAGCGTTGCATAAACTCCTCTGTGCAGCGGTTTAAGTTATATTTATATGTCACACCAATTATAATGCCGGTACAAAGGTAGCATTCAACCATGAAGACCCGGTGGTCCGTGTTCATATCCAGGGGAAGCTGGTTGTCTTAGTTACCAGCTCAATCACACTCAGAGCACTGTAATTGGCTTACTGTTCCGCAAAAATTACCGCTTCTTCTCCGTAGAGGGCACTATGATTTCAAGATAGACTCCCCATTTAACTATGACGTCATTCTTGCTCAATTGGAGGTCGGGGAGTAACGAATAAAATTGAATACCGTGTATAAGTGTGTTAGCATTCCAGAAACTTTTAGTTGACATAAACAAAATCAACAAACTTATATGTGTATAAATGTGACGTGTGTAAGGAACCATTTGTTTCTTTCTTGTTTATAATTTACATCCTCCCTTGACCTCCAACTTCATAACGAACGTTGAATAAAATGAGTAAAATGATACTAAAATGAGTTCAAGGTTACAGAACTTAGAGTTAGCCGAAGTTCATCTTTGAGGAAGGGAAAAAAACCCGAAAAATACATATCCAGTAACATATCCTGACAGAGATTCGAACTGGGGACCTCTCGAACTGAGGCAAATACGCTATCACCTCGCTAAAATGGCAGGTTGATATACCAGTAGGTTTATGTGCCAGAAATTGAAGTTATACTTATTTGTGCACGCACGAAATGTGGCAAACATTTTGAAACAGTAGTTTACCTCAGTTGCTGCCTTTGAACACTATCTAAATCAATTAGGAACTGTCAGCAGTGTATCAAGGGCTTGGATATAGAAAAGCTACCTCAGATCTGACTTTGAAGGAGACAAATTTGCAACAAACATTATTCCAGAGTCTTTCCTTTAATGATTTTCTGGTGATGTGAGTTGAAAAGTTTCCCCAATTCTGCCACGGGCTGTGGCACCTAATAACCTCATCCATCATTTGTCTTCTCAGCGAAGAGAGAAGCAAGCTTCAAATCTCTGAGAGGTTCAAGCTCTGCTCCCCATGGCTTCCTCAAACTGACCGCTGTAATGCAGAAAGCATAAACATTTCCTATAACCCACGTCAGTAGATTAACTGACATGTAACTAGAACTGTTGAATGCATCCGACCAAAAACCATACTATATATGACTAGCCGGGAAAACATATCCAAAGGGGAAACTATCTGCTGTGTGCACTTGAACCCAAACTTTCAAAAAAGCAATAACAGCTAGCTTTAAATAAATAAATAATTTAGTCATCCCTTTTCATGCTGCAGTTCATTTAAAACCTAACGGAGACGGCGTTTCCCTTTCCAGCGACCTTACTGGATTCCCCTACCACCGGCTGCCGTTGTGTGCAGGAGCTACTGTGTACCAAAGCAAAGTAAAGATTTATTATTTTATCTTGACAGGATTCCTGCGCGGTAGGGATGAGTAGCAACTGTAGTGGGGATAGTAAGATTACTAGACGGGAGGGCGCTGCATAAGGTGTCTAAAAACAAATCTCATTCTCGAAACCAGTTTTTGCAGCTCTTATAAACTAAGTTGTAATTCTTAGTATGGTAGTAATCTCCACGCTTTTGTTAGATCTTACATAGTACATAGACATTTGGAACAAAACCCTGTTCTCCTCTAGCAGGCATGATAAACAACTGTCGGCCTTTCAATATCGCTGCAGAGTCCCTGTAACGTATTTCACTCAAGGCATATGGTCTAGTATGTGCTGTATTTATATAAGTTTCATCCATATAAACTTCACTTCAATATCTCGGAGTATTTCGTAAATACTTAAGCATGTCTGCACGTATGGTGCGATGTTTGATTAAACTTTGTCCGTCACGCTTAGTGCTTCGTCTCCGCAGCCTTCATCACTGCTTCTGATGATGGATAAAGCCTCCCACGTAGGCGTTTCTTCAAGTTAGGGAATAGAAAAAAGTCACATGGGGCCAAATACGGACTACCGGGAGGGTGAGGGACGCACTTCACGTTGATTTTTGCAAGATATTCAGCAACAACATTGGCAATATGCAGCCGTGCATTATCGTGGTGCGGCATCCAGCCTGCTTCACGGAAATGTGGTCTTTTGCGCCTGATATGGACTTGCAAAGTTTTCAGGACATCCCTGTAGTATTGTCCAGTTAATGATGTGTGTGCAGGTACAACATGCTGATAAATCATTCCATGAATATCAAAGAATGAGATGACCATAACTTTCCCCGCAGAAGCAACCACTTCTGCTTTTTGTGGGTTGGTGATGAAGGAGATTTCCACATTAAGCTTGGTTATTTCCTCTCAAGATCAAAATGACGTAGCCAAGTTTCATCAGCAGTGATTACGTATCCGGATCTTCCTCTAACATCAACTTTAACTGCATGCAGATCTGCATACGAATGTCCTTTTGTTCGGGAATCAACAGTCTTGGAACCCATCGCGCACAAACACGTCTCATATGTAATGTTTCTGTCGCCAACGTGTGGGTGGCACACAATGAAATGTTCAATATTTCAGAAAGTGATCTTAAAATAATCATTTGATCCTCTCTCAGCAGCAGCAGTGTTGATGCTCTCTTGCGTAAGAGCAGTAACTGGATCACCGGGTCTACCTTCCTTTGAAATTGACTGTCTCCCCTCTTTAAACATTTTAAACCACCTTCGAGCTATGCTGTAGGGAAGAACAGGCCTCCTGTAAATTTGTATAAGGTTTAACTGAAGATTTGTTGAGACGAAAGCAGAATTGCAAAGCCGCATATTGTTCCTCGCGTGTTACCTCTATTGCAGCGGTAGGCGATACTGAACTTGTCTGATTCTTACAGGCGGGAAACAGGAGTGCCAACAATGATACTACTATGGAGTGTTTGTTTCACATTAAGCTAACAGAATATAATAAGATTGAATTTTAGTGCGAATAATTATGACCGTAAAAATTATGATCATTATTTATTGAACAGCTCTCGTATGATGTTTATAACAAAGATCTTGAATTTAGCGACGAAGTGATCTGTGTGGAAAATGTCAGACACTTGTTGGGTCAGAAATTACATTCTCCACGCCCTCATCTTGTATCTCACAAAATATACGGGCTTCCAAGTGAAGGGTAAGATGCCATTTGGACATAAAAGTGATGGAAGGGATGGACCGTGGTGGACTATTGCTGCTATTTTGTCTGAGGGACCATTTGTCAGAAGAACAAGTAAACTCAAATTTCATTTGTTAGGATGTACAACAGCAGATAGCTAGCCTATCCACAATTTCTCTCTTCGTATCTTTAGAACTACAGTCAAATTAATTATATAAAACTTTCCACACTTCATTCCCCTAGCAAAGAAAAAAAAAAAAAAAGAAAAAAAAAAAGAAAGAAATCTAGTACGTCATATTCAATCTCTTTCTCTACCAGCTATTTTTACATTAACTCTGTGACAAAAGTAAAGAAGATGAAAGACGAATCCAAATGAAGATCACCTCGAACTTCTTGGTCACTAAAATTGTTAACTAAATTCTAAAGTACAATCACATTCTCTTGTACACGAATCCAACACTTCGACATATCTCTTTAGCACACACCTACTTCCGCTACCAGAGATCCTCTGACGTACACAACGGTTTACCTCCAATCACAATACAAAGCAAACGATGCGCTTGCTCCTAACCAAAGAGGATCTTACTAACAAACATTTAAAATGGGAACTTTGTTAAGCTCAAAACCTTGACACATACAAAGTAGGCCAATGAAACATAAAAACATCAGTTTATGTTACAGTACGGATTTTTTTAAAACGACACTGAAAGATTATATTCCTTTCGTAGTTTATAACTTAACTAGTCCGAATTTCGGTGTCGCAGCCTCGAAGTTCTGTTAGGTATAATTCTATGCAGCATTAAATATTACATGATATTGTGATTAGGCAGTGCAGGAACCACTAGTGTGCGAACCTCAAAAGTTGTTACTGAGACGCACCGGCCACGAAAATAAAACTATTACTCCTTGCTCTTTATCAGTGACCCTAAACTATCTTTCAGGTAATGGGACAAAGGACACTTACTTGTGAAAAAGTGACTAATAACTCGGACAGTTGAAGGTTGCTCTTCAGTGTAAAACTACATATTCCGTCCTAACAGGGAGGATTTTGCGTGTACTTAGATAACAAATCCAAGCAATGTGGAGCGCTATACGAACGTCGAAATGACGAATATGATTTTGATGGATGGAAGAGCGAAGGGAGTTCAACGAACGCACGATTAATTTAGTTTCATTAAAAATATGAATTGTCAAAATAGTTACATCAATGATAATATTCATTTGTTTAACTTCAGAGCATTTTGTTATGATCTTTACTGTATAATACTTTCAACCACTTACTGTAAATATCAACAGCTTCCTTTTAAGTTACAAATAATTTATTCAGTACTATTAAACACGTGAAATAAAATACTCGCCTCATTGTATAAGGCATTTAGTTTTGGTTAATTTATCTACAATTCTTTGACTTTTTCTGTTCTGTTCATAATTTAATGCTTCCATTCTCAACCTCACTAACATTAACTTTCCCCTAAAAGGTACAAGTTGCATATGTCCATCAGCTTATTTGCCAACATGGACTGCTATAACGGAATTTTGGAACACGTTAAACACTCATAAACAGTAATTAAGCAATAGTTTTTTTATTACGGTTTCATAAGTCAAAGAAATTCTTAATAGTAGCAAGCTACTGCAGAGTATGCCGGTATGTTTACAAACAGTTACAGCACGCGACACGGTGTATGACCTATACCTGTGAACTCCGATAGCGTGAGTTACCCGTCGTTGTTCCTATGACTACTTAATCGACACTCATCCTGGAGCATTATTTGTGTGGCTCTATTGGCGGCAAAAAGCTATCTATATGTATCACATAGAAGCTGAGCAACTACCTCTATGCCCGCCTTGGTAGCGTGCTGGTAGCATGTCTGCCTCACGTTCAAGAGGTCCCGAGTTCGAATTTCGGTCAGGGTGAGTTACCTGGATAAGGTTTTTCCGGGGTTTCCCCTTATCCTGAAAGATGAATGTCGGGTAACTCTAATCTCAATGTGACGTGAGGCCGTTCATTGTCATGATGAAGTCACCACCCAGTTCGAGAAAGATCTGGTCGTTTCTTTGCAATGTGCTTCCTCAATGTAGTCAATACTGATGTATAGTATGCTGCTGTGACAGCAGTGTGAATTAAATCATAATTTCTAAAAATTCCTAATTAAGCTTAACATTTTAATATATATATTAATTACTGATTAAATATCATTTTAAATTAAGAACTAAATTTTAACATCCATGCTGGGGGAACTGCATGTTGGTAAATCATTCCATTCCAGTCAAAAAATGTGATCAATATTTCTTTCCCTGCAGATGGAACAACTATTGCCTTTTTTTGGTGTTGGAGAACCTGGCGATTTCCACACTCTACTGGCTTTTTTTCCCTGCAGTATCATAACGATGCAGCCATGACTCATCATCGGTAAAAGTCGAAGTATACGGGGGAGCGAATCCGTTCCCTTCAGCTGCTGTGGTGCGAGCGCTGCGGAGCCTTAACACTCGTGTTACCTCTGACGTTACTAGAGGAACCTCGGGCCGAACTGCCGAGTCCCTTCCGTCGGGGAATAGTTCGGATTTGGTTGGACTCGAGGGGCAGTGTGTTCCCGACACCCGTGGGAGATCGGGTACCTCAGGCCAGGCCTCGGCCGCCCGGATGGGGTAGAGCGTTGCCTCATAAGTCCCGGGTACTAGCCTGCAGAGCTAGTAGAAGGTGTGCTAGATCACCAGGCGGCACCACCGAGTTTATTCGGTATTCTGGAAACTGTTCTTTCACACTAGCCGTGTGAGACGCACTATGAAAGTGTAGAGCCAGACTGAAAAATTCAATGCCATATCCGGGATTTGAACCACTTACCTTCTGGTATCCGTCCAGCCGCTCTAACCCTTGAGGTGCTATGGCCAACATGCCGATATGACATAAAATTCTCCAGCTGACTCTTGTTTTTCCCGGTAAACCACTAGGAGTTCTCACAAATACATGAGACAACTACCTTAATGACGACTTACTATGCTGTAAGTACTTTAAGGCCCGGGCTTTATAGTTCGGACCACTATTAGGTACAATTATTGGAAATTAATTGTTCTTTCACACTAGTTGTGGGTAGGACGCACTATGAAAGGCTAGAGCCAGTCTTTATTGCGGGTTTGACGCGTGAAGTTGCGTATCCATTTCCATCGCGTCTTGACGTTGTTGTCAATGGGGGGAGGGCTGTTTAGGAAACCAGGTATTGCCTTATAGAAAGAGCCCCGAAGTTTTACACCACTCCCGGGTAGAACGAGGCCAGGAACTTCGGAGTTTTGGATAGGTCCTCTGCGCTTAGATTAGAATGTATTCGATTTGAGAAGTCTGAAGCAGTGGTCAAGAAAAGTGAGGCCATTCTCAAGAACCTGACAAAGAATGGTCTGCCTGACGTGTTAAAGGATTGGCAGAGACGCATTGAAGTAGGAGGGGCTACTTTGAAAAATATCATGTAAAGTCTGTCAAGCCAACGCGTGTGCAGTTCGGACTCAAAGAAAACTGACCCCACCGCCCACTAATGAACGTCATAAATCTATCTCCAAACTTTAGAAATGGAACACTGTCGTTGAGGATCAATAGCAACCCTGATTTTCTCGAAGTGACAGTCGCATGTTTACTCCACGTGGAGTCTCAGTTGCCAAAGTTCCAACTTCCAGTTGATCTGTTTCATTACGTTCAGAAATTCGTTGTGTGTCACAATGTGGAGACAGTGGGAAGGAAATGTAGTGGTAAATACAAATGAAGTAGTGGATAACTTTCAGTCAAGTGAACATAATCAAAGTGATGACAATAGTATGAATACCTGGGCCGAGTTATATTAATGGAAAAGCCTCAAAAAACAAAATTATAACGGGAACTGTTCCTAAGCAAATTCAAGCGCTTGTTTTGAACACATATAAATATGTGCTGACAAATAACCTTGGTAAGGGGTCGTGCAATGAACCTGACGATAAATTCTGGGTATTCACAGAAATACAGTAAGAAATATTGTGAAGAAAGGAATACCAAATACGCCGATCAAGTGTGAAAACAAAAGGAAACGTTTCGCTAAAGTAGATCATTTCACATGAGATATAATTCGCCGAGAAGTTTATAGATTCTATGCAAAATGGAGAGCACCCAACTTAGATGAATTGGTTGCACATTTGCAAGAAATTTGTGATTTTCCTTAAGGACACTGCACTTTTCGCGGCCTGCTAGAGGAGCTGTGTTTCAAATACCGCACTTTGAATAAGATGAGGGTTATTATGGAATCCAGTAGAATTGTAGCGATATGTATATATGTCAAAACTAAGGATGTTTTGCAGTAATGGACATAAGATAATTTATTTAGACGAAGCCGCGTACGATGCCCATGACGTATCGAGAAATTTGGCAACCTTGCAGAAAGGTCTGGGAGAAGGAGGGACGGGGTTGTAAAACGATTATAAGGGTTCGTCAAAGGAGTCGGCCTACGTGCACACGAGTTAACTAAACAAACCTTACACATTGAAATGTAGTAATACAGATGTGTGAAAAAAAATCTATGTCAGTCTTTGTTGAGAATAGATGTTGGTAAGAATAGCTTGTATTTGAGCTAGTGCAGAAAGCCGTGTGATTGTTACACGTCAGACATTTCTCTATTTATATATCAAGCGAGCAAACAGACAATGGTTAAATGAGAAGCACTCTATTTCGAAGTTAAAGTGTGAAGGGAGGAACTTTATTTAATAAACTTACTGGATTTTAAAAGCCTCTGAATTTCATTAAAGTGCAAACAGTGAGGGGTATCCGGGTCCCTAAATTCGGGATCCCTTTAAGACAATAAATAATTCGTTCAGCGGTAGGAGGGCTTGAATTGAAAAGCCGTATATGTTACAGGAGGTGCTCCAGTAATGACAGGAGGTGAGAGCAGGCAAGCACCTTCATTACCTCTCCGCTAAAGACTGAATTACCCCTGGGATGAAGGTAATTTACCCCCAGGTGCACTATGTTTATTAATTTACATCCATAGCCTAGTCCAGCGCTGTGTAATGCAGTAGCGTGAAGCAAGACCTCCAGGAAATCACATTAACGTTACGGGTATCTAGTCGTGGATTATATCCTTGTTTACTACCTTTAAGTATTGCTCGAGTTCCTTACTGTCTTAATGGATTTATATATAATGAAACTTTCAAGTGATAGCATCGCCTGCTTAGATGGCCTGGGTTCAATCCCAGGGATTTGTGTGGACAAACGGCATTAGCTTTACTCAATCGCCTTTGTAGAGTGTTTGCCTCCCGTTCAAGAGGTCCCGAGTTAGAATCTCAGTCAGGATGACTTACCTGGATAAAATATTTCCCAGTGTTTTCCCTTATACTGAAGACAAATTTGGATCACTAAGCTCTATGGAACCTGAACTCATTTAGGCATCATTTCATTTATCGTCCGTTGGAGGTTTTCCTTTATCCTGAAAGACGAATGTCTGGTAGCTAAGCTCTATGTACACTGGACTCATTTGAACATCATTTCTTTCATCGTCCGATATGCCTTAAAGCTGGGGGTTTTCTCTTATTCTGATAGACGAATGTCTGGTTGCTAAGATCTATGTACCCTGGACTTATTTGAACATCATGTTATTCATCGTCCGATACGACTTAACAGTGCACGTTTTCCCTTATCCTGCAAGATGACTGTCTTGTAACTCTATGCTCTTTAGACCCTGTACTCATTTGAACATCACTTCATTCATCGTCCGATATGACAAGAGGTACAAGACATTCATCTTTCAAGATAAGGGAAAACCTCCAACGTTAAGCTGTATGGTCTCTGTACTCATTTGAACATCATTTCATTCATCGTACGATATGAGTTAACGTTGGAAGTTTTCCCTTATCCTGAAAGACAAATGTCTGGTAACTCTAAGCTATGTTGACCCTGTACTCATTTGAAAATCACTTCATTTACTGTCCCATATGAACTTAACGTTTGAGGTTCACCCTTATCTTCAAAGATGAATGTCTGGTAACTCTAAGCTCTATGGACCCGGGCCTCATTTTAACATAATTTCGTTTATCGTCCGATATGTTATAATGTTGTAGGTTTTCCCTTAACGTGAAAGACAAATGTCTGGCAACTCTAACAATAGGTACCGCTGACTCATTTGATTATGGTGGACGTTAAATAAAAGAATAGTCGCCTTTCTCCGTCATTCATTCCACTAGCTGTTCCATCATTTCGCCCCCCCCCCCCGTCATTTCACATAATTTCATTCCTCATTTTCATATTAGACTTCAGATTTTAGAATTACGGATAATTTGTTAATGTCAGTATCAGTTTTCAGGATCACATGAGCGCTATCGGTGTGACAGAATTTCGTCCAGCAGGAGGTCTTTTTACATGCAAATCTATTTACATGGAGGCATTGCTTGTAAGAACTCTTAAAATTCATCTACCTTGGCCAGATTTGAACCCTAATTGAGCGACATTTGTACCTTCTAGAGATGGATAGCGACAAAGAAGAAGAACAAGGTATTCTCAAATGTAAGTCTTAAAGCATAAGGTCAATGAAATACTTTCTAAGCAAAAAATGTACTTCTTACGCCATCGCACAATGCATGTGAAATTATTTTCTTAATTTCTCTGTCAGTTACGTTACTGCATTCCATCGAAGAATTCAATACCGAGTGGTCCTTAATACAGAATATCATTTTTAGAAAAGTGTGTGTGTACGAGAGAGAGAGAGAGAGAGAGAGAGAGATAGAGAGAGAGAGAGAGAGAGAGAGAGAGAGAGAGAAGGAAAAATAAAAATAAAAATCTAAAAATTGGATTAAAATCTATCCAGTTTTCAAATTCAATGCTTTCTAAGAAGGCAATGGAATTTTAAACAAAATTCTCCCACATTGAATATATTCTGAAAGCTTTTAGTTTCTCAAAATGTCTCCAGTGATTTGAAATAAAACACCATATGCTAAGATATTTTTGTGCTAAATGAAATGCACATATTGAATTTTATTTACACAGATTCTGTAGCCACTTTTTTGTGAATGCCTTTTGCATAACTTGTAAACCATACAAATAAATGAATGAAAGATGTAGAGTTTGATACCAGATTTTACAATATACGGTGACACCACAGGCGGGGAGTTGAAGATGGAAAACCGGTGGGATGAGAGGGTAATCGGAGAGCCCGGAGAAAACCCGCTCAAGTGGCGTATTGTCCACCACAATCTCACTTTGCCGTTGCCTGGGATCGAACCTGTGCCACCTTGAGAGTCAAACGGTGTAACCACTCAGCCACGACGCGGCCAAATCTACGAGATAGACAACATCTTACTAAAAAAAATGTAAATCTCTTAAAACACTTGTTTGTCAAACAATTTTTGTGGAGTGAACAATTTCCTATATATTCCTCATTTTTTCGGATTGTCCAAAACTTATATTTACCTGAAATAGGAAGTCATTATTCATTGTTTATATCCTGGACTGCAAAGAGAATGAAATATCAATGTCACCACAGAGCAACAAGGAGATAATAGATTTGACTATCATTTAAATTTATTCAATTCTTCCGTTCTCATTGTACTTTCAAGAAAATATAAACGGACCATCTCTACAAGCGTCTGGATTGATTAATATATACTTCCATTTATGATATATTTGTTTGAATTGACAAATATGCGCGTAATAGTTGTATGTGCGTAATCCTTTTATGGAGGCATATCATTATAAACAGGTCATTGCTCTTTTGTTACAATATTTATTCCTTACCTGTTATTAAAAGCAGCAAATCAGATAGGAAATGGAAAATAACAGAAAGGTAATGGCATTCATTGGGGAAGAGCCAATTAGAACAAAAATAGTTATAAATAATCGTTGCGTTGAACAGGTAAGCCATTTTAACTACTTGGGAACTGATGTTAGATTTGACAAGCAATATGATGTCTACAATAAAATATGCAAATTTCAAAGAGTGTGTGGAACAATAAATAGAACATTTAGAAATAAAATACGTAAAGAAACAAAATTTAAGTTCTACAAAGTTATGGCTGTACCTATACTGACATACGGAAGTGAGTCTTGGACGTTAACTAAAAAGCAACAGAGTAAAATACAGGCTTCAGAAATGAAATTCTTGAGAAGTGTGAAAGGATGCACGAAGAGGGACTTAATAAGAAATGAAAATATAAGAGAAGAGCTCGACACTTTTAGTATGAATGATAGGTTAAAATATCTCAAACAAAAATGGAAGGAACATGTTAAAACAATGCCAGATAATAGACTTAAAAAAAAATATTACAGTATCATCCTAAAGGTAGGAGACGGTGGGCAGACCCAGGAAACGATGGCTGGAGGACTTCGAAGGCGGAACAGGCACTTGATTGCCTATGCCATGAAGTGAAGAAGAAGAAGAAGATACTTTCTGACCACCTGTCCCATTCTCTTATGCTCTTTACTCATTTTAATTCTTTTTATTCAAAATCATAAAATAATTTTTGTTCTGAATTTGTCCCAGTTCTTTTCCTATACACCGCGTCTTCAATCTCGAACCCATCACATCGTAATAAACAATGGAATATTACTACCAGATACTTCAATATAACATAGTTTTGTTCATTATTTTCTCTGAAATCGTTTGAAAACACTGCTCCTTACCACTTTCAAGGTAGCCTTTCCCCTCTGTAATTTACCATTATGTAATGCATATATTTCTCTCTAAACCTCATTTTTTTAATTATTCTATGTAATTTTGGAGAATTTATCTTTGAAACTAGATTAAATCTCTCGCTATTCTCTGCATAATTTTTATTTTTTTTCATAGGAAAAAAACAGCTGATATACTAGATTTAAGACACCACTTGAACCAAATTGAATTGTTTCTAAAATTACAGTAAGGAATTTTAATTAAAAATAGTCTAGAAAATTGAAACTAACATCAACAATATATTATGGCAGGTACAACTTAACCTAAAAATGTCACTAAAATTGCGTGACTAGGGAACTAAATCTACCTAGTAAGGTTGTCCCCATTCCTTAGCATCAACAATTGGTATACAAATTTTCAGACTTATGTTACAGAAGCGACTGGATAGAACCGCAGCCAAAGTTGTGAACAGCACTTGTGAGTTAAGTGGCATTCAAAGTTTGCTCTTGATCCACGGAAGTAGCTCAGGAACCTCTCGCCTGCTCACTTCTTGAAGCAGCCACGACGGAAAAGAGGGTGTAGCGCATGCGTATGAACCAGCTCTCATCAACAATGGTTCGGGAGAAAACATTCCCCTATATAGAACATAATCCGTAAGCGGCATAAGCAAGGGAAACAAGGTTTGTTTTTATTAAAAATATGAGGATAGAGGCTAAAAGAGGATTTGGTCCTCGCAGCTAGACGAGAGAAAACAGATTACTTCCATCATGCGGGCTCGGAATGAAAAATAGTGGCTCCAAAACATTACATATATCTAGCGAGAGAATTAACGCACCTTTTCTCCACGTAAGCATGCATTCCGAAAGCATCAGATGTCCTGAAAGGTTTGGTTACTGCACTACTAATATATGATTTGATTTACATTGTTTTGCTTTTAATTTTTAGTCAGTAGTTTTCCAGCTATGGTACGCGTACCATTGATGGTATGCGAGCTCTTAAACTTTTGCAGTGAAACGAAATATGTGTCAGACATATTAATACAGGTTGTTTCAAAACGATAGTGAACGATCATAGCCGTTGCGTGGTTTATAACTTAACTAGTCCGAATTTTGATGTCGCAGCTTCAAAAATCTGTTAGGTAAAATTTTATGCGGCATTAAATATTAAATGATTTTGTGATTAGACAGCGTAAGAACTACTGGTGTGCGAACCTCAAAAGTTGTTATTGGGACGCACCGGCCACGAAAACAAAAACACTACTCCTTGCTCTTTATCAGTGACCCTAGCCTACCTTTCAGTTAATGAGACAAAGGACAGTTACTTGTGAAAAAGTCGACTAATAACTCGGACAGTTGACGGTTGCTCTTCAGTGTAAAACTACACATTCCGTCCTAACAGAGAGGATTTTGCGTGTACTTAGATAACAAATCCAAGCAATATGGAGCGCTATACGAACGTCGAAATGACGGATATGGTTTTGATGTATGGAAGAGCTGAAGGGAGTTCAACAAACGCGTGATTTAGTTCCATTCAAAATATGAATTGTAAAAATAGTTACATCAATGATAATATTTATTTGTTTAACTTCAGAGCATTTTGTTATGATCTTAATTGTACAATACTTTCAACCACTTACTGTAAATATAAACAGCTGTGTTTACAGTTACAACTGATTTATTTAGTATTATCTAACAGATGAAATAAAATGCTCGACTCATTGTATAAGCCATTTAGTTTTGGTTAATTTATCTACAATTCTTTGATGCTTTCTGTTCTGTTTATCATTTAATGCTTCCATCCTCAGCCTCACTAATATTAACTTCCCTCTAAAAGGTATAAGTTGCATATGTCTACTAGTTTATTTGCCATCATGGACTACTTTAACTGAATTTTAGAATACATTAAGCAATAATGAAGCAATAGCTTTCTAATTGCGGTTTCATAAGCCAAATTCTCAATAGCAGCAAGCAACTGCAGAGTGTGCCGGTACGTTTACAAACAGCTACAGCACGCGGCACGGCGTGTGACCTATACCTTCGAACTCCGACAGCGTGAGGCACGCGTCGTTGTTCCTGTCACTTCCTAATCCACACTCATTCTGGAGCATTTTTATGTGGCTCTATTGGTGGTAAAAGCTATCTATATGTGTCACATAGAAGCTGACAACTACTTCTATATGTTCATTCGGTGTCGTTTTGAAACACACTGTACACGCAGTGGGTCGAAATGATAGCCACCAGTTTGCGTAAAGATCCAAAGAAGCTCATGAAGTTTTTGTCTAAAAATTTTCTTATTCTGCTACATCTTTAAATAGTGTTGATTCTATATAAGCATATCTTCCAGTAAGATGGACCTTTCCCTCATTATTTGGAAAAGTCGTTCAAGCCTTAAACCATAATTTTCCAAGAGTGTGAAATGCTGAAGGTGATTCTGATGTACGAAAACAAATTCTACCATAAAAATTTTATGACTTGAATTTTTAAAACGTTATTTGTATGTAAATACACAAAAAGGACAAACAAGGAGCCTAGTATCAAAGTTGAACAACCTCATTTTGCTTTTTTTTATGGACATCTCTGTTCATTTATAAATTTAAATACGTATTCAAGCCATGATTATAGTTTAAATAGTGGGGTTGGTAGTTTTTGAAGTCGAATTATGGAATTGTCTGTTCTTTTACCCCCAATTTAAATACGAAATACAGTGCTTCTCATTTACGAATTGTCTGAATGCTCGCTTGACACATAGAGAAATGTTTGACGTGTAACAATCACACGGCTTTCTGAAATAGCTCCTATACAAGCTATTCTTACAAACACCTATTTCTTTATCTATTTCACTTCAATCGATATAAAGATTTGTTCCACGATTTACGAGAGATGACCAACAAAGAATGAGACTGGTTTTTTCTACAGATGTTTATTATTCAATTCAATATTTACACGATGTTTTACAAAGTAGTCCCCTCCTGCGTCTCTGCCAGTTCTTGTACACGTGCTGCAGACCATTCTTTGTCAGGTCCTTGAGAATCGCCTCACTTTTCTTAAGCACTGCTTCAGAATTCTCAAATCGAATACTCCTAAGCTTCGATTATCACCGGTGATGAGTCATGGCTGCACCATTATGATCCTGAAGGAAATCAAGCCAGCACTGTGTGGATATCGACAGGTTCTCCAACACCAAAAAGGCAAAAGTTGTTACACCTGCAGGGAAAGTGGTGGTAATCACATTTTTGACTGTAATGTGGGACAGGAATTTGTGACTTATTCTTCGTTAGTCTCCATCTTCAACAGCCCAACGTTGGGCGCCACTTGGGACAGAAATATCTTACTATTTGTCGTAAATTAGTCTCCATCTTCATCGGCCACACGTTCGAGCGCAATTTGGGATAGGATTTCTATGTTGGACGCAAAATTCTTTCTCTTCTCGTATGCTTTTTTGCGGCTATCTATTTCCTCCGGTCACCAGTTGTATCATCTTATTCTAAATAAGAGTCATGAGAAATCTGTTTTTCAGGCGTGGTGCGGAATAAAGTTTCGGAGAAGTCAAATTCTGTAACTATTTAGTTGTATTATTCAGATTACATTTTGCTTGAACTTCCTTTCCCAGTCATTTCCAAAATGTCAATACATTCTTACTTGGTTATATTTATACAGATTCAAACTATTACTTAAATGTTCCTGATCTTGCAGCACTATTCATCACACTCCACCATTACAACAAAAATCTCTCCCTACCAAGATTATTGATTTTTCGTAACTATAGTTATTTCTCTCTTAATTTTGTGATTAGCCGATTTAATACCAGGTCACAATATTACGTCATATTACGTCATACAATTATTACTTCGGCCAATCACACAATTACATACATTTTTATATATTTAAATTATTACATATATTTACATAATCATTTTTTTATAAATTTATAAACTTTTCATACTTCAAACATAACCCAAAAGTACTCTTACAAATGGAATGATTTACCAGCATGCAGTGCCCCCTCACACTACTGTTACAGCAGCATACTACACGTCAGTATTGGCTACACTGAGGAAGCACATTACAAAGAAACGACCAGAGCTTTCTTGGACTGGGTGGCGACTTCATCATGACAATACACGGCCTCACGTCACATGCAGTTCCTCATCACACTACTGTTACAGCAGCATACTACACGTCAGTATTGGCTACACTGAGGAAGCACATTACAAAGAAACGACCAGAGCTTTCTCGGACTGGGTGGCGACTTCATCATGACAATACACGGCCTCACGTCACATGCAGTTCCCCTTCACACTACTGTTACAGCAGCATACTACACGTCAGTATTGGCTACACTGAGGAAGCACATTACAAAGAAACGACCAGAGCTTTCTCGGACTGGGTGGCGACTTCATCATGACAATACACGGCCTCACGTCACATGCAGTTCCCCTTCACACTACTGTTACAGCAGCATACTACACGCCAGTATTGGCTACACTGAGCAGGCACATTACAAAGAAACGACCAGAGTTTTCTCGGACTGGGTGGCGACTTCATCATGACAATACACGGCCTCACGTCACATGCAGTTCCCCCTCACACTACTGTTACAGCAGCATACTACACGTCAGTATTGGCTACACTGAGCAGGCACATTACAAAGAAACGACCAGAGCTTTCTCGGACTGGGTGGCGACTTCATCATGACAATACACGGCCTCACGTCACATGCAGTTCCCCTTCACACTACTGTTACAGCAGCATACTACACGTCAGTATTGGCTACACTGAGCAGGCACATTACAAAGAAACGACCAGAGCTTTCTCGGGCTGGGTGGCGACTTCATCATGACAATACACGGCCTCACGTCACATGCAGTTCCCCCTCACACTACTGTTACAGCAGCATACTACACGTCAGTATTGGCTACACTGAGGAAGCACATTACAAAGAAACGACCAGAGTTTTCTTGGACTGGGTGGCGACTTCATCATGACAATACACGGCCTCACGTCACATGCAGTGCCTCCTCACACTACTGTTACAGCAGCATACTACACGTCAGTATTGGCTACACTGAGGAAGCACATTACAAAGAAACGACCAGAGTTTTCTCGGACTGGGTGGCGACTTCATCATGACAATACACGGCCTCACGTCACATGCAGTTCCCCCTCACACTACTGTTACAGCAGCATTATACAGGTCAGTATTGGCTACACTGA
The DNA here is from genome assembly GCA_030765055.1 of Mantis religiosa. Taxonomy (NCBI): domain Eukaryota; kingdom Metazoa; phylum Arthropoda; class Insecta; order Mantodea; family Mantidae; genus Mantis; species Mantis religiosa. Next base: position 214,277,558 of record CM060949.1, on the reverse strand, counting down.
GGAAGCACATTGCAAAGAAACGACCAGAGCTTTCTCGAACTGGGTAGCGACTTCGTAATGACAATGCACGGCCTCACGTCGCAAATCAGGTAATGCGGTTTCTGGCTCAATTCAACATTACCTGTGTACCACACTCACCTTATAGACCCGATCTAGCACCCTGTTACTTTTTTATTCCCGTCACTAAAGGCAAAGCTTAGGGGTATTCGATTTGAGAACTCTGAAGCAGTGGTCAAGAAAAGAGAGGCGATTCTGCAGCACCTGACAGAAGATGGTCTGCAGCAGGCTATAAAAAGTGTATTGAAGTATGAGGGGACTACTTTTTTACCACAATTCAATTTTTACATGATCTTTTTCAAACATCTATGGAAAAAAGGCCAGTCTCAATATTTGTTTATCAGCCCTCGTATTAAAAGATAGCCAAGCTCCTCTGTAACTGACCTTCTGGAATTGTAGGTCCCCTCATGCCTTGGTTTCAACGTAGTGTTATTTTTGTTCCCTCGTGTAGTCAAGATGAAGTTTCAAATTGATTACGATATGCCAGAAATATGAAGTTTTCAAAAGTAGCTTCCATGTCTGATTTTCAAACAATGCATTCGCAATTCTACGTGTTAGAAAACCGGACTTGTATTCGACCAGTGACTGGAAATTCACATTGAATGCTCACGGTTTAAAAATGCAACGTACGTGATCCAAGCATCGTCCGCATTGATGTGGTTTATCCACGCTACATTTCAACTGAAGAGAATGCAATTATATTATACAATGTTCCAATATTTAACCCGTATTTGCTAAGCCAATTTAGCACCACTGCTCTGTGTCTATTTTCAGTTTTGTTTTACGATGTGTGTGTTTGTCAAATACACAGAACTGGGACATAATCCATACCATCAGCACACACAAACAGACCAGCATGGTTCATTATTAGATATTATTATTGTTGTTATTATTATTATCATCAGCATCATCACTATCATCATTTCGGTCTGTTAAAAGTAGGATTTCCATCAGTTCATCATTCACGTTCCATCAAACCGAATAAGCTTTACTGTTCTTCTCCTTCGGCATTGTAGTATTGCCTTTCCTACAGCTCACATTTCAAAATTACGATTAGCAGCACAGTAGTACAAGTTTAATAGTGAAAATATCACTTTTTAACTCTCTATGTTATAGTTGCGGCAGAAGGCTTCGTCTGCGATAGTAATACAAATCATATCAAGCTTTATGATGCAACGGTCACACCGAACTTGACAGATTTTATCGCATCATTCTTGAATGCCATTTGTAGCAGGATTTTAACTTGGATGATGGAGGAAGCTAATGATTTTCTCACCTTTGGTGACGATCTAGAAGATATCTAGAAATTTCCCCTGCAACTCTTGGTGTGGGTGGGCACATCAGTAATTCTGTAGCGATGAGTTCTTTCTCGCAGGGTCGTGGTAACGGGGCTCAGAAAGTTTTTATTACTATTGCTGAAGAATGGACAAATAATTCTTTTCTTTTTCAAACATGAGGACTTAATTCTTCCGAAACATCTTCAAATTACAATACAGATTTTAAAATATAAATGTTCTTTAACAAACGATGACTGGTGTTTATTAACTGTTATTCTCTTACAAACACGCTATTTATGCATGTTAAATGGACACTCAAAAATAATTCTCCACAATCTTGGAGACACTCAAATGTATAACGTTCTTAAGCAGAACAAAATCTTCTAAAACTTTTAACAGCTTCCTCTCATTTGAGGTTGTCATGGTCACACATTACCTACTTTACATTATATCTCTATTTCATTGCATATTTTAATTCCTTTAATTATTCTTTTCACAAAACATAAAATATCTAAAACAACTGCTTCCCATTTAGTTGAGCGGCATATTTTTATATCAGTAAGCTCCCAATGTTGATAGTCACGTTCTCATTTTTCGCCGACCTTCCACGGATTTAGAACATGTTACGTAAGTCACATAAGTTTAACTAATTGAAGTTATAAAAAGTATGTACATTGACACAAAAAAATAAATGTAGGGGAGGGGATCCGTCCCCTTCAGCTGCCAAAGTGCGGGCGCTGCGGACCCTTAGCACTCGTGGTATACCTCTGACGTTACTAGAGGAACCTCGGGCCGAACTGCCGACCCCCTCCTTCAGGAGTTGTTCGGATTGGGATGGCTTCGAGGGGGCAGTGTGTTCCCTATACCCGTGGGAATCGGGTACGTCTTCGGACGGGGTTGAGGGAAGCCATTAATTCTCCCGGGTACTAGCCTGCAGAACTAGTAGAAGGTGTGCTATATCACCAGGCGGCCCCACCGAGGTCATATCGGTAGTCTTCACCTTTGGTGTTGGCGCGCGTAAGTGGCGTATCCACTTCCATCCCGTCTTGAGTCCATTGGACCAGATGGGGGGGAGGGCTTGTTAGGTATCAAGGTCTTGCCCTACGGAGAGCCCCACGGAGGACGCCGAGCGCCCTTTGGGACAGCTCGGATAATTCCCTGGTTGAAAGAGGAAAAGAGAACCAGTTATAGTTAATGGTGGCGTAAGACAAGGCTGTCTATCATCAACCGCACTTTTTAATTTGTATGTTGACGAAATAGTAAGGATTTGGTCGAATAAAGTCAATGGAGGCATTAATGTATCAGGAGCTAAATTGAAAACTATGTTGTATGCAGATGATCAAATAATAATGGCCACAAATGAAGATGACCTGCAGAAAATGCTGTATAGTCTAGATAAAATTGCTACAGAATATGGAATGAAAATATCACAAAATAAATCCAAAACCATGGCATTTAAATGAATTTATCCAGTAAGATCAAAATAGTGTTAGATAACATAATAATTGAGCAGAAATCACACTTTAAGTATTTAGGATGTAATGTGTTGTACCAAGGGGAAGCTGATATAATAGAGAAAATAAATAAATTTAACTATATAACAGGCACAATAAAAAGAACATTAAAAAAATAGAGCAAGAAAAGTCTCTGTAATAAAACTATACAAAACAATGGCAATGCCAACTCTGATCTATGGATCAGAAACATGGACACTAACAAAAAGAAATAGTACGAGAATACAGTCATCAGAAATGAAATTCATAAGAGCAATAGCTGGATATATCAAAATTGATAAAAAGCGTAGTCAGGATATTAGGTCAGAATTAAAAATAGAAGAAATAAGCCATAGTATTGAAATAAGTAGAAATCAATGGAAAGAACATGTTCAGAGGATGTATAATAACGGAATACCAAAAATAGCCTTAAACTATAAACCTATAGGAAGAAGAAACCAGGGAAGACCGAAGTAAAGATGGGCAGACCAATTTCGAGCCGGAATGGGTTAAACAATCCAAAGCCGTGAGGTAGAAGAAGAAGAAGAAGAAGAAGAAGAAGAAGAAGAAGAAGAAGAAGAAGAAGAAGAACAAGAAGAAGTTACTTAAGTTCTACATATACATAGCAGTAAAAGAGAAATTTTCTCGCATCCTTAGGATTAGGATATCATTACGGAGGGGATTGGGTACGTAGGTCATCATGCTGGGCCCATTGTTCCTATACCCCAATTGGGGGCACCCCCGGGAGAAAGGATGAGGCGAAGCAGACAGAGAGCGGCCGACCCAAGGAGCCACGACAGTACAGAGGGCAGGGTTCCTATAGATTACTTGGATAGAGACTTCCCCCGACAGGCCAGGACAACGAACTCGCTCCCCTACAGCGGGACGGCAACGAGCCGAGCAGCAGAGCCTCAAAGGTACCTGGTTGGCGGTCCCGAAATAGTCCCAGGAGAGATGCAGAGGCCGGCAACCGACCTACCGGAGGAGGAAGTAGCTTTCCTCAGAGCATATCATCCTCACATGTACCGCCGAGACTCCCGCCTACACTTCTACCCTGAAACAGCCCACCAGAGGAGAGATGATGTGAAATGATAATAGAGATGAAATGGAGGGACAGAAAAATTGGGGGATGTAATTACCCTACCCAGCATTCGCCTAGCGACCCGAGAAAACCCCCGAAAAGCCCATAGGTCAGGTAGGTCGGGCATGGGAATCGAACCCGGGCCTTCCGAATGCCGGCCACAGACGAAACCGCCTAAGCCATCCCGCTCGGTCGTAACCTTCTCTTCTTAAAGTATCGGAGTTATATATTTGTACGAATCAATGCTGAAAATGCAAAATATAACTTAAATATGCACTAAACCATTGAATATGTATTTATATGCACTATAAAGTGTCTGTAATAAACTCCTTAAAATGTGGAATGAAATTATTACTTACATGCATGTGTTTAGCTATCAAGGAATAAAACATGCAAATACGAGGGCGCTATGAAAAGTTTCCGACCTCAACATGAAGATGGCAGAAAAAAAAAGCTAGTGAATTTCGTTGTTCTTCTGTTGACAGTTACTCACCAAAGTTTCAGCCATTTTAGACGCTCAATTGTTATGTAACAGTACTTTGAGTGAGTTGCTGTGACTGCTTTTATTAAAATGGACAAAATCGAGTATCAAGCTGTCATTAAATATCTGTTTTGAAGCACAATACAACTTGGAAAATTAAATATGAGTTGGATTATGTGTATGGGGATTCCGCGCCATCATTTACCACAGTAAAATTTTGGGCAGCTAAATTTAAACTTGGCCGTAAGAGCTTGGGAGACGAAGAACGTTTGGGACGTCCAAAAACTGCAACTACATCACCAAAGTTCACCAAATGGTGCTAGATGACCGCCGAATTAAAGTCAGAGAGATAGCAGAGGCTATGAACATTTCAAAAGAATGTGTATGTCACATATTAAATCAACATTTAGACATTACAAAGCTGTCCGCGCTTTGGGTACCGCGTATGCTCATGTTAGACCAAAAACGTGTTTCAATGAATATTCCCAACGCTCTGTTGGCGCAGTTTAGGCGCAATAAATCCTAGTTTTGGTACCGATTAATTACTGTAGATGAAACACTATACGCCAGAAACAAAAATACAGTTCAAACTGTGGACCTAAAAAGGAGATCGGCTCCAATAAAAGCAAAAACTATTTTTTTGGGGGGGATAGTCATGGAGCTATTTAAATTGATTATCCTCAAGAAAGGAAAAACCATTACAGGAGCATACTACGCATTATTACTTGACAAGCTGAGGACAGAAGTTGAAGAAAAGCGGCCACATTTGCAGAAAAAAATCCTGTTTCACCAAGACAACGCACCCTCTGACACCTCAGTGGTTGCAATGGCGAGAATCCACGAATTACAATCTGAACTCTTGACCATCCTCCTGTTTCACCAGATTTAGCCCCAAGCGACTTCTTTTTGCTCCCTCATCTGAAAATTGCGCTCGGAGGGCACAGATTTTCGTCAAATCAAGAGGCAATTACCTTCGTGAACAATTATTTTGCAGAGAAAAATGCCGAGTACTATTTGGACGGGTTACAGAGATGGGGGCATCGCTGGGAGAAGTGTATAGAGTTACAAGGAGACTAGGTTGAAAAATAAAACATAAGATTTCTGAAATATCTTTAACTTGACTAGGTCGGTAACTTTCCAGGCCACCCTCGTATGGTAAAATCAGAACTCTAACCATTTAAATATTAATTTTCTAGTTTCTGAGTGTACAGCTTCTCGCGGCAGTGTTGGTATTTTGACTTGATTTGAACCGATCCGCTGTAACAGACTTAACAGCAGTAGGTACTGCCGAAGGATACAGGAAATAGTGACGCAATACTGCTTATATGATTGTGTTTATGCAAGCTTCTATTGTCAAGCGCATGCATACATTCTTCGGATTCTTGAGGTACGTCCGTACAATTTGCATTAAAGTGTAGAGAAACCCATGAAGCACCTATGTCTTGAAATTGGCATACCTTATGTAGATATAATTTTCTAAAATGGCGCTATTAACGCCATATGATTTTTTTAACAGACTTTAGGTTTCCAAGTATGAGTGCTGTTCAATAAAGAATGATCATAATTTTTTTTACAGTCATAATTTTTCGCACTAAAATTCAAACTTATTATATTCTGTTAGCCTAACGTGAAATAAACACGTCGTAGTAATTTCATTATTGGTACTCCTGGTTCCCGCCTGTGAGAACCGGGCAAGTTCAGACATGTTCAGTATCGTCTACCGCTGCAATGGAGGTAACAAGCAAGGAACAATATGCGGCTTTGAAATTCTGCTTTCGTCTCAATAAATTTCAGTTGAGGCCTATACAACGTCATAGGAGGTTTATGGAGAGTCTGCTCTTCCCTACAGCACAGCTCGAAGGTGGTTTAAAATGTTTAAAGAGGGGAGACAATCAAGTTCAAAGGAAGGTGGACCAGGTGCTCCAGTTACTGCTCTTACGGAAGAAAACATCAACGAATTACATTAAAATCACTTTCTGAAATACTGAACATTTTATTGGGTGCCACCCACACGTTGGTGACAGAAACATTACACATGAGACGTGTTTGTGCGCAATGGGTTGCAGAACTGTTGATTCCCGAACAAAAAGACATTCGCATGCACGTCTGCATGCAGTTAAAGTTGATGTTAGAGGAAGATCCGGAGTTTCTTTCAAATGTAATCACTGCTGATGAAACTTGGCTACATCATTTTGATCCTGAGAGCATACAGCAAAGGTCATTATGGAAATTTCCCACATCACCAAACCACAAAAAGAAAAAGTGGTTGCTTCTGCTGGAAAAGTTGTGGTCATCTCATTCTTTGATATTCATAGAATGCTTTATCAGTATGTTGTACCTGCACACACATCACTAACTGGACAATACTGCAGGGATGTCCTGAAAACATTGCAAGTCCATATCAGGCGCAAAGGACCACATTTCCGTGAAGCAACCTGGATGCTGCACCACGATAATGCGCGGCCGCATATTGCCAATGTTGTTGCGTGAAGTGCATACCTCACCCTCCCTATAGTCCGCATTCAGCCCCATTTGACTTTTTCTATTCCCTAACTTGAGGAAAGGCCTTCGTGGGAGGCATTATCCATCATCAGCAGCAGTGGTGAGAACTGCGGAGGCGATGTTGAATGATCTCTCAAAACTGGTTTCCAGAATGTCTTTGAAGACTGGCAGAAACGCTGGGACAAGTGCATCACATACAGGGGAGACAATGATAGAAGAACCATAAAGACTATGAAGATGAATAAAGGTACGTTGTCAAAAACAAATTGTGGTCATTCTTTATTGAACAGCCCGCATAATTTGACTACTAGGACCAATCCTCCCTTTCGAAAATCCGTTTTTAAAGGCGGGACCAGCTTGAACTGTAACATGCTTGGTAGGCATCCTCATCTGAGGTATGTTATGTCTTTTATCGCAGTGTGCTTTCTCAATTACCACTTTATTTTGTGTTAATCAGTATTCAAACTACGTCACAGCAGTTTTACACCTGGTTCTGACTGTTTGGGATAAAATATTTGTGTGCTCTGGTTACAGAATCTTCTGAGACAGGGTCATAAAGAGCACACGTCTGAAATGAAAAGTGGTGATGTGAACTTGACCCAAATTGAGGGAACCAGCGCCGCAGGAACCAGGCTGCCTGCGTTCCCTTAGCAACACTGGGAGCGATTCCAATCGATAGAAACCGCACAATATCCGCCAGCCGCTGTTCGCTCTCTCCTTTAACTCCCAACTTCATCTAAAGGAACGAACGAACGCCTTGGATACGTGTTTCGCTTCTCTATTAACCCGAATAAAGTGTCGTCGTTTTTGCTACGGCACATGTGTCCTCCCACTCATAAATCGTCAGCTCGTTTGCGCTCCCTTGTTAAAACGTTTAGTCCTGCCTTCGTGTCTCTTTTGTCTCCCCTCACTTTCACAGTTCTTTATGACCCAATAAAGTCGTGTAAAAACATAACGAACGCGCCTAGTTCCTTTGCTGTAAAGTATAAACGGATAAAACGCGTACGGCCTTCCAACATGACCTACATGGGCACGGTTTCTTGTACAGTTCAATTAATTATTGTTTAGGGCTATTTAATCAGGTACAATATACCTATTCTTCAGCGATTTACTCATTCTATCAGCAAAATAAAAACCTTAAGAAACAAAAAATCAAGCTTAACTTATATTTATTGCTTGAAAGTTTGTTTACAAAGTAGAAAAATCACGATAAAATTCAATGAAAACAAAGGAAGGCTGCACGCAACTAAGTATAGCACAAAACAGTCTAAATATATTTTTAATTCAATGCAAATATGGTGTTTGTGTATGTCAAAGTGTGTTTAAAATTATAATATATTATATTAAATTTTAATATTATATTTTAAAATGTTAGCATACAATAAACATGTGAGAAACGACACATTGTTGGTTATAACTTGAACAATAAACCAGGCAGTTAAAAGTCAGAGAAACTTAAAACATCAAAATGTAATATAAAAATTTAAAATATAGAAATACTCAAGACATCTGTACCATAATAATATATCAGATATATCATTGTTAATACAAATCAACATACTCCAAACACTAATCAAGCACTCGAGAAAACCCCACCAACGTACTGACAAAGTCTCTCCTCAAAATTTACCAATAGCAGTGTTATGTTAAAATTCCCGCTTATATTTGATCTGCCCTTATATATAAGGATTCATTTTGAACTGCTGTACGTCCTATATGGTCCCAAAATTCTTTAATAACATAACAATTTACCAATATACAATTTCACATAATGTTCATAGCATGTAGAAATCTTTAATATATACAGGAAAATAATATTATTCACTGCCGAGCCGGCAAACTAATATCTTTGAAAGGTCTGCAAACATCTAGAAAAGCAATATATTAAAAATTAATGTAAGAAACCGGATCACAATTCCAATGTTATCACTAAGGGGTGGACTTTGACAACCTAAAGCATGGAAAATATGCATGCATTTATGACCTGAAAAGCAAAAATATGTGCTTTATAGGTTAATGAATTTCTTAATCATATTATACTAATTGAGAATCAAATTTAAATTAACACTAATAATTGTTCAGTTGTTCAAATTTTAATCCTTTCTGCAGAAAAAAGATCCTGTGTTACTTAATTCAGCAGTTTATGGAATCTGTAAGTTTAAAAAGTCATGAATTAGAGAAGAGTAATTATTGTAACTTAAGAAAGGAATAATTAAGAATAATAAAATATTCATATCTGGGAGTTGCTTTTCATCAGCATTGAATTATATTCACTGACAATGTGCAGTTTTAGGTTGTCAAACTGGAAGCCTGTTCTAATGTCAGAGAGAATGTTTTTATATTTGGAGAGACTACGTTCCACGCCTCAAGAAGCTATTGGACCATATACGTATTTCTTTAAAAAATTAAAGCAGACACTGAACAGTTATCAGCAGAATCTGCAGCATGAAAGAAACTGCCTCAGAAATGAGCCTTTGCCAACTTTTGAAGTGTCGATGAAGGAAGCTGTTATTAAACAGCTGTAATGCTTAGCGGTTTCTATATGTTGTAGTTTAAATTTCCTTTTACCAGTACTTTCACTTCACAATATTTACAATACAAAATAACACTGTCAGTACTTCTACCCAAACTCTCTAACAAAATTTCTTAATATTGCACTTTCAGAACACATAGTTTTAGGCGTAATGACATCAAACTGACTGAGTCTCATGGAGTTACAAGAAACTTTCAGAAAAAAAGGTGGAGAACGGGGTAGCAAAAGGAGGGAACAAAGTATTAAACTGTCGCCAAACAAGCTGTGTAAAGTGAGATTCATGCATTCAAGTGTGACTGTTTTTTTGCTGCACGAACGTTTGTTACGTCCTAAAGGAAGCTTTGAAAAAAAGTAAAAACAGATTTTATATAGACATAATATTGGTTTATTGTATTTATAATCAGCTGAAGACTAATAATCCCTTCGTTATCACACTTCTCTCTGTGTGTACCATTATTTTTATGATGTGCTAACGAACTTGAGGCCGTGCCGTGGCTCAGTGGTTAGACCGCCTGGCTCTCACCAAGGCGGCCCGGGTTCGGTCCCAGGTGACTGCAAAGTGAGATTTGTTGTGGACAACACGGTGCTGGGGCGGCTTTTCTCAGGGATCTCCGGTTTCCCCGCCATGTCATTCCACCGGTGCTCCATCTTCATCTCATGTATCATCAGTGTCACCGCCTGCGGTGCCGTATGTAGTAAAAGCGGGCGTTAAACACTACAGACACTAACGAACTTGATTAAATGCAGCAACTACTCGTACAAAGGAAGTAAAAGCAAGCGTTCTTGTACAAGAGTTATTAGTGAATACATATATAGAATTAGAATACACTTAATTAGAAGTCTGGAACGTTTTATTACGTATTATGCGCAGTATTTGATAAATGACAAGTAAACAACTTTAACATAGGATTGATTGCCTTTTGTTTTTGAAGTGTAACCGCAGCACCATCTATGTGTCTTACAATAAAGTGTAATTAGCTTTTGTTTTTATACTCCCTGGTTTATCCTAACAACTGCTTTTCTCTATGACAGTCTCTGCTTAAAGTCAAGACCTTCTCTTGAAACATGTACGTTTTAAAGCACACAGTTTTTCAAAATCTTTTTGATCCTTCAGTAATTTCTGAGATGAAGTGACATGCTCTAAGACCCAAGTCCTTCAGAAATAACCGATTTTTTCAATTGCGAAAGGATTGTTAAAATTAGTTGAGAGCATCTCAGATTTCGGTAAACATACAAATTATCTACAACATGTAACGTCGAAAGACAAGTCGCGCCGCCCAGAAGGATTGAGAGAGAGAGAGAGGTTGCCTTTAAGGTAGGCAACTTATTTAACGGATGTGCTTAGCAGGTAGAACTATATCTTCATTATCCTTTCAAGTGTAACGGCCTTGGTAAACCTGTTGCATATTACGTGATCTTGTGAATAACAGAACAGCAAGCGGACAATGCACAGAAAGATGTCTAGAGCGCATTGTGCCTTTTTTCTTTATCTATCGCGTACATAACAGAATATTTGCCCTCCACCCATAAATTCCATTCCTAGATTTCACAAAAACAACGCTATGAATCCCCTGTATCGAAATAAAACACTTTGGAAAAATGGAATCATAGAGTCAACATGAAAAATTCAATGCCATGGCCAGGATTTGAACCTCGGATCTCCTCATTTCCGTCCAGTCGCACTTATCCTTTGAGCAACCATGATCAACGTGGCGTCCTGACATTAAATTCTCCAGTTGACTCATATATTTCCCCGGTAGACCACTAGGATCTCTCGCATCCGAGATACACCGTTTGTGGCGACTTACTATCGTAAGTACTTGAGTCCCAGGCTTTAGCATTTGACTTTTATTATTTTAGTTAATGATGGAAATTAATAATTTCTCCACACTAGCCGTACATAGGCTAAGTTTTTTAATGGATAGAGTCAACCTGGACGGAAACCAGGAGATCCGTGGTTCAAATCCCGGCCAACTCATTGAATTTTTCATGTTGTTCAGCTCTACACTGACGCCGGCTGCACAGCTATTTCATGAAAGTCTGTACTAACACCATCTAGCGTGAGAACCCTGCACTACGGCTACGATTGCCAGCGCCCTCGGAGTCCGATTTCTTTTGGGCTCCCCCCTCGTAGATATATTGCACTAATTCTTACTGGAACGACTGTTACGTACTATACTTTGTCATGGTGCTTGGCGTGTTAGACGACGCCGAATACGCATCCGTCTCAGGTAGATCACAGGACCGAAGTGTTCTTACAAGAAAACCTTACTTTCAGCCATTACATTGAATTCTTCCCCCCTCTAGGTATTTTTTGGAGTTTGGAAAATCACGTGAACGAATATTAATTTTCCATTGGCTGTTACCTATCCCCACTTACGCTCAGTATTCAATTTTTTCAGTTTTGAACCTAATATTAAAGTTGGTTTCTCTTTTCTCACAGTTAGATAAATTATGCCAACTCAGGTTTGCAAAGTCCCGGGCTAAATCCTGGAGTCGTTTGTTACTATCACATTCGCAAATTCTAAGAAAAACCTCTGACTGAAAAGGACGGTGCCTGACACTGCTTTGGGTAAGTCAAACAATAGGTAATGTTTCCGGTGAAGTTAGGTGTGGGAACCAGAGTGTCCAAGAATGTTCAGAGACCTTAGATTGAGAAAAACATTTATATTAGTTAAGTATTGGTGCATTACCTATATATCCACATATGAATCTTGCTTATAGCCTGAATGTCCCTGTGGGCTATTATTATTGGTCCTGTCCTACGCGAACCGCGTCAACTTCTTTTAATTAGATACGTCTTTTATGAGCGAATGATATTGTAGGAAGGCCTATATAGTATATTTCTTGTTTATACACCCCCAGTTTAATAATAAGAGTCACGGAGTTAACAGTAAAACTTTTAATGCATTTTTTATAGATATTCATCTTACCAAGGTCTGAGTCGCAAAAAACCGCAGAAAAATCACCAAATTGTGAGCGGAGTTTACATCGCCCTTGTTGAACTGTGAAACAAACCAGAACATCGCAGGTTCTAGAACCCTTCTCCTCTCTCCAGTAAAAACCAGAGTTACGTTTTTAATAATATACGTAATATAGGTTTGCTGAAGTTAATAAAAGTCATTTTTTTACATTTACCGTTTATTTTAACGGAGCAGCAAACAAACCTAGCTGTTTTGTTCTTTTCAAACTTTTCGGGAATTCATGAGCCTATACGTACACGACCCTATAAGCAATAAAGAATAAATTTAACAGGCAAAAGAAATATTTGATATGTTAGGATACTAAGTACACCCAGGAGAAAGGGATTATGAAGGAAACCCAGGAGGGCGTAATTCAGGCGACATATTCGCGCCAAAGATTAGAACTTGATTTGATTGTCTATAAGAGTTGACTATCACATGAAGTCTACTGTAGTTCCATATTCCCTTGCACCTCTTTAAAAATTACGTTTTCCAACGCGAATTCGTGTCGGACGATGAATGAAATTGTAAATGATGCTTAAATGAGCGCAGGGTACATGGAGCTTGGAGTCACTCGACATTTATCTTTGAGGATAAGGGAAAATCCCGTGATAAAAGTTATGAAGGTAATTGATGCTAACCGAGATTCGAACTGGGACCTCTTGAACGTAAGGCGGACAGGCTGGCACCTGCGCTAGAGACCCATTCCCTTACACCTAAAAGAAAATCAGCAATATGGCACTTTTTATCCTAATCTACATGAAGTAGAGGAATAAGCACGTGCTGGAATAGTTTGTACAGCGGTAGAGAAAATCATGCGAGGACAGCATCTCGGATTTGTGTTAACAAGCACTTATATTAAAAATGCACCTGCTCCGAGAGAGTTTCCCTTCAGTGCTCCTGTATTCAGGAATTAACAAACCATGGAGAAGTTTTAAATAATCTCTAACCGCTAGAATTACTGAGGCGGAACAAATTCCCTTTCTTCAAGGGCCATTGACTAAGGCCCATGCAAAGGTTAGTTTACTGCCGCAGGACATTATTTGAACTTTGTCAACTGATATTTTCGCTTTTAATTTAAACGCAATATGAAACTCTGCAGTAGACGAGTTTATATTCCATAACTATTATGTTGTTTTGCACATTTTATACTAAGCACGTACAGAAACTAGAAGGTATTGGCCAAGATTTAACCAGAAATACTTTTTGATACTCTCTGCTTAGAATAGTTTTCTTAGAAAAATAAATTTGTGAATGTGTCTGAACAGCATTAATTAAAAAGGTAATTGGTTTGTGTAAGATATTTTCATGGAGAATTATATTTATATCTTGAATTTCTAGGAATAGCCTATAAAGCCTTCTTAGTTCTGAATGCATTTTACCCAACTGATAAACAGTAAGAGATAAACTCTTACCGCACAGATAATAAGGTAAATGTTAATACTGAGAGTTTTGTCTAGTAATGTTTTCTGTGGAGTTAACTGGTATGGGAAGTAGTTTATAGCGTTTCCCCTGCTCATGCAGAGAGACATTGTAATATCGCTTAAGGTCACTGGGAGGTCGATACGTTTCAAAGAAACCGTTTTTTGTTTTTAATGTTTAAAGTTATATAATTCTCCAGCTTTAAAATGATATATAACATGGGGTGTCAGCTGGTACTAAAGTCCTTTAATTCGTCAATTTAAAGATGGCAGCGTAATGATACACCCACTTCCTGAGAATGGTGCTTAATCTTTGATAGTGATTTCCCAAAACCTTGATTTTTCATACTTTATGTGCATGTTTCTCAAAAACTATAAAAGATATTGACACAAAATTTGTAGTGATTATTTGGTAATGTTCCTTGAACACATTCGGCTAACATTTATATTCATGTGATTTATAAAATGGATGAAAACAAATATTCAGTCCTTGAAAATATTATCTTTTTTTTTACTCAAAACTAATTAATTTTTTATGTGCATAGTGTACATTATATGTGTTTTTTATTTAGTAGATATTATAAAACTGTATCTTAGGTCATATAGTATAAAACTTGGTGCATGTAGCTTTAAATTCCTAGAAGTGAAGTGCAAAAGAAATATAGGATGCAATATTTTCTTCAGGACACACGGTGTGATTTATACCCCTTTTGCATTGAGCTATATGAACGTAATTTAAATATTATACCGTAGTTAAATGCAAACATCCTTATACAGTAATCATACCGAATTTCAATTTCTGATAATGTTTAGCTTTTTATATATTCAAATTTTAATAGTAGTAAAAATTAGCCTTGTCTGGATAAAAATAACCCCCCAGTGTCCTTAAACCATTTGAATTCATACAATAGCATCTGTAATAAATCTGTTTTAATAAAATTTTATTTCATTATATTGATTTAGATGAATAATGTCCGATTTCATAAAACAGATATTAAGACTCAACAATGCTGAGGTGGCCTGAGGTGGGTTCTCTGTATGGGGACTCCACGCCATCACTGGCCACAGTGAAAATTTGGGCAGCTGAATTTAAAAGTGGCTGTAAGAGCTTGGTGACGATGAACGTTCGGGACGTCCAAAAACTGTAACTACCGATGAAAACATCGCTAAAGTTCACCAAACGTTGCTAGCCGAATTAAAGTGAGAGAGATAGCAGAGGCTATGAAAATGTCAAAAGCACGTGTTTGTCACATATTAAATAAACATTTAGACATCAGCAAGTTGTCCGCGCGTTGAGTGCCGCGTTTGCCCACGTTTGATCAAAAACGTGTTCGAATGAACATTTCCAACACACTGTTGGCGCAGTTTAGGCGCAATAAATCCAAGTTTTGGCGCCGAATAATTACTGTTGATGAAACTTGGATACACAATTATACGCCCGAACAAAATGCAGTCCATACAGTAGACTGCAATGGGAAGACCGTCCCTAAAAATAACAAAAACGGCTTTTTTTCCGATGGGAAAGTGGTGGCGACTGTTTTTCAAGATAGTCATGGAGTTATTTTAATCTATTATCTTCTAAAAGAAAAAAAAAAACATTACAGGAGCGTGCTATGCATTATTATTTGACAAGCTGAAGGCAGAAGTTGCGGAAAAACGGCCACATTTGCAGAAAAAAGTAAAATCATTTTTCACCAAGACAACACCTCAGCGGTTGCAATGGCGAAAATCCACGAATTACGGTTTGAAGTGCTTGACCATCCGCCTTACTCGCCAGGTCTAGCCCCAAGCGACTTCTTTTTGCTCCCTCATCTGAAAATTGCGCTCCGAGAACATATTTTGGTCAAATGAAGATGGAAATACCTTCATGAACATTTACGAGAGCTGTTCAATAAAGAATGATTGCAATTTTTTACTGTCATGATTTTTCACACTAAAAATGAATCTTATTATATTTTGTTAGCTTAAGGTGAAACAAACATGCCATAGTAGTTTCATTGTTGGTACTCCTGGTTCCTGTATGTGAAAACCAGGCAAGTTCAGATATGTTCAGTATCGCCTACCGCTGCAATGGAGGTAACATGCAGTTAAAGATGATGTTAGAGGAAGATCCGGAGTCTCTTTCAAACTTAATCACTGCTGATGGTACTTGGCTACATCATTTTGATCGTGACCGCAAACAAAAAAGCTCAGTGTCAAAATATTCATCACTAATCACCATAAAAGCAAAACTGGTTACTTCTGCTGGGAAAGTTATGGTCTTCTCATTCATTGATATTCATGGAATGGTTTATCAGCATGTTGTACCTGCACACACACCAATAACTGGACAATACTACAGGGATGATCTGTAAACATTGCTAGTCCACATCATGCGCAAAAGACCACATTTCCGTAAAGCAGGCTGGATGCTGCACTACGATAATGCGGGGCCACATATTGCCAATGTTGTTGCTGAATATCTTGCAAAACTCAACGTGAAGTGCATTCCTTACCCTCACTATAGTCGGGATTTAGCCCAATGTGGCCTTTTTGTATTCCCTAACTTTAAGAAACGCTTTCGTAGGGGGCATTATCCATCGTCAGAAGCATGGTGAAGGCTGCGGAGGCGATTTTGAAGGATCTCTCAAAAATAGTTTCCAGCATGTCTTTGAAGACCGGCAGAAACGCTGGGACAAGTGCATCGCATTCAGGGGAGACAATTTTGAGAAGGACCATAAAAATTATGAGGATAAGTAAAGGTACGTTGTCAAAAAAGAGTAATCATTCTTTATTGAACAGCCCTCGTATTTTGAAAGAAAAACGCCGAGTGCTATTTGGACGGGTTACACAGATAGGAGCATCGCTGGGAGCAGTGTGTAGAGTTACAAGGAAACTAGGTTGAGAAACGCCGAATACTATTTGGACGGGATACAGAGATTGGAGCATCGCTGGAAGAAGTGTGTAGAGTTACAAGGAGACTATGTTGAAAATCGCTTAGTACTATTTGGACGGGCTACAGAGATGGGAGGATCGCTGGAAGAAGTGTGTAGAGTTGCAAGGAGACTATGTTGAAAACCGCCGAGTACTATTTGGACGGGTTATAGAGACGGGAGCATCCCTTGGAGAAGTGTGTAGAGTTACAAGGAGACTATGTTGAAAAACGCCGAGTACTATCTGGACAGGTTACAGAGATGAGAGCATCGCTGGGAGAAGTGTGTAGAGTTACAAGGAGACTATGTTGAGAAACGCCGAGTACTATTTTGTCGGGTTACAGAGATGAGAGCATCGCTGGGAGAAGTGTGTAGAGTTACAGGGAGACTATGTTGAAAAACGCCGAGTACTATTTGGACGGGTTACAGAGATGGGAACATTGCTTGGAGAAGTGTGTAGAGTTACAAGGAGACTATGTTGAAAAACGCCGAGTACTATCTGGACGTGTTACAGAGATGAGAGCATCGCTGGAAGAAGTGTGTAGGGTTACAAGGAGACTATGTTGAAAAACGCCGAGTACTATTTGGACGTGTTACAGAGATGGGAGCATCGCTGGGAGAAGTGTGTAGAGTTACAAGGAGACTATGTTGAAAAACGCCGAGTACTATCTGGACGTGTTACAGAGATGGGAGCATCGCTGGAAGAAGTGTGTAGAGTTACAAGGAGACTATGTTGAAAAACGCCGAGTACTATTTGGACGGGTTACAGAGATGGGAGCATCGCTGGGAGAAGTGTGTAGAGTTACAAGGAGACTATGTTGAAAAACGCCGAGTACTATCTGGACAGGTTACAGAGATGAGAGCATCGCTGGAAGAAGTGTGGAGTTACAAGGAGACTATGTTGAAAAACGCCGAGTACTATTTGGACGGGTTACAGAGATGGGAGCATCGCTGGGAGAAGTGTGTAGAGTTAGAAGGAGACTATGTTGAAAATCGCCGAGTACTATTTGAACGTGTTAGAGGGATGGGAGCATCCCTGGGAGAAGTGTGTAGAGTTACAAGGAGACTATATTAGAAATTTTTAAAATGCTTTAAAGACGTCTGGCATCTTTATTAGTTCGGAAACTTTTAAGATCACCGTCTTATATCATGAATTGTTTGGGAATTTCTTTAGAACTTCTTTTTGTTCTGAATGCCTTCCAAATAAGCAGTAAGGCTTAAGAGATGAACACAATATTGCTACAGTAAAGAGGTATATACATTTAAAACATACAGTTTATGTCCAATACATATTTTTGTAGTGGAACATACACAGGTATTCCCCGCTATTTGTTTGAAATTTCCAGCACTCCTGCTGTTCTTAAATGGGGTTTTTTTACTCCAGGATATACAAAACTAATTGAAAATCAAGGGTATCGCCTGGCCATCAACACTTAGATTTTAATATTGCTAAAGACTACTGCATTCCCGTCTACCTACAAGAAAGTTAGCAAAAGCTTGAAATAAATAGATGAATTAATGTTAGAAAAATAATTGCGGCAAGAATATCAAAGGTCATGACACTGCAACAGATATTCTTAACTATGTAAGTATGGTACAGAAATACTTCAGGGATTTCAGCCAAGACAAAAGCACGCTACTTGTTCAGGCTATGTAACAGTCAAATGGATGCTGTTTTCCAGTGCTGTAAATTGGAACAGAGTTAATAAGGTATAGAACTGTGAATGGCATCACAATCTCTGACAAACAGCGAGGGCTTCACGCTTCGATTGGTGATGCCGGAAATACTAAATCATTCATTATGTGATACCACCGCCGATTCCAGCGATGACGTTCCGGAGCTTTAGCAGCCATCCACTAGAAAGAGCTCAACACCCAAATAAATGTATCACGATTCAGATTTGCTAAGAACTGGGAGTCCCTTACAAACAATAACTTATTGAATAACCTATGACTGTTTTAAGAGATTTTAAATTTGAAACATTTTCTCCAAAAATGAGAAAAATATTTACTTATGTCCAGATTCACCGGTCTCGAGTTCGAGTTTCTGTTGAGTGAGTTACTTGGATAAGGTCTTCTCGAGGCTTTACCTAGAGCAAAAGATGAATGTATCGTAATCTAAGCTCCATGCACCCTGGAATCATTTGAGTATCATTCTATTCATCGTCCGATATGACTTAACGTTGCATGTATTCCCTTATCCTGAAAGATTAATGTCTGGTAATTCTAAGCTCTATGCACCCTGGAATCATTTGGGTAACATTACATTTATCGTCCGATATGACTTAACGTTGGAGGTTTTCCCTTATCCTGAAAGATTAATGTCTGGTAATTCTAAGCTCTATGACCCTGTACTCATTTGAACATCATTTCATTAGTCGTCCGATATGACTTAACGTTTGAGGTCTTCCCTTATCCTGTAAGATTAATGTCTGGTAATTCTAAGCTCTATGTACCCTGGACTCATTTTAGTATCATTCCATTCATCGTGCGATATGACTTATCGTTGGAGGCTTTCTCTTACCTGAAAGATTAATGTCTGATAATTCTAAGCTCTATGGACCCTGGCCTCATTTGAGAATCATTTCATTCATCGTCCGATATGACTTGAAGCTGGAGGCTTTCTATTACTGAGAAAGATAAATGTCTGTTAACTCTAAGATCTATGGGCCCTTAACTCATTTGAGTACCATTTCATTCATCGTCCGATATGACTTAACGCTGGAGATTTTCCCTTATCCTGAAAGATTAATGTCTGGTAATTCTAAGCTCTATGTACCCTGGACTCATTTGAGTAACATTCCATTCAACGTCCGATATGACAACGTTGGAAGCTTTCTCTTACCTTGAAAGATAAATGTCTGTTAACTCTAAGATCTATGGGCCCTGCACTCATTTGAACATCATTTCATTAGTCGTCCGATATGACTTAACGTTTGAGGTCTTCCCTTATCCTGTAAGATTAATGTCTGGTAATTCTAAGCTCTATGTACCCTGGACTCATTTTAGTATCATTCCATTCATCGTGCGATATGACTTATCGTTGGAGGCTTTCTCTTACCTGAAAGATTAATTTCTGATAATTCTAAGCTCTATGGACCCTGGCCTCATTTGAGAATCATTTCATTCATCGTCCGATATGACTTATCGTTGGAGGCTTTCTCTTACCTGAAAGATTAATTTCTGATAATTCTAACCTCTATGGACCCTGGCCTCATTTGAGAATCATTTCATTCATCGTCCGATATGACTTGAAGCTGGAGGCTTTCTATTACTGAGAAAGATAAATGTCTGTTAACTCTAAGATCTATCGGCCCTTAACTCATTTGAGTACCATTTCATTCATCGACCGATATGACTTAACGCTGGAGATTTTCCCTTATCCTGAAAGATTAATGTCTGGTAATTCTAAGCTCTATGTACCCTGGACTCATTTGAGTAACATTCCATTCAACGTCCGATATGACAACGTTGAAGGTTTTCCCTTATCCTGAAAGATTAATGTCTGGTAATTCTAAGCTCTATGTACCCTGGACTCATTTGAGTAACACTCCATTCAACGTCCGATATGACAACGTTGGAGGCTTCCTCTTACCTTGAAAGATAAATGTCTGGTAACTCTAAGATCTATGGGCCCTGCACTCATTTGAGTATCATTTTATTCATCGTCCGATATGACTTAACGCTGGAGATTTTCCCTTATCCTATAGATGAATGTGTGGTAACTCTTAGCTCTAGGAACCCTGAACTCATTTGAACATCATTTAATTCCTCCTCCGATATGACAACGTTGGAGTTTTTCCCTTATCCTGAATGATGAATGTCTGGTAACACTAAGCTCTATATATCCTGGATTTATTAGGACATCATTTCATTCATTGGCCGAACTGACATATGTGTGGAGAACGCAACAAAAAATAGAAAAATGCAAACTTTCACAGATTTTATTTATTTAATACCTGCCAAATCTTGGGCCACTTTGGGATAAAGCATTGTATGTTACTAGTAAATCAAGATTTATTTATACATTCGCGAAAATATTCTGTATATAATACGTCTTGTTTCACTAGTAACATACATCACTACCAATTAGGGTGGGTGTACAATTTCCTTAAAAGTCTATCCTACACCACAGTAAAATTTCCTGGTACCTTAGTGTAGTGAAAATAAATATGAAAATTTTCTTTGCAGTTTGTAATATTAGTTGCAAAGTAATACATTTTAGTTTCCTTGTTTTTCTGTAATTAATTAATTGTTATAATTGATTAATCAGCCATAAAAACTATGCTTGAAGTTTGAAACAACCTATTTCACTAGTTCAGCTAATTTGCATACAAATTTGTGTAAAACTGAAATATAGAGCTCAGTAAAAACGCAACGAAAATGGAGAAATTAATAGTCACAGTAGGGTTAAAATGTGGTACATAGTTAATTTTAACATATCACTGAGTTTTTCAAACTAGCCTACAAATCTTTTAGCCAAAGTAACTCGTAGTTATCTAGAAAATATTTATTTGGCATAGTTTAACAACTGAAAGTATTATCATTTCATGTAGAAGCACAATCCCAGTGATCCTTATTATACTTTGTACAGTGAAAAGAGTTTTTCATCTGTTATAAAGAGCATTTTCTACTTTGTCTGGTGTATTGTTGCAGCAGTGTTGATCTTGTTATGTCTCTAGTTTCATTTAATTCCTACCATTATCGTTATGTCGTTGTTTCCTCCATTTCTAACAGCTGTTTTACTGTGAGTGAAAACTGAAGTCATTTCTATAATGAGGATATTTTCTAGGTTTATAGTCTCAGTGTTTTAGGTACTATTCTCCCACGTATTGTGTAGCACACGTACTTGCTGTTTACTTTCTTTTATATACATCCAATTTATTTTAATGTTCGTCATTGCATGAAATTTGCACAGTTTCTCTTGCCTTTTTTAATTAACGGGAGGCACTAGTCGTTTGATGGTAATAACCGCTTTGGGTCGAAAATGTCATTTGTTTCTAATTCCAGCAAACCTTAATGTAAAAACACTAATGTGTTGCTCTCTCATAATTTTCTCTGAATTGTTTCCAACCTCAACATGAAGATGAAAGCACTCATATACAAAAGCTAGTGAATTTCGTTGTTCGTCTGTTGGCAGTTACCAAAGCTTCAACCATTTTGGACGCTCAGTTGTTATGTAACTGTCGTTTGAGTGATTTGATGTGGGTGTTTTTATGAAACTGGACAAAATCGAGTATACAACTGCCATTACATATTATTTTTTGAAAGCAATACGTCTGCACAAATCATAGATGAGCTGAATTTTGTGTATGGGGACTCTGCACCATCATTTACCAAACTGAAATTTTGGGCAGCTGAATTTAAACGCTGCCGTAAGAGCTTGGGAGGCAATGAACGTCCGGGACGTCCAAAAACTGCAACTACCACGAAAAAATCATCAAAGTTCACCAAATGGAGCTAGACAACCACAGAATTAAAGTGACAGCGATGGCAGAGGCTATGAACATGTCAAAAGAACGTGTTTGTAACATATTAAATCAACATTTAGACATGAGAAAGCTGTCTGCGCGTTGAGTGCCGTGTTTGCTCACGTTAGATCAAAAAAGTGTTCGAATGAACGTTTCCAACGCTCTGATGGCGCAGTCTAGGCAGAATAAATCCAAGTTTTGCTGCCGATTAATTACTGCAGTTAAAACTTGGAGACACCATTATACGCGCGAAACAAAAATACAGTCCAAACAGTGAACTGCAAAGAAGGAACCGGCTGTAAAAGCAGCAAAACTGTTTTTCTCGTCTGGGAAAGCGATGGCGACTGTTTTTTAGGATAGTCATGGATTTATTTTAATCTATTATCTTCAAAAAGCAAGAACGATTGCATGATTTCTTGACAAGCTGAAGGCAGAACATTCGAAATAGGGGCCGCATTTATAGAAGAAGAAAATCCTGTTTCACCAAGACAACGCACAGTCTCATACCTCAGGGGTTGTAATGGCGAAAATCCATGAATTACGCTTTGATCTGCTTGACGATCCGCCTAACTTGCCAGATCTAGCCCCAGGTGACCTATTTTTGTTCCTTCGTCTGAAGATTGCGCTCGGAGGACAGAGATTTTCATCAAATGAAGAGGCAATCACCTTCGTGAACAATTATTTTGCAGAGAAAAACGCCGAGTACTATTTGGACGGGTTACAGAGATGCGAGCATCGCTGGGAGAAGTGTATAGAGTTACAAAGAGACTATGTTGAAAAACGCTGAGTATTATTTGAACGGGTTACCGAGATGGGAGCATCGCTGGGAGAAGTGTGTAGAGTTGCAAGGAGACTATGTTGAAAAACGCCGAGTACTTTTTGGACGGGTTACAGAGATTGGAGCATCGCTAGGAGAAGTGTGTAGAGTTACAAGGAGACTATGTTGAAAACCGCCGAGTAATATTTGGACGGGTTACAGAGATGGGAGCATCGCTGGGAGAAGTGTGTAGAGTTACAAGGAGACTATGTTGAAAACCGCCGAGTACTATTTGGACGTGTTACAGAGATGGGAGCATCGCTGGGGGAAGTGTGTAGAATTACAAGGAGACTATGTTGAAAAACGTCGAGTTCTATTTGGATGGGTTACAGTGATGGGAGTATCGCTGGGAGAAGTGTGTTGAGTTACAAGGAGACTATGTTGTAAACCGCCGAGTAGTATTTGGACGGGTTACAGAGATGAGAGCATCGCTGGGAGAAGTGTGTAGAGTTACAAGGAGACTATGTTTAAAAATAAAAAACAATAAAAATTAGGACAAAGTGTTTTGTATGTTTATTAGGTCGGAAACTTTTTAGACCACCCCTGTAAGTGCAAAATATGTTTACAAACAGTAATCATTGTACTTCATATAAATAGAGATTAAAATTGTAGAAATTGTTCTCTTTAAATGTTTTCTTATGCGTAACATAGTAATACAAGAAGGCAGTATGCTTAAGTGATAAGACAAATCCTTTAAGAGCTGGTCGCTCGGCGAAAGCTTTGAAATTTTAATTACTTTGACATGGCTAGGGAGATAAAATTGAAGATCTGCTACTCTGCAAATTAAAGGCAATAACAGCGTCCTGCAGTAGTAGGAAATTATGATATAAATAGGTATAACTATATCCACAGGTGAACTAACATATCGTCTATTTTCTTACGCATTACCAGATATGCAAAGGACATTCGGATTAAAAGGCGCTCTGCAGACACTTCCCAGAAAATTCAAGATATATGTATTTCATTTGTTATTTTACTAAAAATGGTTAGTCTTTTTTTCTTTTGTAAAGTCAAAATTCCTAAAAGTGTTGGTTAGATAAAGGAACAGTTTTTGGGATAAGGCATTTTAATGCGAAATGCTGATAGAACTGAAAAGAACGCCTACACTATTTGCCTAAAAACGTAGTACGGATATTAAAAATCTAATTTTTTGGTAATATTAGTCTTTAATTCGTCCGATAAGCATATAAAGAAGAAGCTGCACATATCCGAAGGATATCTGCAAGCTTTATACCTACCATATTTAACGATGTCTACAACTTTTGCGATTTTCACACAAAGGCATAAGCTAATAACAGTAACAGCAACAGCAATAGCAACAGTAGGTCGAAATGTATTATGTACTACACAGGAAGGTTTCAGAACGACACTGAACGATTACAGTCGTCGGTAGTTTATAACTTAATTAGTCCGAATTTCGGTGTCGCAGCCTGGAAGTTCTGTTTGTTATAATTTTATACAGTATTAAATATTACATGATTTTGTGATTAGGCAGCGCAGGAAACACTGGGTACGAACCTCAAAAAGTAGTTATTGGAACGTACCGGCCACGAAAACAAAAACATTACTCCTTGTTCTATATCAGTGATCCTAGCCTAGCTTTCAGGTAATGGGAAAAAGGACAGTTACTTGTTGCAAAAGTCGACTAATAACTCGGACAGTTGAAGGTTGCTCTTCAGTGTAAAACTACACATTCCGTCCTAACAGAGAGGATTTTGCGTGTACTTAGATAACAAATCCAAGCAATATGGAGCGCTATACAAACATCGAAATGACGGATATGGTTTTGATGGATGGAAGAGCTGAAGGGAGTTCAACAAACGCTCGATTAATTTAGATTAATTAAGAATATGAATTGTAAAAATAGTTTCATCAATGATATTTATTTGTTTAGCTTTAGAGCAATTTGTTATTACCTTCATTGTACAATACTTTCAACCACTTTTTGTAAATATCAACAGCTTCCATTTCAGTTACAAATGCTTTATTTAGTATTATCAAGCACGTGAAAAAAAATGCTCGTTTCATCGTATAAGTCATTTAGTTTTGGTTAATTTATCTACAATTCTTTGATGTTGTTTTCTGTTCTGTTTATAATTTAATGCTTCCATCCTCAACCTCACTAACATTAACTTTCCTCTAAAAGGTATAAGTTGCATATGTCCACCAGCTTATCTACCATTATGGACTGCTATAACGGAATTTTGGAACACGTCAAACACTCATAAGCAATAATTAAGCAATAGCTTCTTTATTGAGGTTTCATAAGTCAAAGAAATTCTTTATGGTAGCAAGCTATTGCGGAGTATGTCGTATGTTTACAAGCAGCTACAGCACGCGACACGGCTTGTGACATATACCTGGGAACTCCGACAGGGTGACGCACGCATCGTTGTTGCTATCGCTGCCTAATCCACGCTTATTCTGGAGCATTTTTATGCGGCTCTGTTGGAGGTAAAGCTAGCTATCTATGTCACATAGAAGCTGAAAAACTACTTCTATATGTTCGTTCGGTGTCGTTTAGAAACACCCTGTATATTGACGACGTCCGTGACAGGCCTTAATGTCATTTACCTAACTATATGGCATTACATGAACAAAATCTAATAAAGGTATAGAATTTAATTAAATTTACATTTATTAGCGATTACATAATTAGTTTTGTAATATAGATGTATAATGTCTAACCAAAATATAATAACCAATAATCTGATTAACCTTATATTGACAACCTGTTTTCGATTTTATCAATAATTGTCGGTTTACAAAGGCGACCATTTCACTTTATTTCCACAGAAATACATTAAACAGGCGTAAATTATTATTATTAATAATATTTTAAAAATCTGTTGTGTCACTCAGAAACTCCTCTACGCTTATTCAAACTCTTCTAACCAACGCTTGTTCTTTTGTTTACTTCGCCTTAATCAACACAAACTCTGTAAAAATTGATATGTCCTTGCAGGTAGATGCAATGGAATACGAGAATACATACTAATATCTCTAAAGAGCTGGTTAAGAGTTGGTGTTGAGATTCCGTTCGAATTGCTTAACCAAAAGGTATAAAGAGGGGTTCGTAGTTGGATATTCGGGAGGGGTGCATCAATGTGTTCATCATTAATGAATATAATCTAATGAAAGCGGGGAGGAAAAAAAATACAACTCTACATGTGAATTAAGACCATTTCGTATAAACAGCTGAATAACGACAGCTTCATTCAGTTAAAATATTTTCTAAATGAAGAGGACTACAGGAAATATTCCCAGAAAACTTAGGGGAAATCATTCAAATTGCTAAGAAAGTATTTTAATTAAAATGGAATGAGCCATTTTATGGATATTGCAGCAAACCCGCATACAATCGTTAAATTAATTGGGTTCTAATTGGAGCTATATGTTCTGTTATCCTCAGGTAAATGGTTGTAGGAAATTGATTTTGGTGGTTGTCGTTGGCCACTCAGTCGTATTTATAATACTTGGTTTGCTGTAGAATTATTTGGTTTAATTCTTGAATCTATGTTTGTTTATCGACTTGGATCAGTGACCACTTTTCAGACTTCGAAATCTTCGCTTCTCTTCTTAATGCACATGAACACGTTCTTCCTGTCGTAGTAAGTAAAATTTTTCTTACTTCACCATTCAGTTCGAACCTTATTCTGATCCCTTTTCTAACTTTATCACGTGACCAAACTACCTCACCCTTCTCAAATGTTACATTATTATTGGTTTCTCATTTTATTCCGAATTTTCGCATTGGTTTACAAAACTCATATGACTCACTCACGTTCCGCCCACCCTGAGTTAGGGAACGCCTACCCTGAGTTGTTTGTAAAGGTATACATGCTCAGCTGCAGCTTGAAAGACCTTTGTCCCAAAACATTCCTAGCTGAAAAATACAATAGTCTTCAGACATTGAACTTTTACAGCACAAAGAAGGTAACGACCATTCTTTCATGTCTCTGCGACGTGTACAGATTTTTACAGGAATGTTTTCTCTTTCTTGCTCGGATGCTAGTATATATGTTATATTAAATTATATTCTTCCCTTCTTATTCTTTAAGTCAACTGTTATTTTAATCATTCTAATTTCATATTATTATAGCAAGGTAGTTATATTGGTTTAACAAAGCATTGCTATTAATTTATCTTATTTTTTTAACTATTTGCCTTCGATTTATTCGCCACCTCCTAATCGCTGCCTGATACTGCAGTTACAATATCAAAAAGTTCAAAAAATGTTTCATGTGAAGGCTAACTAGGAGTGTAAATATTTCGTACCAAACCTTGGTATAGCATTCACAGAAAATGGAAGACTTAAATCGCATGTTTAATATGCAAGGAATTTAATACTTTTATTTCCGAGTTGTTACGCTATTGCAAACACACACGTTTGTGGGGACATGAGAAGACTTCAAAACGAATTTTTCCAGTGAAATATTAGTATTGTGTGTTTGAATACAGTACCTCCTCTACCTAATGTGTACGTAGTTAAGAAATGAAAAACTATAATGCTATTTTATTGCAGGAGTAAATGTTTAGAAAGCTAACCGAGAGTGTTGACTCAGTTTTGGGAAGTTAGTAACTGTATAATATTTAAATGATTTTCATGTAGTGCTTTCTCTAACACCTACGTAGAGAAACGGTACAAAAATAAAATATCAAGTGCTTTTCCGCCTCTTAAAAGTTTATATGTCTCTGACTCAACGGAAGAAATGAAAAATGAAAAACCGATAATCACAAAATTTCAGAACTTAGAAAGATGCGACGTAAAGAATTTTAGGTAAATATTCCACCCCAAATAGCTCACTACGTGTACAATCTTAATTTCCTTTTGTTTTAGTGAAGAGTCTTAAGGATTTTGATTAAAATGACACGTATTTTAAATATTCACAAGGAAAATTAAATATAGATGCATAAACGTCCCTGATGTTTAGCTCATTGCAAATAAATGTTGTGTAAATCGAACTGGAAATTGATAGCCGAACTACTCAAAATACGTAAGTATATAATTTATAACAAATGTCCTTTTTTCTGGCATTAATGTTTTCTGTCATATGCTTTGTTATTTTCTTGAATTTCCAAACACCAATTTTTCTTTCAAGTGGTAACTCAATATTCGTTTATACACTATCTACAAAGGAATAAAAATTCATAAAATTTTTATTCAATTGCAGTTGATGTAAATAAAAGTCATGTTTTCCAGTTTCCTCTAAAGTTATTATAAATTACCTGACTGGTATCGTAAATGAAATTCAGACATATGTTTTGTTTTACACTTAATTAAACACCAAATTACATTTTGTTGTCTTTTGTTTCAGGTAAGTGCTGTACATTGGTGCCAAGGAACTGTGAGTTGACAAATTCTTATTTTAGATCATCTTAATAAATAAATTGTTGAACAAATCTACAGAAAGGGTATGAGTGAGTTACATATTTACTCAATAAACAGAGAGTAAATCTGTAACAGATCGCACATTGGACAAATAGGTTACAAGTAAATTTAGATTTAGGTTATTTGTAGCAAGAACCTTAAATATGTAATTAAGTGGGGAATATACAGTAGTATCACAAAATAAATGCTGCTTACAGTACTGACCTTCTTATAGCATTTTATGTATTTTTAGAAAACGTAACACTTGTGATACAGTTCATAAAATATTTATATATTGCTTGAAGACAATTTACGAAGCATTATATAATATCTGAAGGAAATATAACCTCAAAATATCATTATGAGAAAAGATCGTTTCAGAGGAATAAACCAAATGAAATAACATCTGTAAAAACTGTAAAATTATGCAATAGAAAATTTATTTTGACTGTCTTAGATAAGATTGTCTTATTTGTGTCATATTAATAACAAAGATGTTCAAAATAAATTAAATATATCCCAAATGATATAAAGTTAGCACAAAGTGTTCTGTAGTCATGTTTCAGTGTCATCACTGATCCTTCAGGACATAATGTTTGTAGTTCCAGTGATTTGAGTCCTTTTGGTTTTCTACATTGAGTGCCAGAAGAGACTGAGGTGTAAGAAGGAGAAAATTGAAGCTCGTAGTGTGATCAAGTTCCTGCATTTTAGGGACACATCTGCCCGGGAAATCCATGATGAGATGACGGCCGTTGATGGAAATGATTGCCCATCGTATGACACTATTGTGAGGTGGAAAAGGAATTTTCAAACTGGTCACATGTCCCTGACAGATGAGCCAAGAGCTGGTAGACCGTCATCTGTCACAGTGAAGAAAGTGGAGTGTTTAATACTGGAAGACAGACGAGCAACCATCCAAATGATCATGAATGAGACACATCGTAGTTATGGTAGTTTGTGGAAAGTCTAAGGTGTCTGCATGGTGGGTACTACGTTTGCAAACCCCTTTCCTAAAGCAAACACGGCGTGACCTTTCAAGTCAGATGTTAATGCTGTTGGAAAAGGATGAATATGACCTTTTTGATCGTCTGGTTACCATGGAATAATCCTGGATCAATCAGTATGATCCAGAGACAAAAACCATGATCATGGAATGTAAACATGCCGATTCCTCCGTTTGAAAATGGCAAAGCTGCGAAAGTCAGCTGGAAAGGTCATGCTTTCAGTTTTCTGGGACTGTCGTGGAGTCAACCTTACAGATTATCTTGACAAGGGTTAAACCATCACTGGCAGATACTACTGCACCCTTCTGGACGAGTTATGAGCAGTTCTGATTAAGAAACGACGTGGAGTGCTCTCCAAAGGTGTTCGTCTTTTGTCTGACAATGCACCAGCTCATTCATCTCAAGTTGCAGTTGACAAAACAAGGGAAAGTAGCTTTGAGCATCCGCCTTACTCGTCCGATCTCGTACCAAGTGACTTTTTCTTGTTTTCGGAAATGAAGCATCGGTTGTGTGGTTACCGATTTGACAACATAAATGACTTCATTAATGAAGCGGAAGAATGGTTTAAAGCGAATTCTGCAGACTTCTACAATCAAGGTATTGGGAAGGTCAAGAAACTCTGGGAAAAAGTGTAAAACTAGATGGTAGCTACTTAGAAAAGAACTAACAAGCACATACCAACCCAAACAATCTATCTCATTTTAAAAGGGTGATAATTGAAACTTAACCTTGCACAAGAGCAGAAAAATTCATGTGAGTGCAACAGATCACTTTTTCCCCTATAATTGGCACACCTTTGACCTATAAAGGATAAACCAGTGAAATAATAATTTTATGGAAGCCTTATTTCATTGTCCTCCTAAAGGATATAAAATCCGTGCACAAAAGGAGTGGAGGAGAAGGATTAAAAACAAAAAGTAT
Organism: Mantis religiosa; assembly: GCA_030765055.1. NCBI lineage: Eukaryota > Metazoa > Arthropoda > Insecta > Mantodea > Mantidae > Mantis > Mantis religiosa. Next base: position 214,247,254 of record CM060949.1, on the reverse strand, counting down.
AAAATAGAAATCGTTAAGTAGAAAGCGCTTTGCCAAGTTTGGAAGTTGCCAAGGGCTAGTAGCCATAACATTCAAGCGCCAAAGCTTTGATTTCTGAGGCCTTACGTCATGATATGGGAAGTTTGCCTTGCGAGTTTACAAAGCAGGCAAGTCTGATATTACCGCCTTGTGAAGCTCTAGGATTAGCACTATTGTGTAGCTCGCCCACAAAGCACAGTGCTCCTTAAAGCTGTACTGCCCGTGGTCAGCTCAGGTTCTCACAGAACATTTCCAAGAAAATAATCCAATGTTATGTACACCATCACAAAATCTTGCAAATGGTATCGCAGGCGATGGACGTTGCTGATGCGTAAAATGAGAGATATTTGTGAAAGAAAATTTAGAAGAGAACTTTATTGCCTTATATTTGTCAGTTAAGAGAGTTGAGGAAAGCTTCCTTCCCTTATTCAGAATTTTAAAAAGCGAAACGTCATGTGAAGCTATTAACTCTGTCAAGAGAGAAAAATCAGTAGTGACTCAATAACTGAAGAACGAAGTACAGATCTTCTTCTTCTTCTTCTTCTTCTTCTTCTTCTTCTTCTTCTTCTTCTTCTTCTTCTTCTTCTTCTTCTTCTTCTTCTTCTTCTTCTTCTTCTTCTTCTTCTTCTTCTTCTTCTTCTTCTTCTTCTTCTTCTTCTTCTTCTTCTTCTTCTTCTTCTTCTTCTTCTTCTTCTTCTTCTTCTTCTTCTTCTTCTTCTTCTTCTTCTTCTTCTTCTTCTTCTTCTTCTTCTTCTTCTTCTTCTTCTTCTTCTTCTTCTTCTTCTTCTTCTTCTTCTTCTTCTTCTTCTTCTTCTTCTTCTTCTTCTTCTTCTTCTTCTTCTTCTTCTTCTTCTTCTTCTTCTTCTTCTTCTTCTTCTTCTTCTTCTTCTTCTTCTTCTTCTTCTTCTTCTTCTTCTTCTTCTTCTTCTTCTTCTTCTTCTTCTTCTTCTTCTTCTTCTTCTTCTTCTTCTTCATCTCCTTCTCCTTCTTCATCTCCTTCTCCTTCTTCCTCTTCTTCTTCTGCTTCTGCTTCTGCTTCTTCTTCTGCGTCTGCTTCTGCTTCTTCTTCTTCTTCATCTGATTCTTCTTCTTCATCTGCTTCTTTTTCTTCTCCTTCTTCTTCACTTGATGGCATAGGCAATCAAGTGTCTGTTCCGCCTTCGAAGTCCTCCAGACATTGTATCCTGGGTCTGCCCACCGATCTCCTACCTTTAGAATGATACTGTAATATTTGTTTTGTAAGTCTATTATCGGGCATTTTTTCAACATGTTCCTTCCATTTTTGTTTGAGATCTTTTAACCTATCATTCATACTAAAAATGTGCAGCTCTTCTCTTGTATTTTCATTTCTTATTAAGTCCCTCTTCATGCATCCTTTCACACTTCTCAAGAATTTCATTTCTGAAGCCTGTATTTTACTCTGTTGTTTTTTAGTTAACGTCCAAATCTCACTTCCGTATGTCAGTATAGGTACAGCCATAACTTTGTAGAACTTTAATTTTGTTCCTTTACGTATTTTGTTTCTAAATGTTCTATTTATTGTTCCACGCACTCTTTGAAATTTGCATATTTTATTATAGACATCATATTCCTTGTCATAACTAACATCAGTTCCCAAGTAGTTAAAATGGCTTACCTGTTCAACGCAACGATTATTTATAACTATTTTCTTTCTAATTGACTCTTTCCCAATGAATGTCATTACCTTTGATTTTATAAAAGAAATTTTAATATTATATTTCTTACAAAGCTAAGTACAGATATCTCATTATAAATTAAAATCTCTCTAAAACACCGTTCCGTTATTTATTTTTCGTTAGCACAGGGTTTCGTCTAATCCTTGTTTCACATAAGCTTGCCCCGTATCTCTTAACGGTCACGTAACCTTATCACCTCTCATTGGCTGCTGTTGCAGTATAGACTGTTGTGCGGTAAACATTATTTCGTTATTTAACATGGTGTTGGAAGAGAATTGTCAAATCTATATTTTCGTAACTGTTTGAATTAAATATATTACGCAACAGAGTTGATTTTCCTGAAATGCATGTTAAGTCTTAAACGAAGTAAAGAGGAGGTTCCTTTGCTCTGAAGCACATGGCACGCTAGTACGTGATTTAGCGGTAGTGATGACATATTTGTTTATATTACTTTTATCACTGACCTTGTTTTGAACTCGATTAGTCATATATCGCCATTCGAAGGTGTGTTGTGCGGATTGCAAGAGCTAAATTATTTTACTGATCGTTTATTGCGCGTGTACTTATTATATGTATAATGGCAGAGTCTACCGCCAGTTTTTCGCTGAAGCATCGCTAGGAAAAACCTTTACAAAGCGGCGAAAAAAGAATTGTAGTGCATGCACAGAGAAGAATCCGTCTTTGTCAGTGAGAGAAGTCGAACAGCTGTGCTCTCAACTTACAGGTGTGAGTGTTAGGTCCGTAGGAACATCGCGACATGAAATTGAGACAACAGGAAAACTTACCTCTCCAGGGGCGATATTGCTGTGTGGCGAAGACGTTATTTAAGGACAACCAGACTGTACCGAGATACATAATCGCAAAATATACTACCTTGACGAAACTTGAGTGAATGAAGGGCACACTACAAGTATGGCGTGACACGACTTTTAAGACTGAAAGACAAGCATTTGTGCAAGGTATGTGTGCTGGTTTTAAAAAATCCCAGTGATAAAGGCCGAAGGCCTTTCATTATAAACTTGTTTCAGTTTCATTGTTCATTCATTCAGTTTCAACTTGCTCAGTTTCATTATAAACTTGTACTTTTGCATGTCTTCATATTCTTATTTGTATGATTTTATCTATCTTCCTGTCAATTATGATGACGTTTACTGAAGTTTTAAATGTGACGGGAAGGCACCGCCTATGGCCTATGACGCGAAAGCATTAGCCAGTTAGAGTGAGGGGGAGGGTAGTTGTACGCGGAGTGATACATGTCAGCGGGGCAAGGTTATATGAAACAGAGATTACAGAGTTGTGTTTGAATACAAAGAAATTACGAAATAAGCGCATACGTTTACAGTGAAGAATAATATGTATTATGCAATATACTTTCAAATTACTCACAATAGTGTCGGTTTATCGTCTAGTTTCTCTGTCAGTTTTCAATTTTTCTTTTCCAATCTGCAACTGTTTGCATATCAACATCATTTGCTTCACGACACATGTTGCACCCCCATGTTGTTTCCATAGGGCGAGAGCTGGGGACTAACAAGCCCCCCCCCCATCTGGTCCGAAAACACAAGACTGGTGGAAGTGGATACGCCACTTACCTGCGCAAATCCCAAAGGGGAAGGCTACCGATCAACCTCGGTAGGGCCGCCTGATGATCTAACACACCTTCTACTAGCTACACAGGTTAGTTCGCGGGAATATATGGCTTCCCTCAACCCCGTCCGAAGACGTACCCGATCTCCCAGGGGTATCGGGAAACATGCCCCCTCGAGTCCAACCCAATCCGAACAACTCCCAATCAGGGAGGGCCTCGAATGTTCGGCCCAAGTAACGTCTAGTGTTTTATCTTTGTTTATATTTGTGTTATATCCAGTGATTCATTTGTGGTTATAACATTTAATAAATATCCTGATGATGGAAGGAATGCACATTCCCGAAACATTGATTTCTAATCGTCTTTTCTCTTGGCTTGCTTCGCGAGATTAACTTGAATTTATGGCTCTTTTGGAAAGGTTTCCTGAAACGTAATAGCAAATACATAAACAAATAATGCGACAAACCTCGTGTGATCCAAATAGTATATTCTCTTTAGCTGTGATAACTGTAAAAATTACTATATCTTGAGTATCGCCCACAAAAAGTCGAGATATGTCGAGTGGATGAGTAGGCCATGTGACAGGTCTACCATATCAAATCCACCTGTCACCAAGTTTCTCATTTAAAGCTGATGTATTCAAATTGCAAAATGTGGTGCCGCTTTTCTCCTCTTACACTGAAGTATTTAGTTTGCGAAAGGGGAAGTAATGCACGGTTTATAAAAATAGGAACATAATTGTGTCTTTATATCCGCCGCTACGACAAAAATTGTCTCATTTGTCAAATTTGACAGCTCTGGTAGTTCAGCCGGTTTGAAATCACAATAACCATGGCATTTCATTTGATACTTCAGAGTTTGTAAGGTTATAATTTTAAAATTTCAGAAGAAAAAACAAAAATTATGGCTTTTAAAGGAAATTATAATGTAAGATCAAAAATTGGTTTGGTAAATAAGATTTTAGAACAAATATCGAGTATTAAATATTTAGGATGTAATATAAGTTTTAGAAACAATGCTGATATAGGAGAAAAAGTAAGCAAATTCCGAGCAATTTGTGGGACAATCTAAATAACGTTTAAAAAGAGAGTGAGAAAGGATACAAAAATTAAAATGTATAAGCTAATGTCTATTCCAACTTTACTATATGGAAGCGAAACCTGGGTGGCAACACAAAAGGATTTAAATAAAATACAGACTACAGAAATGAAATTTGTAAGAAGTGTTAATGGTTGTACATTGGACAAATTAAGAAATGAGGACATTAGAAAGGAATTACAAATCGAACCAATCCATAGCAAAATATCACAACGAAGGCAACAATGGCATGAACATATATTAAGAATGGAGGATGGAAGATATCCAAATGCAGTATTAAACTATAATACAAAAGGAAGAAGAGACAGGACGACCCAGGAAACGTTGGAGAGATCTATGAAGCCGGAACGGGCGAATATGCCCAAACCATGGAGTGAAGAAGTAGGAGAGTTTGTAAGGTGTAGGAACTTTATTGAAAACATCGATACTGTTTTCTATGCTTCGATTCCAGACTGATGGAGCCGTAATCAATTGAATATATTGTATCTCAGGCTAGTTTAATCCTGCTGTAAACTACAAAGCGGAGCTCACTCAACTCGCCACGTGCTGGTTGCTACATGCACGCACATAGGTTTTATAACACTAGCAGTAAGGTAAGGTAAGGTAATTTTGCAGTATAGTTAATTTCGCAGCATATTTTTAAGAGCATGCTGCGCACTTGCCTATTGTAATAAGGTTTCACAGCTTTCTCAGCAGGTAGAATAACATCTTCCCTTGAAACTGAGATGCATTCCAGACCTATGCTGTCATTGGAATGCATAGAACAAAAATTTTCTCATTTAGTGACGAGTTTTCTGTTGAAGTGGAAGATATGATATACCTATCCAAATTGAAATTTAATTTCCAGCCATTTGAAGAAACTTACGCACATTTTAGTAACACGAAATTGATCTATGTGGTGTACTGTGTTGTATGAACAATGGTGCCAATTTGTGTTGTGACGCATAAGCGTACAATAACCTTAAGAAACCAGAGCGTTTTGTTATGAAATTGCGTCTACGTCTTGAACCATTCAACTCTTCAGCTGTTTAAGTTGCTCTTACGTCAGTTCTACGTGTTCCTGCACAAAAACAGTTGCACATCTAAGAGATGCAAGTATACCTTACCTAATATTGCCAAATCCAGTCAAAAAGCTGGATTACTGCAGAACTGTTCCTTGAATGGTTCAAATTCTTCATTGCTTCTGTTACATCAGAAAGGCCGCTTGTTTTATTAATGGACTCACATAGATCTCATATTGGAATTGAGGTCATAAATATGGCGAAGGCAAATCAGACTTACATAATGACGATACCTGCACACACAAGTCATTTGCTGCAACCTCTTGATGTGGGTGTTTACAGGTCTTTTAAAAGCCACTGGTCCAAAAAAACTCAACTCCTACTGTGACAGACGAACTGGCGAAACGTAATTGTGTGCGCTACGTAATTCTGTGTAATCGGCAAGTGTTCCAACTGTAATTCGGTGGAAATAAGAACATTCTGAGTTTGTGCAATTGGACTTTTAATTTCACGGACCCACAGAGTCACAATAAGTACCGGGCTGATCATCCTGGACATTCTCTCAGAGTTCTTCTGCTCCTAGACGTTTGAACTCCAAGAATCCCGGGGATTTAAGTCTGCCATACGAAGAAGGTAAAATAGAAATGGAAAAACGAGAAGCTGCCGATGACCGTTGCTAAGTAAACTATTTCTTATAATTGTAATAATTGAAAACAAAAACAAAAATGACACTTATTTTGAGAACAGAAATATTAAACATTGCTTAATTAAGCAAAATTAAACGGAAAGTAAAATGGATGTATTTAAAATCCTGAGGTTGGCTCCACTGAGCTGCATAAAGAATAATTTCCCTATCAGGATGTGAAATATCTCTTCTTACAGAAAGATTTGGAAGTCAGAATTTCCCAGCTGCTTCGGCTTATTGAGTACAAATTTTGCAATACGTTTTAAGCTAACTTCCCGATGACCTGAGGACTACTAATTTTAAACATAGCTCAAAACTAGATGACACTACCTAAACTACCCTTTATATGTAAAAAATCACTCAAAACTTTAATCAAAGCACAGAAATTCCTGACAATGCAGAATATGTTTTCTTTCAGGAATATACCTCCACCCCAAAGCAACTTTATACGGACAATTTTTTTCAAAAGTATTTATTTTCGCAAAAATATATGATGATTTTGTTTAAAATATTAGACATTTAAGAAGATTTTATAGCAAACGAAATGCTAACTAGAATTTTCTGACAATAGACTCAGCTGTCCTTTCAAAATTTGAACACATCTCAGCACTGGATGAGCAGTAAAAGAACGGAAAAGTTTCTAAAAGTTAATTATTAAAATGAAAATATAATATTTTTAGTATTCGATAAGCTTAAGATACATTATTTTATACCTTTTGGTCTATTTTAAAAACCAGGTATCTTAAAATGCTATATTTTTAAATTTAGATTTTCTATTTGAATACTTTAAGCGGACCATTCTATACAGGACGTAACAAAAAGGTAAGTCAAAACTTGCATTTAGAGTATAAAAAGTGTTACATGAAGATAAGTCCGGGAATTGCTTATTTTCGGGGTACAGCTTTTCTACAGGTCTGCTTACATAGTAAGATGGTCAATACATAGCTGCCTATGGCCATAATCCCACGACAGAACAGTGGTTTAACTATACAGTAGTAAACATTCGCCTTTACATCTGGTTAAAGTGAGTGAGGTAATGCATTACACTACTGTTGTCATTGTGCTACAGTGCAGTATGTAGTCCGCTTGTTCGGCACCGGTTCTGTCCGTCGATTCTGAACAACATGTTTCCTGGTAGACGGATAGGAAGAGGTGGACCAATTCGATGGCCTCCACACTCGCCCACTAGATTTTTATTTGTGGGTGACATTTGAAATCTCTTGTTTATGTAATACAGTTCCAACCATAGAGGCTCTTCGTACTCGTATTATGGAGGGCTACCAGAAAATACGAACTTCTACAGGCCTAACTCGGCTGATTCGGGAGTTCATGCGAATTCTGGTTGACGGATTCATTAGAGCTAACGAGGGCATTAAGAACATGTGCTAGGATTTTCTTTTCCTCGCGGTTTTGTCATTCTGTGCTGTTGTATGGGTTCAACTGTTGAAAAAGTTCTCTAAAAAGAAAGTAAGTTCTGGACCGCTGTTTATATATCAATTTTCATCCTTTATCCGGAAGAAATGCATTCTCAAATTTTGACACACCTTTTTGTTAAACCCTATGTGACAAATGAATGGGTATGCCTTTATAATGTCACTGTATGGCATTTATGCGCTGCTACCACTAGCCGGAGACGGGTGCGTGGGTAGGAGAGAGAGAGAAAGACAGAAAGAGGCTTTAGAGCGATCGGTCCATTGTTGTTGCCGCCGAGAAAGTTCTCGGAAGGTATGTGCCTATCTAGAAACAATGGCTGGGAAGGTGTACAGTATGCGCGCGATAAGAAGAGCGATCCCGTTCCAAGTCCTCATTCGGTAAGTTTCGTTTAACTCCGTAAACATAGATGACAACTCTGAAATTTGAAATGCGCTATACACTGATCTCTAGTGGCTAATACGCTAAGCTTTATCATGTCCGCCATATTTCGTTTTGATCAATTTTGAGTTTAATTAGCTAACCAGTTTACAACAATCGTATGTTAGAATTAGAATTTTAGTTCGTCCTTGGCAACATATACATGTTATGAGACACGTCAAAATGTATAAATACAGTATATACATAAAGTCAAATTGATTACACACAATATACACAGTAAGCAGCTTTTCTATGGTTTCATGTGATATTTGCATAGACTAATTTACTACAAGAAATGTCATAATATAAATATTACAGGTTTGTGAATGTACTAAGCTCCCAGTGCTCATTTAAATGGTTATAGTTCTAAAAATTCATTAACCGTATAAAACAGTGTGCATGCAAAAATGTCTTAACCTTATTCTTAAAGTGTTTTAATGATGCAGCTTGTTTAAATGAATTTGGAAGTTTATTATATAACATTATCACTTTGTAGTTAAAGCTTCCTTCATAAAGGCTCGTTTGGTGCGCTCGAATTGCCAGTTTATCCTTGTTACGAGTGTGGTGGTAATGTACATCAGCATTTACTTGAAAGTGATTTATATTTGTATGAACATTTGTGGATGTTATGGCTCTCGAAAGGGGATACATTATTATTCGTCTACCTCCGTATAACTGTGATCTGAATGCAATTGAGCTGGCGTGGGCAAAACTAAGGAATGTTTTCAGATGATGCAACGTTACTTGTGATATGTTCGCTTATCTTACACGCTATTTTGCTGAACTCTGTTTCTCAAGGCTGACCACACTGCAGAAACAAAAGAGCATTAGCTCTCACTTCTTCCACTCTGCCCGCACCACACCGTAAATCAGCGCTCAACTTATCTTGCGCGAACTGTAAATGTCTCGCAGTTGTTTGTTGGTTATTGCGACAGTCGATGATTGAAGTGTACCGCAGTGATTTCATTCATTTTTTTTCGTGCAGCAAAACACCGACTCAGCTTTGAAGACAGCTGATTGTCACTTTCACTTCCTTTTAATGCAGCAAAAGTTGCTTTAGGTTTCTGGAAACCAAATTCCCGAATCTACGTATTCCACGCAGTCACAATAAAGTAGTATTAGCTCTGTTAAGTTCTCTTAGTAATATGGCGCTATTGTTGAAAGCAAATTTTGGAATGTATCCCAGAAATGTAATAAACCTCGCCAGAATTTTGTCATCCATTTCACTGTGTTTAATTGTTGTAGGTGGAAGACAACGGAGGACGTTTGCGCGCCAGAAATATTTGGGCAGATATAAAACAAAAAGCGTGTAGATATCCGGAGAAATATTGGCAAGGGTATTCCCAAATTTCAGCAGAATGGAGGGCTGGTGGCTCGTAACTTACAAAACGCTTACTCCGACCAAAAGCCAGGAAGCGCTTGGGGTTCCGTTCCTAAAATATGTGAGGCAGTGGTTACGTGATCTCATCACCCGTAGCAAGGCCCCGGTAAGAACTCGACTTCCTAGCATATGCCAGTACAGCATTCCTTCTTCATATTTCCTTCGAACTTTATTAAACGAATGCGGAAATCCGAGGAAGAGAAAAATGGTTTGCATAATCAGTCAATCGAGACATGCCAACTGCTTCTCACGAAAACTGTCCCCTTTTCGGATATAAAACTGGGAAGCAGCTTCAGTAATAATGAAAAATGGAGACGGGACGTTCATGCATTGCAAATTCTTCCTCGTCACTGAATCAATATATTGATGAAGACCCATAGCTTCTTAATACAGTAACCTAATATCGGTCAAGTTCGAGGTTAACCTAAGGGTCAATCAGGTATTTTTGATTCATTTTTTCTGCATGTCTCGTAATGTAAAGTAATCTCCCAATTGTGTATTATATTTTCCCAAAGTTGCACGTGTGTCCTATTATTAGTTCAGAAGTTATGGCGTATTGAAGTGGTTCAGGTTTATATGGATCGTACCATATCTAAAAATAATATTGTCAGTTTTATGTTTATTTAATTACTTTTATGCCCCTTCCACCAAATATGCTTGCGAGGAACTCCTATCTACTGAGTATTAAAGGACATAAGCTTAGACGAATAATTTCATTAGCAATTCACTGTAGCCAAACCGAGATTACACGAATTCCTAATTTGATGTTTAACAGCGGATTGCTATGTGCTCTACCAAGGCCTTCCTTAGTAAACAAAACGGAAAAATGTATTACTCCACCAGCGACTGTGATTGGAGGGAAAATTTGCGCTATTTTATTCCCACGTGTCAAACTGGTGCGCTGTCAACGCACCTCTATGCAAAGTTTTGCTTTTCCCCTTTCGATGTCTGAGTAGCTTATGGGATAGCACTTTTATATTAACATTATGTAAAGGTGTGCGTAGTGTGTAATATCTTTTTTCCTTTTGTTCGTTAACAAGTGAGTGAATGTTTAGAAAAATTACTTAAATATTTGATTTCTTCACATAAACCAATATCATTTGTAAATTAATAATTAACAGAGGGGATTATCTGCAGAATAACAATGCTAAACAACTGCGTGTAGGAATATTGACAATGTCTTGAAGGTTCTCCTGGCATGTAACTAAAAAAAACCACGATCTAAATGGAATCGGGTAGCTCACGAATTCTTTAAACGACTTCCACTTCCGAATTTTCCTTTGATAATTCCTGCACCACAAAAATATATCTTCACACAAAACAGTTATATTTTTTTTCAGTTTTTCTTCCCAGATTCATAACCTACGTAACGAAAAATGCTGTTGAAGCCCGTTTTTGTAAAACTAGATAATTCGGGATTATCATTTACTGCTTGAAGCACCTTTTTAATAATTGTTGGTGGCTCGTTTCTTTAAAAAATGCGGTGCGTCTTGCAAGAACAGCACATTTATCAAATTCATCACACTCACCTCCGACAAATGACTTCCTTCTCGGTGTTTTCCTGTAGCAGAAATCTGTCCCGTTTTCATAAACTACGCTTCGAGCGGCAACAATATGTACTAGGCGCTGGTTTACTCTGCTGACAAATTAAGTCCTCCATCGCTAAACTTTGTTATTCTGTACACAACTTGCAAAACAACCCGTTTTGTTACAACTTTTATGGATTTTCCTCTGTGATCTTTATATTGCATGGAAGCAGCCATTTTGAACAACTGATCTCTCACTTCTCTTTGAAACTGCGCAAGCGCAGCGTGCTTTCTTGTTAATACATACAAATCACACTTACATACCAAATAAAATACTAATTAATTTCTTTTAGAGCTTGTAGCCTAATATGAAATTGTTTATATATTTTGCATTAGATTTGAAGTCTTTAAAAATTAATTGCGAACTGTATTTTTCACTTGTAGAGAGTTATACAAGGCTAAACAGCCAATGGTGTCGCACACGTACAGGTTCTTTTCTTTACATCGCCATATAAACTAAGGACGGGCGAGGTATAGCCTCGAAATTTCGTACTCTTTCGCATTGCGAGAAACAGCTTAATATACCCATCGCAGTTATAAGGTGATAAAACGTTCTAATATGTAATAATATCTACAAGTGACTATTTTGATGAAAATAAATCATTTTAAACAAACTGTAGACAAATTAAACTTTTGGGAACCTTGTACTCTACCGCAGTTCAAAATCACTTCCCAGTGAGGAGAAATTCATAGGTTACTCATATAAAACCCAATTTGTTATTTAAATATTCTTTAAGTTATGCTGTGTTAATAAAAATCTTCAGAAATTTTTGATAAAATCAAAACAATGAAATGTTTTACTTTATAAGAGGATTCTCTTGAAAACTTTCATGTCACAGTTTTAGAACTTGCTGAACTGTAATATCTAGTTTTGATACTTAATCTGACAGTTTTTTTTTTCAGTTTTGCTGTCACGTACACATACAAACTGCATCTTTCTTAATTTTTTGTCATTCACAGAGCAGCTAAACATGAAATGCAATATTCTAGGAACGTGGTAGAGATTTAATAACTTACAAAGTTTGAATGACAGGCACTCAGGTTTATCATAGGTTCCTTTCAGGAGGATAAACGACATATTTGGTTTCCACAAAATACGACACATAGTACTCGTTTGGTTCTGTAAACTCCTTTTAGTAATTTTTTCTTGAGAAAGCCCGTAGTTCGTCGAAGCGACGCTATTTTGTTCTGATATTACTTTGCAAGTGTTTTGTTCTTTTATGACTTCCACCGTTAATTACCAGAGAAGTTTACCTTGATTAAAGATGTACAGATCATCTAGCGAAAATGCTTTTTTCTGAAACACCTGGCATGTTTTACATGTTGTTGCTGCAGCAAAGTTTCGATTTTACAAAAATCAAGCATGAATTCACGTGATCTCTCACTCTTATTCAAAATATTAATTATACATTTACTTAAGTTAATTGAGATAAACTATTGTAAAGCTTCTTCTTGCCTGTAAGGCTGTACTTTAATGGTGTAAATTTACCTACTAAAGAATATTCAAGTATTAACGATGGATAAACTCTCACTTCAACATGTAAATGGATAAAAGAATCTTCAGGCTTGCATTTCAAATATAATAATTATTATAACATTCAATAATAAAATGTAAATCTGTAACTATAACTACAACTTCTATTCATTCAGTAATTAACAAATACTTCCCCATATGTTCACATTCTATTGACAATACATTCCTCAATGTAGCTTTCTG